>OY987313.1:21562288-21943951 GCA_963920655.1 Geranium rotundifolium | reverse complement strand
ACGAGAGCATGGATTAGGGTTTAATTAGGGTTAAGTAGGTTTAATTAAGGATTAAGATTAATAATAATATATAATTAATAATAATATTATATATATTTAATTATTAAAAATTATAATTATTATTTGGGTAAGTGAAAAGTCAGATCTGCCCTCAACTTATTAGTTAAATTGGGTATTCAATTAGGGGTAAAATAGTCATTTCATAATCATATCAATTGAAACGCGACATAGTTGGGTGTAGTCAACTGTCGTTACCCCAAATAACTATGCATAAATTATATGGATGATTCCAGATGACTACACCTACATATATCACATGACTACACATAGAATTTTTCGTGTCAATGTGAATACCCAAGAATTTCATTTTTCTCACCCTTACTCATTCCGTCCATTTCCGTTAATTTTTAACATTTTTAACGTGTGAAAAGACTAAAATACCCTTCAGAGGTAAATAATTATTTTTAAATTGAATGAAAATACTAAAATACCCTTCATTATTCATTTAATTTTCAAAAAAATACCCCTTATCCTCTCTCTCTCTCTCTCTCTCTCTCTCTCTCTCTCTCTCTCTCTCTCCCCCCCCCTCTTTCATCTCCTCCACCACCACTGCCACCACCACCACCACCTCCATCCCCTCCACCACCATTTCCTCCCCGCCCCCTCCACCACAACCACCATCTCCTCCCCCTCCGTCGCCACCTCCTCCACCACCACCTCCATCTCCTCCACCTTCTCCGTCATCACCACCACCTCCTTCTCCTCTACCATCCTCCCCTCTATGCCCCCTCCACCACTATCTTCTCTCTCTCCGTCGCCACCTCTTCCATATATATATCCTCCTCCACCACCGTCAGAGTCTTGCCGGAAGTCAGATAGAGCACCGTCGGAAGTCGGCCGAAAGTTCGCCGGAGGGAGAGGGGATCGGGGTAGAGGAGGCGGGGGCGGGGAGGAGATGGTGGTGGAGGTGAAGGAGGAGGTGGCGATGGAGAGGGAGGAGATGGTGGCGGTGGTGGGGGTGGGGAGGGGATGGTGGTGGTGATAGAGGTGGTGGTGTTGGTGGAGGAGATGGAGGTAGTGGCGGTGGTGGTGGAGGAGAGAGAGAGAGAGAGAGAGAGAGAGAGAGAGAGAGAGAGAGAGAGAGAGAGGACAAGGGGTATTATTTTAAAAATTAAATGAATAGTGAAGGGTATTTTAGTCTATTCATTTAATTTAAAAACAATTACTTACCTCTGAAGGGTATTTTAGTCTTTTCACATGTTAAAAATGTTAAAAATTAACGGAAATGGATGGAATGAGTAACAGTGAGAAAAATAAAATTCTTGGATACTCACCCTAACATGAAAAATTCTAGGTGTAGTCATGTGATAATGTGACATATTCAGGTGTAGTCATCTGGAATTATCCCTAAATTATATGTATGGTTGAAAAGAGAGAAGAGCTTAATCAAGAAAGAATTATGAATTGCTTGGTAAAATGTAGTTGCTAAATGCTAACTTAATTCACACTCCAAATAGCGAGTTGAGTGACAATTCCTACTTCATAACTCCCCCACCAAACCAACCAACACCCTTTTTTCATTATCTTTATGGGACTTCATGCGCCCATATGAAATTCACGACTATATATAACTTTTTAAAGATTATAATATTCATAATAGGGGTATGGTTATTTGTGACGATGCCACTACATACTAATTGCATCATTATATCCGTCTTTAGATTATTGTTTTATGGCTTACTAGCTGGCTAATCAAGGGTAAAAATTCATATTACTGATTCTAAAGCATAAACTTTCACACACCGCAACCATATAATTATTTTCTATTCTTCTTCTTCTTCTGACTTTTACTAATTATTTTAGTTTTTCTTCCTTTTTTATTTTTTTGGAAAAATAGATAAATATAAGATATTTTATACAAGAACTAATTTATGTATGTAGTAATGTTTATTACTCTCTTTTCATCGTAGAGTTATGTATGTTGTAAATGATTGGTGAACACCACCGTACCCATACACTCTCTAACCACACCCACACCATTCCTCTACTCTACTCCCTCACCATTCCTCTACTCTTCTCTCTTACCATGCCTCTACTCTCTCATCACCATGCCCTTGATTTAGGGATGTTTGTGTTGTCATTTCATCTAACTTCATCATTATATTCTTGTGTATAAATATATGCAATTGGCAATGAGAAAGAGTAAGACCCGAGAACACATTTTCTTCTTCCACTTTCATTTGTAATTTCTTTATTTGTATCTTCATCTTTTATCATCATCTTATTTGCTCTAGTAGTCTCACAATGTTAATTAATTTTGGTTGTTTTTAATACTCACGTATAACACTTTTTCACAACACGTTATCAGCACGAATAGCTCGGTTATCGTAATTTTATATTTCTAGCTAAATTTAAATTTAGTTCTTGAATTTATGTTTATTTCGTAAATTTACTTTGCTTATTATATATCTATAAGTATGCTCTGTGATCGCCAATTTTGAATTGGATCTTTCACATCAGAAATGTATCTGCTATTATTATACTTGTTATATATTTATATATAATGTTTTGTAACCTGAAGTTTACAAAACCAAACGCATTTTGAACCCGAAGTTCTAAAATTGCCGGAAAAAAAATGTTGTTGCACATGATGTTCATGTAAACCAGAAGTTTATGAATTTCTAAAATTTATGGAACCCGAAGTTCCAAATCAATGTATAAATCACGAACTACATCATGAGATACCGAGACTAAAACTTGAGGTCTTAAAAGTTAGAACCAGCAGTTCTAAATATCCGCAAAATATGTCATATTTTTGAATAAATATTTTGGACATATTTTAATTGTGTTATTGCGGTTAAATTTTTCAGAATGTCGAACCTGGTGAAATGCCATTATGTTGCCCTCGATCTCAACGGGAAAAATTATTTTGAATGGGCTTTGGAAACTACTCTCCACCTAAGATCGATGAATCTTGGAGAAGTTATTGTAGACGATAATGAAGAGTCTGTGCAGAACAAAGCAAAAGCCATTATTTTTATACGTCATCATATTGATTATGGTCTGCGAGCTGAATATTTAGATATTCAAGATCCACTTGATCTGTAGAAGATTCTGAAAGAAAGATTTGAGCACATGAAGTCTATTGCCTTACCTCAAGCATCACATGAGTGGGTTAATCTTAGACTGCAAGATTTCAAGACCATAAATGAATACAATTCTGCTGTATTTAGAATTGTATCCATGCTCCGTATGTGTGGAGACAATAGAACTGATGTTATGATGCTTGAGAAAACATTATCCATGTTTCACCCATCTAATATGCTTCTGCAGCAACAATATCGGGAGCGAAATTTTGAAAAGTTCACTGACTTAATTGCATGTTTATTGATTGCTGAACAAAATAATGAGTTGTTGATGAAAAACCATCAAACTCTCCCCGTTGGCAGTTCACCATTCCCTGAAGTGAATGTGACAAATTATGATGGTTATCCTTCTTTTGGGAGAGGCCAAGGCCCTAATCGTGGTCGTGGTCGTGGCCGTGGGCGCAATAATTTTCACCCTCGTTGGAGAAATGACAAAATGCTCCACCAGAAGTGGGACAAATTTGAGAGGCGCGATAAAGGAAAAGGCCCACAAATTCAGACTCCTAAAAGCAGTGAACATGAGTGTTTTAGGTGTGGTGTAAAAGGGCATTGGGCGCGTACATGCCGTACTCCCAAGCATTTGGTGGTCTTGTATCAAGCATCGATTAAGGGAAAAGAGAAAGTCATAGAGACAAACTTTATGGATAACTCGGATCCTGTAGATCTAACTAATTTGGATGTCTCCGACTTCTTTGCAGATGACGGCGGAAATATAGGAAATTTGATTTCCGATGACATAGCTTGAACCTTTGTTACTAATCATGATGTTGGAATATATTGTAATATATTATGCTTTTGTATTATGTAATCCTTTCAAATGTTTGTAATCTAATGCTATGTTTTTTTTCTTTTATGAAAGGATATGGATTTCGGAAATGAATCCCCAGTTGACAAAAATAGCAATGATGTGTGTATTGTTGATTCTGCCACTACACATACAATCTTTAAAGAAAAGAGATATTTTTCATGTCTAACCTTGGTTGAGGCAAATGTTAATACTATTATGGGTTTTGCAAATATTATAGAAGGCTCCGGAAGAGCTTCTATATTGTAAAGAAATTACTCTCGCTTAGAAATTCATAATGTTTTGTATGCTAGTAGATCTAGAATTAATCTACTTAGCTTTAAAGATATCCGCTGCAATGGATATCATATTGAGACCACAAGTGAAAATGAAACGGAGTTTCTTTGTATCACATTAAAAGATTGTGGTGAAAAATGTGTATTAGAAAAATTACCTGTTCTATCATCTAGGTTGTATTATACAGCTATAAGAACAGTTGAAGTCTACGCGGTATTGAACCAGAAGTTGTTTAATCCAAATGATTTTATGCTTTGGCATAATCGTCTTGGTCATCCAGGATCAACGATGATGCGTAGGATTATTGAAAATTCATGTAGACATTCGTTGAAAAACCAGAAGATTTTTCCGTCCAATAAAATAATTTGTACCGCTTGTTCACAAGGAAAATTAGTGGTCCGGCCATCAAAGACAAAGGTTAATGTTGAATCTCCATCATTTTTGCAACGAATCCAGGGAGATATATGTGACCCTATTCACCCATCTAGCGGACCATTTAATCATTTTATGGTTCTGATTGACGCATCCAGCAGATGGTCACATGTGTTCTTACTGTCAACTCGTAATGTTGCATTTGCAAAATTTTTAGCACAAATCATTAAGTTAGGGGCACATTTTTCTGATTATCCGATAAAGTCTATTCATCTTGATAATGCTGGTGAATTCACATCTAAGACATTTGATGATTATTGCATGTCATTGGGTATTGATATTGAGCATCATGTTCCGCATGTGCATACCCAATATGGTTTAGCAGAATCTTTCATTAAACGTATACAGATAATTGCACGAACATTGTTAATGCAATCAAAATTATCAGTTTATGCTCGGGGACATGCTGTATTACATGCTGCTTCATTAATTTGGTTAAGGCCTAGTGCATATCATCAATATTCACCTATGCAGCTTGTGTGTGGACATCAACCTGATATATCTCACTTACGTAATTTTGGTTGTGTTGTGCAAGTACCAATTGCACCCCCTCAACGCACAAAAATGGGACCCCGACGTCGATTGGGGATTTATGTAGGTTTTAATTCACCATCTATTATCAGGTATCTTGAGCCATTGACGGGTGACCTGTTTACTGCACGACATGCAGATTGTCATTTTGATGAGACGACGTTCCCACATTTGGGTGGAAATAAAAAGCCTCCTGAAGTTAGGCGTGAAATTGAATAGAAAGTAAATTCCATGTCTCATCTAGATCCACGTACATCACAATGTGATAAAGAAGTACAAAGGATAATACATTTGCAAAATGTTGCACACCAAATGCCTGATGCATTTGCAGATACATCAAAAGTGACAAGGTCATACATAGATGCTATCAATACACCTGCGAAAATTAAAGTTAATGATGACAATTCGAAAGCAGCAATCGATTCCTCTAGTACACGCCAGAAGCGTGGGAGGCCATTAGGGGCAAAAGATATCAATCCCCGTAAACGAAAAAATCAAATGAATAGACAAATAGTTCCAGCAGAACTATCGGTTCTTGAAGAACCATTGGTTCCCGTAGAACCGTCGATCCCAAAAGAAAATGAAAGTTCTAAAATTACTGAAGAATTGCAAGAACAAAGAAGTGAGGAAATACACATGAATCATTCCTACACTAATGAATACTTGGATCGAAAATTTATTAATGTAGATGAAATCTTTGCATTCACAGTGGCATGTGAGATCATGAATGATTTTGATTTTGAGCCACGTACTATTGATGAATGTCGTGAAAGGCATGATTGGCCAAAGTGGGAAGAAGCAATTCAAGCAGAATTGACTTCATTGGCAAAACGGCAAGTCCTTGGACCCATACTTCGAACACCAGAAGACGTTCGACCAATTGGATACAAATGGGTGTTCACAAAGAAAAGAAATGAGAAAAATGAAATTGTTCGATATAAAGCTAGACATGTAGCACAAGGTTTTTCTCAGCGACCTGGCATCGATTTTGATGAAATATATTCACCTGTAATGGATATGATTACTTTCAGATACTTGATAAGTTTAACAGTCTCTGAAGGACTGGATATGTATCTGATGGACGTTGTCACTGCCTATTTAGATGGTACGTTGGACACAGATATTTATATGAGACTCCCTGAAGGAGTTAAATTGCTGGAAGTAATTAAAAATAGTCCAAGGAACCTATATTAAATAAAATTTCAAAGGGCATTATATGGACTGAAACAATCTGGTAGGATGTGGTATAATCGTCTTAACGAATACCTTACCAGAGAAGGATATAAGAATAATGTTATATGCCCATGTGTCTTCATCAAGAAAACAAATCTCGGATTTGTTATTGTGGCAGTATATGTTGATGATATAAATTTAATTGGGACTCCTGAAGAGATCATAAACACTGCAGATTATCTCAAAAAAGAATTTGAGATGAAAGATTTGGGAAAAAAAAATTTTCTCAGCCTGCAAATCGAGCATATTTCGGATGGAATTTTGATCCATCAATCAGCATATGTTGAAAAACTCCTGAAGCGTTTCAATATACAAAATGCTCATCCACTAAGTACTCCAATGGTCGTTCGGTCTCTTGATCCTAAGAAGAATCCTTTTCGCCCCAAAGAAATAGATGGAAAGATATTTGGTCCTGAAGTACCATATCTAAATGCGATCAGGGCTTTATTATATCTGGCGCAATGTACAAGGCCAGATACATCTTTTGCGGTAAATGTACTTGCAAGATTCAGCTCAGAACCGACAAGACGACATTGGAACGGAATCAAACATATATTCCGCTATTTGAGTGGATCCAAAGATTTGCGACTATTGTATTCGAAATTCTCAAATAGCGTTGGCTTGATCGGATATGCGGATGCTGGATACCTTTCGGATCCTCATAAAGCACGCTCTCAAACAGGATAAGTATTTACTTGAAATGAAACAACAATATCTTGGCGCTCTACGAAGCAGACTTTTGTGGCAACATCTTCCAATCCTTCAGAAATTCTAGCACTACATGAAGCTAGTCGGAAATGTGTGTTCTTGCGCTCATTCATTCAACACATACGAGATGCATGTGGAATTCACTTGATTACAAGCTCTCCTTCCACAATATATGAAACAATGCAGCGTGTATAACTCAAATCAGAGGAGGATACATCAAAGGAGATCGAATCAAGCACATATCGCCTAAATTCTTCTACACTCATGAACTGCAGAAGAGTAATGAGATTGATGTCAAGCAAATCCGCTCCAGGGAAAATCTTGCAGATTTGTTCACTAAGAGTTTACCGACATCCACCTTTGAGAAGTTAGTATGACGAATCGGCATGCGTCGACTTAGTAATGTAGGGTTTTGGAGCGTTCTAGATCGTCGAGATAGCGGAAGCATTAAAAGATAATCTACTCCAAGCCTTGTCCAAGAACATTAAACCATTAAATCCCAAAACAAAATCTATTCCACAAGATGTTTACCTTTAAGTCTTGTATGAATCGATAAAGAAGAACGTTCGGATCTTCTTCTCTAAAGCAAGTCCACACCAAGAGGATGATCTTGTTGATCCTTCACTTAATTGCCTACTAGAACAATTAAATGAAGAACAAGAGAGCAAGATGATGAAGAGGAGAGGGGTGGCCGGCCACTATGAGAGAGAGAGAGGATATTTTTGTGAGTTTTGTGACTTAATGAATTAATGAATTAAAGTCTTGCATTTGAATTCATCATCCAACTCACAAGTATGGGTTAAAAGTGATTGGTATGGGCTTAAAGGTGCTTTAACCCATACCCCTTAAATCACTCACCTCTTAATCCACAATCACCAACTAAGCATGGTGTTGTGTGGCCCCCACAATGTCCCCACCATGTGGGCCGGCCATATGGTCTTATTGGGCCCTTAATGGGCCGGCCATGAGGCTTCATGGGCCGAGCCCAATGGGCCCTCTCGTGTTCTCTCATGCCGTGTCCAAAAATTGCCTGACCCTTTTGTCGTTACTTATCAAACAAAGTCCGACGCGATATCGACGAAAAAACTCAATTTTTCTCGATTTGCTAATTATTCTCTCAAACCGAACCTATGGCACAAAACCTCCAGTTTTGTCCATATATAACTCCTCAAGAAACATCAATGTTTCCTTGTCTCAAGTTATCCGTCTTGTATGTGTGTGACCCTCTAGGCTCATGCCACCATTGGCAGATCTGCGCAAAAGATCGCTCTTGCCCGATCCATCATAAGTGGTCTCTAGTAAAACATTATGATTACCCAAGGTGCACGATGATCGATGATTCGACTTAACCTTTGTGCGTACAAGTCACCATCCTGTTATCTCTAGATATCCCGATTGATCTCAAGGCATAGAGTCGTCTCCCTTGTTTAATCAATCATTGTTACTTGATTTGCGAGATGGCTGAGAAATGATAACCCGTATCATTTGCATGGCCATGCTTTTCTCTCAGTCAGTCTCCATCAATAGGCCTTCTAACGGACATCTTTCCCATACCGTAGTATGAGGGATAAATCCCTTAGCCGTCTTTCGTGTCACTCATGCAACCCGTTCCGCCACCCAATCATGCCCTTTATAACAATCCTTTTACAGAAAGCGTCTGGCGCAAGTTAAAGCCGTACGTTCATTGCATAGTGATCACAAAGACTCCTTGGTCTAAGGATGTCGTGACAAGCTATCGCATTTGAATATGTTTATGGCTTAATCTATGAAAACACTATTCAAAGCGGGTCGTCCGATATCAATCACCTCATGATATCTATGATATGGTTCCAGGATCCCACATCCCTATGACAAGTAGAACTACGTCATTAAGAATCATCCTCATACTGGTCGCTTTTAAGGAAGCATAGGTTGACCAGGGACTCGTCAAGTGTGATCCGTACAGATTTATGGTTCTACTACTTTAGTGGTCATAAATCAGATCATGCTTAACATATTACTTCAACATATAAGTAATATAAAGCCGTTTATATTTATTCATTACAAACGATGATATTTGTACATAGACGTTTACAGGCTAATACCAATTGGACTAGGGCACAAATGCTATCAATCTCCCACTTGCCCTTAGCTCCAATCTAAGTCCCAGTCTATAGCCATTGACCTAACATGTTTTTCATGTTTATCTTGAGGAAGAGCCTTGGTCAATGGGTCGGCTGTGTTATTATCAGTTGCAACGTAGTGGATCTTCACGTCACCTCTAGCAACTATGTCGCGGATGATGTGATACTTTCTGAGTACATGTTTGGATCTGTTATGTGCCCTGGGTTCCTTAGCTTGTGCAATGGCCCCGGTGTTGTCACAATATAAGTCTATTGGGTTAGACGGGTTTTTAATTACACTTAACCCAGCCATGAAACTCCTGATCCATACAGCCTCTTTTGCTGCTTCACATGCGGCAATGTACTCAGCTTCCGTCGTAGAGTCGGCAATGGTATCCTGCTTCTTGCTTTTCCAGCTGAATGCTTCGCCGTTCAACATAAACACATATCTCAACTGACTCTTAAAGTCATCGGGGTCTGTCTGGAAACTAGCGTCGACATATCCTTTGACGACGAGATCATCATTTCTGCCCCCGTATATAAGAAAGGCGTCCTTGGTTTTTCTCAAATATTTGAGAATCGCCTTGACAGCCATCCAGTGTGCCTCACCGGGTTTGGATTGATGTCTACTGGTACAGCTTAGGGCAAACGAGACATCCGGTCTCGTACATATCATGGCATACATTATGGACCCTATAGCCGAAGCATATGGGATCTCATTCATTCTTGCTAGCTCTGCAGGTGTCTCAACACCCTGCTTCTTGCTAAGCTTCACGCCATGACGCATGGGCAGCAATCCTTTCTTTGAATCTTGCATTGAGAATCGTCTCAACACCTTGTCTATATAAGTGCTTTGACTTAAGCCCAAGACTCGCTTGGCACGGTCTCTATATATCTTGTATCCCAAGATGTAAGAGGCCTCACCTAAGTCCTTCATTGCGAAACACTCACCTAACCAAGTCTTCGTTAAGAGCAAGGTAGGGACGTCGTTTCCAATAAGCAGTATGTCATCGACATAAAGCAACAAGAAGATTATATTGCTCCCATTTGCCCTTTTATACACGCAAGGTTCATCATCGTTTTTTACGAAGCCAAACCGTTTCACTACTTCATCAAAACGCTGATTCCAACTCCGAGATGCTTGCTTAAAACCATAGATTGATTTGAGCAACTTGCAAATCTTTCCCTTATTCTTTGGATCCTCAAAACCCTCAGGCTGGGACATATAAACGTCCTCAGCTAACCTCCTGTTGAGGAAGGCGGTTTTGACATCCATTTGCCATATCTCATAGTTGTGATACGCTGCAATGGCAAGAAGAATGCGGATAGGTTTGACCATAGCTACTGGAGAAAAGGTCTCTTCATAGTCAATTCCGTGGATTTGTCTATAACCTTTTGCTACCAGTCTCGCTTTATAGGTCTGAGGTTTGCCATCAATGTCTATCTTTATTTTAAAGATCCATTTACACCCTATGACCTTTACGTCAGGGGTATGATCCACCAAGTCCCACACTTGATTATCTGACATGGATTGCATTTCTTCCCTCATGGCTTCCAGCCATTTCTCAGAGTCGGTTCCGTCCAAAGCCTCTTGAAAGGTAGCTGGATCATTGTCCACTAGTACTAAACCATCACCTTCAGTTACTAAGAAACCGTATCTGACAGGTGCATGACTTATCCTTTCAGAGCGCCTCGGACCGTCCTCATTAACTGCAGCTATTGGTTCTTGCTCAATGACCACTTCTGGCTCTACCTCTTCTAGTGGGTCTTCTTGTGGTTCCCGAGTGACCATCTCATCTAGAACTTCATCAAGATGAACAACCCTCCCACTGACTGTCTTGGAAATGAACTCTTTTTCCAAGAATGTCCCACCTCGAGCGACAAAAACTTTATTTTCGCTCGGTTTGTAGAAGTAGTATCCTTTTGTTTAATTTGGATATCCGACGAAAGTGCATTTATCTGATCTTGGTTCGAGCTTGGTTGCAAGCAACCTTTTAACATAAGCCTCGCAACCCCAGATTTGAAGGAAGGACAAAACGGGTTCTTTCCCGTACCATTTTTCAAATGATGTCCCTTCCACTGCTTTCGACGGAGCCCTATTTATTATGAAAGCGGCCGTTTGCAGAGCATAACCCCAGAAGGAGATCGGGAGATCAGTGAGACTTAACATTGATCGAACCATATCTAACAATGTTCGATTCCTCCGTTCGGACACACCATTAAGTTGCGGTGTTCCTGGCGGAGTCCACTGAGATAGTATCCCACCTTCAGTAAGATAACTAAGAAACTCCTCGGATAAGTATTCTCCACCCCGATCAGAACGGAGTGCCTTGATACTCTTTCCGAGTTGGTTTTCTACTTAAATCCTAAACTCTTTGAATTTATCAAATGCTTCGGACTTATGTCTCATGAGATAGACATAACCATATCTACTGAAATCGTCAGTAAATGTGATAAAGTAGCCTAAACCGCCTCTGGCATGTGTACTCATTGGTCCACATACGTCTGAATGTATCAGACCCAATAAGTCACCTGCCCTCTCACCTAAACCAGTGAAGGGCGCTTTAGTCATCTTGCCCATTAAACAAGCTTCGCATCTTTCAATCGCCTGGAATTCGAATTGACTTAGAAGTCCGCGCTTATGAAGCGCTGAGATGCGTTTCTCATTTATGTGACCTAGACGACAATGCCAGATAAGAGTTTGGTCTAAAGCATTAGGTTTAAACCTCTTAGCATTTACATTATAGAGCATGTTGGATTTCGAGTTTTGCATATTCAATATGTATAATCCTCCAACAGTGCGAGCATTGCCATAATATATGTTGTTGCGCATAATATCAAAAAACCCGTTCTTAATATTAAAATAATATCCCTCTATTTCAAGAAGAGAAATTGAGATAATATTCCTGTTGAAAACAGGTACGCAAAACACGTCATTAAGTTCAATTACTAGCCCACTGGGCAAAACAAGGTTCACAGAACCCACGGCAGTTGCGGCAACTCTGGTATTGTTCCCAACTCTTAGGTCCACCTCGTTTTCCCTCAAATCTCTTCTATTGTGTAACACCTGCACATCAGCACAGACATGAGACTCAGCTCCAGTGTCTAGTACCCAGGTATTAATTGTAGAAAGATATAGCTCTAATGGAATACCTGATGAAGCAGCGGCCCCACCGCCCTTCTTCTGGTCCTCCTTCATCTGCTGACAGTCTTTCTTCCAATGACCAGGCTTTTGACAGTAGTAACAGACCGACTCCTTTGCCTTCCCTTTGCCTTGTACGGGCATGTGAGGTCTAGGAATAAATGGTCGTCTGTTCCTCCCTGTGAGGTGTTTTGGGCCTTTACCCTTGCCGCCAACAGCTTTGAAGCTGGGTCCCTTCTTGACCATGAAGACATTTTTGGACGAACTGCCTCTGATGCTCTTCTCGGCAGTCACTAGCATGCTGTGCAACTCCGACGCGGTCTTGTCCATATTATGCATGTGATAGTTCATGACGAACCCACCATATGCATGAGGAAGGGATTGCAGAATAAAATCCGCAGCCATTTCCTTTTCCATAAACATACCGATACTAGTCATATGGTCAAAATGCCCCTTCATCTGTAGGACGTGAGGACCTACGGAGCTGCCTGCTGACATCTTGATGGCTATGAGTTCTCGGAGAACAGTGTATTTTTCAATACGTACTTTCTCTTTGAACATATCCTTGATCTGTGCAAACATTGCAAACGGATCATGTGATAGCTCCATAAACTGCTTCTGGAGGTCCGCCTCCATGCAGCCCAGCATGACACACGCAACGTCTATAGAGTTGCTAAGGTGTTTCTGGTACGCATCCTTAACGACCCTCGTTGCGTTGGCAGCTGGCTCCTCAGGGATAGCCTTATCAAGGACGTACTCCATGCGTTCCAATTTTAACACAAGTCGTAAATTTCTGTCCCAGTCTAGATAATTTGTCCCGTTGAGTTTACACTTCTCGAGTATAGTCCTCAATGACAAATTAGACGAGTTTGTTGAATTACTAGCCATTTCTACATGAAGAAAGTAAATTTAATCAGAATAGTTGAATAAATTTACGAAGATCCGAATTAAACATCAACCATCAGATTCTAAAATTTAGAACCTTTTAAACCAAGATCCCTTATTCGTCATTTGAAGTGCGCTAAGGCGCACCGCTCCAATTGACTTATTTAGGTAGGACGTCCGTCCAATTACAACCCGTGTAACTCTTAGTCAGGGTATGTGTAAAACACACGGCTTACCCTTCCGATGCCCCAGCTCGACCTCAGGCCAAGAATCGTGGTTGAGTCAACCAACTTTCACTAACGAGTTAACTTTGTGCAGATGCTCCGCTAAGGCGCACGACATCCCACAAAGTTTACCATTCCCATCTAGAACCCATTCGATCGATGCTCCGCTAAGGCGCACGACACCGATAAAATGTTTCTACATGGGTGTGAATTTGGGTGGCATCTCACTTGACTCAAATTAACTTGTAATTTGGTTGTGTTTAATAATTCGAAAGTATTTGGTACAATTACAAACCCGTCACCAACAACCCGTGTTGTGACGTTTCTAATTGTATCACATACTATCTTCATTTGAATCCGTCATTTGCAACCCGTGCAAATACGTTTCAAATTTGAACCCATCCATCACAACCCGTGTGATGATAGTTCACAACGCTTTAAACATGCAAACAATTAAAGTTGATTTTAATCTTTGCATGTGAGGTGATGGCTTATAAACTTATAAGCTAATCATGCAACCATGCAATTAATTAAATAATTCAAGTAAGCATCCATAAAGCGTTAAATATGCATTTTACAGCCCATCCTATACTTAGGATTCTACGAGTCTTCCTTATTCGGGCTCCCACTTGCTCTTGGACTTCCTCCAAGACGGTCATCGTGCTTGATTTTCCATCCTTCTCGTCTTTGAGTAATTATTACAATTAATACTCGGTTCGTAGACCGGATAAAAAATAATTACACTTTATGGGCTCGAATAAAAGAATAATTACACGCTAACACTAACGGTATGCAAACCGTGAAAGCGATAAAATCTAATGGGCTACTAATGCATCATACATTTCATCACATCATCCAACATGTTATCACACAAACATGTTATCAAATAATATGCAATAATTCCGGTTTTAATTTTGCCAAGTTGCTTGGTCGGGTTTATCGAAACTAGACCTTTTCGAAAAACGGTTTATCGAAACCGATCAAATTTTGAAAGTTTTCGAAATATTGGATCGCGGGTTCGTGACACGGATGAAACACCACGCACGAACCAAGTCGGGCCAAGCCAATGGGCCAAAGGCCCATTGGGCCGAGCCCAACATTGCACGGGCCGGTTTGGGCCTTGGAAGGCCGAAACCACCCTTTCCGCCACTCTCGGCCTCGCCCGAGAGTGGGAACGGGCTCGGTCACCGCCGGCCTCCCCGGCCTCCGGTGACCTCCGTTCGGTACCTCCAATTCGGCTCCCCGAGAGTCCCTTCTCGGACCCGACAAATCCAATAATTTCCGAAAAATTCCAAATTCAATATATTTTTCAAAAATAACATATTTCATGCAAATCTCCCAAAAAGCATTAAAATCATGTTATCAACAATTTGGCATGCAAATAATCACAAAACCGAAATAAATTCAACAAGACAAAGATTAAGAGGGTAACCAACGCTCTGATACCACTATAGGGTTTTGCAGCGTTCTAGATCGTCGAGATAGCGGAAGCATTAAAAGATAATCTACTCCAAGCCTTGTCCAAGAACATTAAACCATTAAATCCCAAAGAAAAATCTATTCCACAAGATGTTTACCTTTAAGTCTTGTATGAATCGATAAAGAAGAACGTTCAGATCTTCTTCTCTAAAGCAAGTCCACACCAAGAGGATGATCTTGTTGATCCTTCACTTAATTGCCTACTAGAACAATTAAATGAAGAACAAGAGAGCAAGATGATGAAAAGGAGAGGGGTGGCCGGCCACTATGAGAGAGAGAGGATATTTTTGTGAGTTTTGTGACTTAATGAATTAATGAATTAAAGTCTTGCATTTGAATTCATCATCCAACTCACAAGTATGGGTTAAAAGTGATTGGTATGGGCTTAAAGGTGCTTTAACCCATACCCCTTAAATCACTCACCTCTTAATCCACAATCACCAACTAATCATGGTGTTGTGTGGCCCCCACAATGTCCCCACCATGTGGGCCGGCCATATGGTCTTATTGGGCCCTTAATGGGCCGGCCATGAGGCTTCATGGGCCGAGCCCAATGGGCCCTCCCGTGTTGTTTCATGCCGTGTCCAAAAGTTGCCCGACCCTTTTGTCGTTACTTATCAAATAAAGTCCGACGCGATATCGACGAAAAAACTCAATTTTTCTCGATTCGCTAATTATTCTCTCAAACCGAACCAATGGCACAAAACCTCCATTTTTGTCCATATATAACTCCTCAAGAAACATCAATGTTTCCTTGTCTCAAGTTATCCGTCTTGTATGTGTGTGACCCTCTAGGCTCATGCCACCATTGGCAGATCGGCGCAAAAGATCGCTCTTGCCCGATCCATCATAAGTGGTCTCTAGTAAAACATTATGATTACCCAAGGTGCACGATGATCGATGATTCGACTTAACCTTTGTGCGTACAAGTCACCATCCTGTTATCTCTAGATATCCCGATTGATCTCAAGGCATAGAGTCGTCTCCCTTGTTTAATCAATCATTGTTACTTGATTTGCGAGATGGCTGAGAAATGATAACCCGTATCATTTGCATGGCCATGCTTTTCTCTCAGTCAGTCTCCATCAATAGGCCTTCTAACGGACATCTTTCCCATACCGTAGTATGAGGGATAAATCCCTTAGTCGTCTTTCGTGTCACTCATGCAACCCGTTCCGCCACCCAATCATGCCCTTTATAGCAATCCTTTTACAGAAAGCGTCTGGCGCAAGTTAAAGCCGTATGTTCATTGCATAGTGATCACAAAGACTCCTTGGTCTAAGGATGTCGTGACAAGCTATCGCATTTGAATATGTTTATGGCTTAATCTATGAAAACACAATTCAAAGCGGGTCGTCCGATATCAATCACCTCATGATATCTATGATATGGTTCCAGGATCCCACATCCCTATGACAAGTAGAACTACGTCATTAAGAACCATCCTCATACTGGTCGCTTTTAAGGAAGCATAGGTTGACCAGGGACTCGTTAAGTGTGATCCGTACAGATTTATGGTTCTACTACTTTAGTGGTCATAAATCTGATCATGCTTAACATATTACTTTAACACATAAGTAATATAAAGCCGTTTATATTTATTCATTACAAACGATGATATTTGTACATAGACGTTTACAGGCTAATACCAATTGGACTAGGGCACAAATGCTATCAAGTAAGCAATCGAAGTAACTATGTCGATCATCAGGGGGAGCAAGAATATGAAGATGATCACACTCTGGACTGTGCGCTGCACTCTTTTTTCCTTATTCAGGTTTTGTCCCACTGGGTTTTCCTGAAAAGGTTTTTAACGATGCAGCTATTCAGCACGTCCAACACCACTTACAGATTTATGAACGGTGGTGTCCAAGGGGGAGTGTTGTAAATGATTGGTGAACACCACCATACCCATACACTCTAACCACGCCCACACCATTCCTCTACTCTACTCCCTCACAATTCCTCTACTCTTCTCTCTTACCATGCCTCTACTCTCTCATCACCATGTCCTTGATTTAGAGATGTTTGTGTTGTCATTTCATCTAACTTCATCATTACATTCTTATGTATAAATATATACAATTGGCAATGAGAAAGAGTAAGACCCGAGAGCACATTTTCTTCTTTTATTTTCATTTGTAATTTCCTTATTTATATCTTCATATCTTCTTATCATCTTATTTGCTCTAATAGTTTTACAATGTTAATTAATTTTGGTTTCTTTTAATACTCACGTTTAACACTTTTTCACATCAATGTCGGTATATTGTTCAGGATAGGGAATATTAAAAAGGGTGACGACATGCTTACGTAAAAATGACTGAGGGGCAACGTCAGACATGAACATTTGGATGGTGCGGAGGTGGCGACCAATTTCTCCACCACAGATTCCATGGGCCCCACGTGGGCCCAGCTACCCAATAACAAACAAGATCAATCTTAGATCCCATGTAACTTTCACTAACTCCTCCTCCTCCTGGCCCGGCCCATTCTCTTTTATTCTTTCTCTCTCTCCTTCCACTATTAATTATTATACTATCATTTTCAATTAATCCGAGAATATAAATAACAAAAGCAGCTTGCAATAACCTCAGTTTCTTGCCATGACAAGAGCGCAATTTGCATGATCACAAAATAAAATAGTAATAGCTCATTCATTATTGAACCAAGAAAATAAAAGGGTTGCCACGTGGGCACTTGAATTAAAAAATAAATCTTGGTTGGGTAGTATATAAAGGTGGGTGAGTGAGGCAGAGGCAGAGGCATTGGTGCTCTTGGTTGGTGGTGAAGTGAAATGGGTCGGCAACCTTGTTGTGACAAGATTGGTGTGAAGAAGGGTCCTTGGACCGCCGATGAGGACAAGAAATTGGTGACCTTCATAGTGAGCCACGGCCAGTGTTGCTGGCGCACCGTCCCCAAGCTCGCCGGCCTCCGCCGCTGTGGCAAGAGCTGCCGCCTCCGCTGGACCAACTACCTCCGCCCTGACCTCAAGAGAGGCCTCCTCAATCACTCCGAGGAACAACTTGTCATTCACCTTCACGCCCACCTTGGCAACAAGTATGTTTTTTCACTTCATCTAGAAATTTAAGTTTTGAAAATTAATATTATATTACAAATTTGTCCACTTAAATATCTTGGATTACCATATTCATTGGCAGTGACTCACTTGCTCCTTTTAGGAATATGTTGTTTTTTCGTCCTTTTGATTGTTTTGTAAAGAGGATTGGGTGTGAGATTTTAAAGCAGTGTTATGAAAGTGTAATTACTCAAAAATAAAAGATTATGAGAAAATATACATTTTGTTACTTTATAAAACTAGTGACCGTGCTATATTAATAATAAAACAGCTACCTTCAAATTTTGAGTGGAGAAGTTGAATGTAGTAAATTTTATACAAAAAATATGACAGAACATCTCGTAACTGAGAATGTTGTGTTAATTAAGGTGGTCAAAAATTGCTGCAAGATTGCCTGGGCGGACCGATAACGAAATCAAGAATCATTGGAACACCCACATCAAGAAGAAGCTTATAAGGATGGGTATAGACCCGGTCACCCACGAGCCAATCCATCAAGAAATTCCGTCCGAAAAACCCATTTTCGGCAAGGTCGAGGAGGAGATGCCAAACACTTTAAATGAGAATTCAAGCTCACCCACCTCAACAGCAACCACAATAACTGATCATGATGAGCCATATGATCCACGTCAGCAAGCATTGGAGCCAAGCATGGGATTAGAGGACCCACTGATGAGCAGTTTGTGGTCAGAGAGCAACAATCTATTAGAGGACTTGTCATGGAACTTTCTGGGAAGCAGTAATAGTGAAGAGTTCAGTGAATTTGGGTTGTCTTGTTCAAATTCATCAGAGGACAATTCTGTGTGGTTCATGGATTATCAACATCTTGGAGACGATTTGTGTTTCCCACTGAATTGGACATAGTCAATACTAAATAATAACACCAAGTTTCAGTAGTTCCACATATATATGAGTGGCAAGGACAAAAGAAATATTAGCTCTCCAATGTAATTTTCTTGTGACCATCATGAGAATCAGCATGAGTTCACTTCGAATTCTACATTTGAAAAGTTCTATTCAAGAAATTGAACTCCGGAGTGGTAAATGTCAAATTTCCAAGGGTTAATGACAGTTGACTACACCCAACTATGTCACGTTTCAAATTTAATACCCCAACTTCCAGTTTTTCGAATAACATACCTCAAGTTTAAATAAGCGACACATAGCCCAACGTCTGTTAAATCTAACTGATTTGGTCTGTCAAAAAGTCTAAAATGCCCTCAATGGTTTTGGTCTATTAAACTGGCCTGATTGGTTCAATTGATATGATTATGAAATGACTATTTTACCCCTAATTGAACAACTAACTTAACCAATGGCTTGAGGGCAAATTGGACATTTTAATTACACATTTAATAATTAAATACATAAATTATTATTAATTGATTAATTATATTAAAACTTATTAATAATTCATCATCATTATTATTAACATTAATATTAATTATTAAATCATTGAATATGATAATAAATCGTCTTCTTCAATCCCTCCACCAACGTCACCGCAGCACCTCCGGCAATCACCACTGTCTCCGCCTACGACTCCGACCGGCGAAGAGCACCACCGTCTCCAGCCGCGACTCCGACCGGCGAGGAGCACCACCTCGCGTTCCAGATCGAGCCTCCCTCGTGTTGCAGACCCTCGTCTCCGTCTCCAATCTGCCACCAGCTCCTCAACCTTTCACCTATGGCTGCGACTTCTTCACCTCGGAGCCGTTCAGCTTCCTGTCTCCGTCTCCAATCGACGAGTTTGATCCCGCCGCGAGCTCGCCGAAACCCTCGCGGCTCCGGGTCTTCCTCTTCCCCTCGAGGGTTCTCGACGAATCGAGAGCTCCACCATCGAGATCGAGAGCTCCCACCATCGGGAGCTCTCGATCCGTCGAGAACCCTCTGTCGCCATCCACCTCCGTCGCCATCCACCTCCGTCGCGATGGCCCTCAGATGCCTCCCACCTCCCTCACGGCGACGGATCTGGGTTCTCGAGAGCTCGCCACCCACCTCCTTCGCGAACCCTCTGTCCCCAATCCTCCGTCCCTAACCCTCAGTTCGCGAACCCCACCTCCGTCGATAACCCCACCTCCGTCGCGAACCCTCCGTCCCCAACCCTCCGCTCCCAGCGATTCTGCCGCTGCCAGATCTAAGACGAAACCCAAGAGCCTCTGCCTCGTACTCGCTGGCGTCGTCAAGTCCCTCCATCTGGGCCAGAAGAGCGGCGTCAGTCGGAGTCGGGAGAAGGCGGCGGTCGGAGCAGGCGGCCGGAGACGGGAGTGGTGGCGGAGGATTGTTGGTTAATTATGGTTTAATAATAATGAATGATTAATAATATTATATATATTTAAATATTAAAGAATTATATTTATTATTTGTGTAAGTGAAAAGTTAATTTTGCCCTCAAACCTTAGTTAAATTAGTTGTTCAATTAGGGGTAAAATAGTCATTTCATAATCATATCAATTGAACCAATCAGACCTGTTTAACAGACCAAAACTATTGAGGGGCATTTTAGACTTTTTGACAGATCAAATCAGTTAGATTTAACAGACGTTGGGCTAAGTGTCGCTTATTTAATCTTTGGGTATCCCAAATGAAAATCTGGAAGTTGGGGTATTAAATTTGAAACGTGACATAGTTCGGTGTAGTCAACTGTCATTACCCCAATTTCCAATGAACATGGACAGGAAGTTAATTACATACGCTGTTGTTTCTGTGAAAACCTTGTTACGCCAACCTATTCTTGTTGACAGGTAACAAAACTTGTACTTATAATGTTGACTGTGATTGCTCATCACAGATTGGAGTAAAATTTAGGAATAATTCAAGCCCCTGTACCCAACTTGGTTGAATTTCAAGTTCATTATCCCGCCTTGATTTTTTTTACATATACTCCAACTCCCTTTTTAAGGTATACTCTAATTTCTTTTGTTACACTTAAAATTATTTTTCATTAAAGATAGTATAATTAGTTGGTAAAAAGTCCAAAGCGGCTTCACAAGGGGGTTATAGTTAGGTCATAGTATCGCCAGACGGGGTGATATAGGACGACCCAATCGTGAGTATGTTACATAGATACAGTCATGAACATACACATATGTTGGTACGTGAAATCACATCATCATACGGAAGGATCTTTGAGGTCACTATGTGATGAGTGACGAGTTTGACTCAGTCTAACGTCTCCTATGACAGGGTTACAATAACGGTTGTGATTGGCTCGATCATGAGTCACATGAGTTCACTCAATAGATCGCTGAAGGATTTATCCCTCATACAGATGTATGAGCAGATATATGTTTAGACCACTTGATGAGTATAACTGAAACACAATAGCAGGGCCATGCAGTCGATACTAAGTATCAGTCAAAATTCAGTTAACTAAGATCAAGAAATAGGACAATTGAACTGTCTATGCCTCGTGGTTGTCAAGATATAAAGAGTACAAAAGGATAGTTTCATGTATGATAAGGTTAAGTCGAAATCTCGATAATCACAAGCGTTGAGTAATCATGATGGCTTGCTAGAGGCCACTCATGATGGAAAGGGTAAAATGGTAATTTTACTAGTCTGCCAATGTGTCGTGAACCTAGAGACTCACACACTAAAGGTTGAGTAAAACGAATGGAATCATGTAGAGGAATCATGAGAGAGATAAATTCCGGTTTTGGATTAGACCGATTTTGGTTTAGAATTAAATTGAAAATCAAGAACGATTTAGCTGGACCAATTAATTAGAATCTAAACCAAGAAATTTAATTAATTTTAGCTAAACAGGCCTAGCCAGATTGGGCTAAGACAGAATGAGCTTCTCTACTTAATTAATTAATAAGCTTTGGGCTTTAAGCCCATTAAGGCTTTTAATTAATTAATTATTAAAAAGAGATAAAAATTTTCAGATTTTTAA
Source organism: Geranium rotundifolium (assembly GCA_963920655.1). Taxonomy (NCBI): domain Eukaryota; kingdom Viridiplantae; phylum Streptophyta; class Magnoliopsida; order Geraniales; family Geraniaceae; genus Geranium; species Geranium rotundifolium. Next base: position 21,922,011 of record OY987313.1, on the reverse strand, counting down.
TGATAAGAAAGTTTTTTCAAGAAAAAAAAAACCCTAGCCCCTCTCTATCCTTGGCCGGTCGGCACCCCTTCTCCCTTCCCCCCGTTTTGCTTGCTTCGGTCTTCTAGCAAGGATCGTAGTGAGTATCTTCGGATTGCTCTTCCTGTGTGGACGTTCTCTAGAGGTCACTGAATTATTTTAGTGACAATGGATTTCAAATCAAGGTATATTTTATGATTTATTTTTCTAGCCTAGATCTCATGATCAATCAATGATCATGTAAGATCCTTAAATTTATACGGACTTTTGAGGTTAATTTCTTGTATGGACATGAAATTAATTGATTGAAACTCTTAAAAATTCCTTCATCCATATGAAAAGTGTGATTACTCAAAAATAAAAGATTGTGAGAGAATATACATTTTTTACTATGTAGAACTAGTGACCATGCTATATGAATATAATAGAATATGTCTTTAGGTGGGCATTCCAACGTTTCAACCCTACTTTTCGTGTGGAGAGGTCGAATGTTGTAAATTTTATAAAAAAAAATGAACATCTTGTATCTAAGTCATTAGTGTGTCATCACTAGTAGTGGAGCCTTCATATACTATGAAATCATGTTTGACGGACCCTTAGCCGAATACTTATACATAAGTGACTAGTGTGAGGATGACTTACGATCATGTTCTGCTGATCGAGATGTAATGTCATATCACAGATATCATCTGGGAGACGATATCGGATGACCCGACTTGGAGTATGGCGCATAGATTAAGTCACCAACGCATACTCTGTCGTCGTGTGATCACTACCTTAATACCTTGGAGCGAGTGGCTCACGTGCATGCCACTCCAGTAGTTTGACATGCCCCAATGCTGCCTGTAACAGGGTAGTCATAACGGGCATCATAATGCGAGCGCACATTGCGTCCGAAGGGATTTGTTTTCCCACGGTGAGACGTGGTGAAGGGTATGGTTCTGGGCCTCTTGATGAGCATGACTGAGAAAGTGTGCGGCCGCACCAATTACGTATCAGTCATCTCGGAATTCAAGGAACTAGATCGAACACATGTGGATGGCGGCTCTATGCCTCATTCGATCTCATACGCCTTAAAGCAAACAAAGGGTTAGTGATACAGATGACAGACATGAGATATCGAACCGATCGATACACTTGTGGACATTGGGTAATCACTACGTATTACTAGAGGCCACTGGTGATGGACCGGGTGAGATGGGTTCTCGCGCCGATCTGCCAATGGGTCACGGGCCTACAAGGTCACACGCCAAGAGCAGGACCGAAGCGACTCGAAGGGACTCAAGAGGTACAAAGTAAGTGGTATGGGAAGGATTGCAGTGGGGTGTCGATCGCGACCTTGGAGGTGTCGATCAACACGATTAGAAGGAGGTGTCAATCGTCACTCAGATCTAGCACCGGAAAAGGGGTGTCGATCGAAAACTTCCACGCGGGAAGGGTGTCGATTGAAATCTATGCTGGATGCTGAAAACCTTGAGACCCTCCCCAAAGCCTATAAAAGGAGGCTTTGGGTGAGAGCCTCTCTCTAAGGCTCTCGAGCAATGTTAGCTACACCACTAAAGAAAACTCTCTAGTTCTTTCATTGGGAGCTAGAGAAATCGAGTGATTGAGTGCTACCGGAGTCTAGTAGTTCTGGTGAGGATTCAATCTTCACAAGACCGAGCTCGGTGTGTGTGTACTCGTAGAGAACAAGTCCAAGGAGTCGTTTCGAGATCGAATTCGTGAGTTTTCCGCTAGACTACGAGAGGTAAAAATCCGTTCTTTACTCGTTCTAATGATTCATCTGTTGTTTGAAACGATCCTGTGGCGGGTTCTCGGTTAAATTCGTTGTTTCTGCAGTGCTTGAGATCCCGGGAACCCCAACAGTGGTATGAGAGGTTGGTTGCTCTCTAGATGAATCATCTATGCATGATTTCGTGGTAAAATTGATTGCTTGATCATATATGATTGTTGACATGATTTTTTTATGCAGTAATCTCTACTTGGTTTTCTTGATTTGGCAAAAGGAACGATAAAAATGCGTTCTTTAATCGTTTTACGGATAAAGGTTGGATTTTTATTTGTGTTCGGGTATTATTTCGGCTCGGGATTCGTGCACTTTGTGTAGTGGATCATTCTCTAGAGTCGAGTCTCAATCTGAGTGAAATCAGGTCAAGAATCGTTCTCAGGAAAAGTGAAAAATCGATCAGGTCGAGGAGGGTGTCGATCGACACCCCTAGGGTGGCGATCGACACTGCCTCTCACCTCGGTTTCTCCGCCACAGTGGTAGTGTCGATCGGCACTGCTTGGACGCCTGAGGTGGCGATCGTCACCCTAGTGTCGATCGATACCTCTCGGTCCTTAAAAGATGGCGATCAACACCTATTGTCAGTGGGGAATTTTCGCGCTGAATCGAAATTTTGACCTAAGGCAAATCGAGATTTCGAGTGTGATAATTTTATTGTTTTGATGCCATGAATATGCTCGACCCTCGATATGGTTTAAATGGTTTTGATCGAGTATATAATGATATCAAAAACTCTTTTTCCATCGAGATAAAATATGTTCTCTAGTTTCCACGAGATTGATGACCCTAGAAACCGAAGGACCGCATTGTTTTGTTGTTCAATGTACTCGATACATTGTTGGCACATTATGCTGAACTTTTTGTATCGCCCAACTACCTATTAGGGTTTTGCTCGATATACTAGAGTTTCAACATACCGGTTGATGAAGTGATTACATCGACCGGCGGCGGGGACGGGTCCTTGCGATTAGATCGAAGGACCGGTTCCCGGTTTTCAAGGGGAAAATGCAGGAGTCTCGGTTTAGGATTTCGAGATCGGGACTTTCGAGTGCCAAGTGAGATCGATATACTAAAATAATAAAGGTTAAAATATGATTTAATGTGATTGATAACATGCATTATGTGACAACATATATGTTTGATAACATGATATGATTGCAACATGCATAAGTTAGATCACATGATGTATAGCTAAAGCCCATCAAGACAAGACCGTTTATATTGAATTTGATTTGTAAATATAAAGTGGCGGTTTGTGCCATCTTAAGATTTGGGTTGTAAATATTTTGTGACAAGATGCGTCGTTGTTTACATGTATTATATTTATACCCGGCCTGCGAGCCATTGATATTTTGTAAACGCACTTCCCGGAGATGGCGCGTTGGGAGTCTTGGAGTTGGCATTGAGTCGTTGAGACGTCAATGAGCCAGTGGGAGCTTCCCCAAGGATGAAGAAGACTTGTTTAGTTGTAATCTTCACCCTTAGGATGTGACCCCGATCTTTATGGACTGGCCCCATAAAGATGGAACCTAAATATGGGCTTAGGCTATACATGTTTAAATTGTGTTTTTTAGAATTGCATGATTAGTAATGTATGTTTATTTTATATGCATAAGAGCATGATAAGTTTAAATGTACATATGTTTTGCATGTCCGAAAGTGGTTAAATAACGTAAACTTGGACATACAAAACTAAGTGAAGCATGAAACATATCATTGTACACGGTACAGATGAAAAGTTGTCATGTAAAGAATGTACTGGGTACATGTCTCGCAAAACTTGATCATATTGCAATGAAATTGAGTCATGCGATGATGCGATCCAATTTTGACACTCTACGAAATTGTGTGACCACGAACGTCGTGTGCGTTAGCAGAGCGTTCGTGGAAGCGAAGTTACTAGGGGTGGACAATTTTGTTTGGGGCGTAGATGCATTAACTCTCTCCAGTTCAAGTTGTGGTCCACAAGTCGTTAATTGGTTGACTCAACTAGGCCATGAATGTCGTGTGCGTTAGCAAAGTGTTCATGGAAGCAATGATAGAGGATGCGGAGAGATTTTGTTGGGGCGTAGATGCATTAGCTCTCTCCAATCAAGATCTGGTCCACATATCTATGATTGCGGCGACCTACAGCATCAGACAGAACAATGCCAATGTACTGATAGCATTTTGCGCCCTAGTCCAATTGCTAGTAGCCCATAAACGTCTATGTACATTATCATCGTTTGTAATATATATATAAAACGACTTTGTATTACTTATGTGTTGAAGTAATATGTTAAGCATGATCTGATTAATGACCACTAAAGTAGTAGAACCATAAATCTATACGGATCAGACTTAACGAGTCCCTGGTCAAAATATGCTTCCATAGAAGCGACTAGTATGAGGATGGTTCTTAATGACGTAGTTCTACTTGTCATAGGGATGAGGGATCCCGGAATCATATAATAGATATCATGAGGTGATTGATATCGGACGACCCGCTTTGAATAGTGTTTTCATAGATTAAGCTATGAACATATTCAAATGCGATAGCTTGTCACGATATCCTTAGACCGAGGAGTCTTTGTGATCACTATGCAATGTACGTGAGGCTTTAACTTGCGCCTAACGCTTTCTGTAACAGGATTGCAATAACGGGCATGATTGGGTGGCGGAACGGGTTGCATGAGTGACTCGAAAGACGGCTAAGGGATATATCCCTCATACTACGGTATGGGAAAGATATCCGTTAAAGGCCTCTTGATTGAGACTGACTGAGAATAAGAGCATGGCCATGCCGGTGATACGGGTTATCAGTTTTCAGCCATCTCACATATCAAGTAACAATGATTGATTAAACAAGGGTGACGACTCTATGCCTTGTGATCAATCGGGATATCTAGACATAATAGGATAGTGACTTGTACGCACAAGGTTAAGTCAAATCATCGATTGTCATGCACCTTGGGTAATCATAACGTCTTACTAGAGGCCCCTTATCATGGATCGGGCAAGAGCGATCTTTTGCGCCGATCTGCCAACGGTGGCATGAGCCTGAAGGGTCACACACATTCAAGACGGATAACTTGAGACAAGGAAACCTTAACGTTTCTTGAGGAGCAATACATGGACAAAACTGGAGGTTTTGTGCCATGGGTTTGGTTTGAGAGAATAATTAGCGAATAGAGAAAACTAAGTTTTTTCGTCGATGTCGCGTCGGACTTTGTTTGATAAGTAACGACAAAAAGGGTCGGGCGACTTTTGGACACGGCACGAAACCACATGGGCGAGCCCATTGAGCTCGGCCCATGAGGTCTCATGGCCGGCCCAAACAAGGGCCCATTTAGGGCCCAATAAGCCCTCTTGGCCGGCCCACATGGTGGGTCCATGAGTGGGGGCCACACAACACCATGCTTAGTTGGTGATTGTGGATTAAAAGGTGAGTGATTTAAGGGGTATGGGTTAAATCACCTTTAAGCCCATACCAATCACTTTAGACCCATGCTTATGAGTTGGATGATGAATTGAAATATCTAATATTCATTCATGACACAAAATAATCACACAACTCACAAAAACCTCTCTCTATCTTGCTTGGCTAGCCACACACCTTCTCTCCTCTCATCTTGCTCTCTTGTTCTTCATTTAATTGTTCTAGTAGGCAATTAAGTGAAAGATCTTCAAGATCATCCCCTTGGTGTGGACTTGCTTTAGGGAAGAAGATTCGAAAGTTCTTCTTTAATCGATTCAACAAAGACTTAAAGGTAAACATCTTGTGGAATAGATTTTTCCTTGGGATTTAACGGTTTATGTTCTTGGACAAGGTTTGGAGTAGATTTTGTAAAACGCTTCCGCTATTTCGTTGATCTAGAACGCTCCCAAACCGTACATGTACTTTGTACATATGTTCTGGCAAAGAGTCACACATGGTGTGATTGGAAAGTTCTCCTACCTACATAACCCAATTGAAGCGTTGATGCATTAGCTCACTCCAAGAGGGTGAATCGAGGGTCTTGGTTCTTGATTCTTGAGAAGGATTAAAATGGTCAAGGTTTAGCAACAAATCTTCATAGATAAATTTAGAGTCTAACTTGAACTTGTTGATCTGTGTAGATAATCGCAGCGAGCCAAGCACACACGTGATAGCATTTTGTGCCCTAGTCCAATTGCTAGTAGCCTGTAAACGTATATGTACATTATCATTATTTGTAATATATATATATATAAAACGGCTTTGTATTACTTATGTGTTGAAGTAATATGTTAAGAATGATCTGATTTATGACCACTAAAGTAGTAGAACCATAAATCTGTACGGATCACACTTAACGAGTCCCTGGTCAAAATATGCTTCCATCGAAGCGACCAGTGTGAGGATGGTTCTTAATGACGTAGTTCTACTTGTCATAGGGATGAGGGATCCCGGAATCATATCATAGATATCATGAGGTGATTGATATCGGACGACCCGCTTTGAATAGTGTTTTCATAGATTAAGCCATGAACATATTCAAATGCGATAGCTCGTCACGATATCCTTAGACCGAGGAGTCTTTGTGATCACTATGCAATGTACACGCGACTTTAACTTGCGCCTAATGCTTTCTATAACAGGATTGCAATAACGGGCATGATTGGGTGGCGGAACGGGTTGCATGAGTGACACGAAAGACGGCTAAGGGATTTATCCCTCATACTACGGTATGGGAAAGATATCCGTTAAAGGCGTATTGATCGAGACTGACTGAGAGTAAGAGCATGGTCATGCCGGTGATACGGGTTATCAGTTCTCAGCCATCTCACATATCAAGTAACAATGATTGATTAAATAAGGGTGACGACTCTATGCCTTGTGATCAATCGGGATATCTAGAGATAATAGATAGTGACTTGTACGCACAAGGTTAAGTCGAATCATCGATCGTCATGCACCTTGGGTAATCATAACGTCGTACTAGAGGCCCCTTATGATGGATCGGGCAAGAGCGATCTTTTGCGCTGATCTGCCAACAGTGGCATGAGCCTGAAGGGTCACACACATTCAAGATGGATAACTTGAAACAAGGAAACCTTAACGTTTCTTGAGGAGCAATACATGGACAAAACTGGAGGTTTTGTGCCATGGGTTTGGTTTGAGAGAATAATTAGCGAATCGAGAAAACTAAGTTTTTTCGTCGATGTCGCGTCGGACTTTGTTAGATAAGTAACGACAAAAAGGGTCGGGCGTTTTTTGACACGACACGAAACCACCTGGGCGAGCCCTTATGGCTCGGCTTCATAAGCGCGGACTTCTAAGTCAATTTGAATTCCAAACGATTAATATATGCGAAGCTTGTTTAATGGGCAAGATGACTAAACCGCCCTTCACTGGTTTAGGTGAAAGGGCAGGTGATCTATTGGGTCTAATACATTCAGACCTATGTGGACCAATGAGTACACCAGCCAGAGGTGGTTTAGGCTACTTTATCACATTTACTAACAATTTCAGTAGATATGGTTATGTCTATCTCATGAGACATAAGTCCGAAGCCTTTGATAAATTCAAGGAGTTTAAGACTGAAGTAGAAAACCAACTCGGAAAGAGTATCAAGGCACTCCGTTCTGATCGGGGTGAAGAATACTTATCCGAGAAGTTTCTTGATTATCTTACTGAAGGTGGAATACTATCTCAGTGGACTCCGCCAGGAACACCGCAACTTAATGGTGTGTCCGAGCGGAGGAATCGGACATTGTTGGATATGGTTCGATCGATGTTAAGTCTCACTGATCTCCCGATCTTCTTCTGGGGTTATGCTCTGCAAACGGCCGCATTCATAATAAACAGGGCTCCGTCGAAAGCAGTGGAAGGGACATCATTCGAGAAATGGTACAGGAAGGAACCCGTTTTGTCCTTCCTAAAAGTTTGGGGTTGCGAGGCTTATGTAAAACGGCTGCTTGCAACCAAGCTCGAACCGAGATCAGATAAGTGCATTTTCTTCGGATATCCAGAAGAAACAAAAGGATACTACTTCTACAAACAGAGCGAAAATAAAGTTTTTGTCGCTCGAGGTGGGACATTCTTGGAAAAGGAGTTCATTTCCAAGACAGTTAGTGGGGGGGGGGGGGGGGGGGGGGGGAGGGCTGTTCATCTTGATGAAGTTCTAGATGAGATGGTCACTCGGGAACCACTAGACGACCCACTAGAAGAAGTAGAGCCAGAAGTGGTCGTTGAGCAAGAACCAATAGCTACAGTTAATGAGGACGGTCCGAGGCTGTCTGAAAGGATAAGTCATGCACCTGTCAGATACGGTTTCCTAGTAACTGGAGGTGATGATTTAGTATTAGTGGACAATGATCCAGCCACCTTTCGAGAGGCCTTGGACGGAACCGACTCTGAGAAATGGCTGGAAGCCATGAGGGAAGAAATGCAATCCATGTCAGATAATCAAGTGTGGGATTTGGTGGAACAAACCCGTGACGTAAAAGTCATTGGGTGTAAATGGATCTTTAAAATAAAGATGGACATGGATGGCAAACCTCAGACCTATAAAGCAAGATTGGTAGCAAAAGGTTATAGGCAAATCCACGGAATTGACTATGAAGAGACCTTTTCTCCAGTAGCTATGGTCAAATCTATCCGCATTCTACTTGTCGTAGCAGCGTATCATAACTATGAGATATGACAAATGGACGTCAAAACCGCCTTCCTCAACGGGAGGTCTGAGGACGTTTATATGTCCCAGCCTGAGGGTTTGGAGGATCCAAAGAATAAAGAAAAGATTTGCAAGTTTCTCAAATCAATCTATGGTTTGAAGCAAGCATCTCGGAGTTGGAATCAGCGTTTTGATGAAGTTGTGAAACAGTTTGGCTTCATCAAGAACGATGATGAACCTTTCGTATATAAGAAGACAGATGGGGGCAAAGTAGTCTTCTTGGTGCTTTATGTTGATGACATACTGCTCAGTGGAAGCCACGTCCCTACCTTGCTCTTAACAAAGACTCGGTTAGGTGAATGTTTCGCAATGAAGGACTTAGGCGAGGCCTCTTACAGTTTGGGGATCAAGATATATAAAGACCGTGCCAAGCGGGTCTTGGGCTTAAGTCAAAGCACCTACATAGACAAAGTGTTGAGACGATTCTCAATGCAAGATTGAAAGAAAGGATTGCTGCCCATGCGTCATGGCATGAAGCTTAGCAAGAAGCAGTGTGCTGAGACACCTGCAGAGCTAGCAAGAATGAATGAGATCCCATATGCTTCGGCTATAGGGTCCATAATGTATGCCATGATATGTACGAGACCGGATGTCTCGTTTGCCTAAGCTGTACCAGTAGACATCAATCCAAACCCGTTGAGGCACACTGGATTGCCGTCAAGGCGATTCTCAAATATTTGAGAAAATCCAAAGACGCTTTTCTTGTATACGGGGGAAGAAATGATGATCTAGTCATCAACGGATATGTCGACGCTAGTTTCCAGACAGACCCCGATGACTTTAACAGTCAGTTGGGATATGTGTTTACGTTGAATGGTGGAGCATTCAGCTGGAAAAGCAAGAAGCATGACACCATTGCCGACTCTACGGCCGAAGCTGAGTACATTAATGCATTGGAAGCGGCAAAAGAGGCTGTATGGATCAGGAGTTTCATGGCTGGGTTAGGTGTAATTCAAAACCCATATAACCCAGTAGACTTATATTGTGACAACACCGGGGCCATTGCGCAAGCTAAGGAACCCAGGGCACATGACAGATCCAAACATGTAATCAGGAAGTATCACGTAATTTGCGACATTGTTGCTAGAGGTGACGTGAAGATCCACTACGTTGCAACTGATGATAACACAGCCGACCCCTTGACCAAAGCTCTTCCACAAGCAAAACATGATAAACATGTTAGGTCAATGGGTATAGACTGGGACTTAGATTGGAACTAGGGGCAAGTGGGAGATTGATAGCATTTTGTGCCCTAGTCCAATTGCTAGTAGCCTGTAAACGTCTATGTACATTATCATCGTTTGTAATATATATATGAAACAGCTTTATATTACTTATGTGTTGAAGTAATATGTTGAGCATGATCTGATTTATGACCACTAAAGTAGTAGAACCAAAAATCTGTACGAATCACACTTAACGAGTCCCTGGTCAATCTACGCTTCTTTAGAAATGACCAGTATGAGGATGGTTCTTAATGACATAGTTCTACTTGTCATAGGGATGAGGGATCCCGGAATCATATCATAGATATCATAAGGTGATTGATATCGGACGACTGGCTTTGAATAGTGTTTTCATAGATTAAGCCATGAACATATTCAAATGCGATACCTTGTCACGATATCCTTAGACCGAGGAGTCTTTGTGATCACTATGCAATGTACATGCGGCTTTAACTTGCGCCTAACGCTTTCTGTAACAAGATTGCAATAACGGGCATGATTGGGTGGCGGAACGGGTTGCATGAGTGACACGAAAGACGGCTAAGGGATTTATTCCTCATACTACGGTATGAGAAAGATATCCGTTAAAGGCCTCTTGATTGAGACTGACTGAGAGTAAGAGCATGGCCATGCCGGTGATACGGGTTATCAGTTATTAGCCATCTCACATATCAAGTAACAATGATTGATTAAACAAGGGTGACGATTCTATGCCTTGTGATCAATCGGGATATCTAGAGATAATAGGATAGTTACTTGTACGCACAAGGTTAAGTCGAATCATCGATCGTCATGCACCTTGTGTAATCATAACGTCTTACTAGAGGCCCCTTATGATGGATCGGGCAAGAGCGATCTTTTGCGCCGATCTACCAACGGTGGCATGAGCCTGAAGGGTCACACACTTTCAAGACGGATAACTTGAGACAAGGAAACCTTAACGTTTCTTGAGGAGCAATACATGGACAAAACTGGAGGTTTTGTGCCATGAGTTTAATGGTTTATGTTCTTGGACATGGTTTGGAGTAGATTTGTAAAACGCTTCCGCTATCTCGTTGATCTAGAACGCTCCAAAACCCTACAAGAAGAAGATCCAAAAGTTCTTCTTTATCGATTCAACAAAGACTAAAAGCAAAAATGGAGAAACTGTCAAGATTGTCAAGTTCCGGCGACCAACATTGCATGAGCCATAGCTGCTTCGTCCGAGCTTTGATTGACCTGAAAATTGCGGCGTTAGAAAGATAAGTCAAAGGGCTACAACATTTGTGAAATACTGATTTTCCACAAGAGCGCTGGTTTGGGAGATACAAGGCCGAGAAGCTGACGGGTCCGCAGAGTCTATCCAGCGAGATGGGAAAAATGTTTTGCTCCAGACGGAGGTCTTCTCGTCCGAACTGGGTTCGGAGCAAAACACAAAAGATGTAGAGAATTGGCTGAGGTTTAATCTCCAAAAAGAACCGAAGTAAAACCCGAAAACTCGATTTTCTGCCGGGCAGATTCTGGTAAACCCGAAAACTCGTTTTCCTAAGGATCTAACTTGGTAGTTGATCTTGCGCAGGTTAGGGGCGGTTTATAGGTTGCTTCCGCTGCCATGAACATGATTAGGATGCCTCGGAACCCAACAGTGGTATCAGAGCCGGTCTACCATTACGAGATCCTTTTTTGTTGTTTCGGTTTTATGGTGATATGCATGCCATATTTGTTGATAACATGTTTTAATGCTGTTTGGGATATTTGCATAAAATATGTTATTTTTGGAAAATATATTGAATTTGGAATTTTTCGGAAATTATTGGATTTGTCGGGTCCGAGGAGACTCTCGGGGAGCCGGATCGGGGGTACCGGGCGGAGGTCACCGGAGGCCGGCGGTGACCGGAGCCGTCCCCACTCTTGGCCGAGGCCGAGAGTGGAGGAAAGCTCGGTTTGGGCTTTCCTAGGCCCAAACCGAGACGTGGTGTTGGGCTCGGCCAAATGGGCTTCGGCCCGTTGAGATTGGGCCCGACTTGGTTCGTGCACGGTGTTTGATCCGTGGCACGAACCCGCGATCCAATATTTCGAAAACTTTCAAAATTCAATCGGTTTCGATAAACCGTTTTTTGAAAAAGTCTAGTTTCGATAAACCCGACCGAGCAACTTGACAAAATTAAAACCGGAATAATTGCATATTATTTGATAACATGTTTGTGTGATAACATGTTGGATGACGTGATGAGATGTATGATGCATTAGTAGCCCATTAGATTTTATCGCTTTCACGGTTTGCATACCGTTAGTGTTAGCGTGTAATTATTCTTTCATTCAAGCCCATGAAGTGTAATTATTTTTTATCCGGTCTACGAACCGAGTATTAATTGTAATTACTACTCAAAGACAAGAAGGATAAAAAATCGAGCACAATGACAGTCTTGGAGGATGTCCAAAAGCTAGTGGGAGCCCGAATGAAAAAGACGAGAAGATGTTGTGACTCGTAGAATCCTAAGATTAGGATGGGCTATAAAATGCATATTTAATGCTTTATGTTTGCTTGCTTGTATTATTTAAATAATAACATGCTTGCATAACTTATAAGTTTATAAGCCATCACCTCACATGCAAAGATTAAAATCGACTTTAATTGTTTGCATGTTTAAAGTGTTGTGAACGGTCATCGCACGGGTTGTGATAGATGAGTTCAAATTTGAAACATGTTTGCACGGGTTGCAAATGACGGTTTCAAATGAAGATAGTATGTGATACAATTAGAAACGTCATAACACGGGTTGTTGATGACGGGTTCGTAATTGTGCCAAATACTTTCGAATTATTAAGCACAACCAATTTAGAAGATAATTTGAGTCAAGTGAGATGCCACCCAAATTCACACCCATGTAGAAACATTTTATCGGTGTCGTGCGCCTTAGCGGAGCATTGATCGAATGGGTTCTAGATGGGAATGGTAAACTTTGTGGGATGTTGTGCGCCTTAGCGGAGCATCTGCACAAAGTTAACTCGTTAGTGAAGGTTGGTTGACTCGACCACGATTCTTGGCCTGAGGTTGAGCTGGGGCATCGGAAGGGTAAGCCGTGTGTTTTTACACATACCCTGACCAAGAGTTACACGGGTTGTAATTGGAAGGATGTCCTATCTAAATAAGTCAATTGGAGCTGTGCGCCTTAGCGTACTTCAAATGACGAATAAGGGATCTTGGTTTAAAGATTCTAAACCTTAAAATCGGATGGTTGGTGTTTAATTCGGATCTTCGTAAATTTATTCAACTTTTTGATTAAATTTACTTTCTTCTTGTAGAAATGGCTAGTAATTCAACAAAATCTTCTAATTTGTCGTTGAGGACTATACTCGAAAAGTGTAAATTCAACGGGACAAATTATCTGGACTGGGACAGGAATTTACGACTTGTGTTAAAGTTGGAACGCAGGGAGTACGTCCTTGATAAGGCTATCCCGGTGGAGCCAGCTGCAAATGCAATGAGGGTCGTTAAGGATGCGTACCAGAAACACCTTAGCGACTCTATCGACGTTGCGTGTGTCATGCTGGGCTGCATGGAGGCGGACCTCCAGAAGCAGTTTATGGAGCTATCCCATGATCCGTTTGCAATGTTTGCACAGTTAAAGGATATGTTCAAAGAGAAAGTACGTATTGAAAAATACACCGTTCTCCGAGAACTCATTGCCTGCAAGATGTCAGCAGGCAGCTTCGTAGGTCCACACGTCCTACGTATGAAGGGACATTTCAACCATATGACTAGTACCGGTATGTATGGAAAAGGAAATGGTTGCGGATTTTTTTCTGCAATCCCTTCCTCATGCATATGGTGGGTTCGTCATGAACTATCACATGCATGACATGGACAAGACCGCGTCGGAGGTGCACAGCATGCTAGTGACTGCCGAGAAAAGCATAAGGGGCAGTTCGCCCAAAAATGTTCTTATGGTCAAGAAGGGATCCAGCTTCAAAGCTGGTGGTGGAAAGGGTAAAGCCCCAATGTACCTGGCAGGAAAGATCAGACGACCATTTGTTCCTAGACCTTCCATGCCCGTAAAAGGCAAAGGGAAGGCAAAGGAGTCGGTCTGTTTCTACTGTCAAAAGCCTGGTCATTGGAAGAAAGACTGTCAGCAGCTGAAGGAGGATCAGAAGAAGGGCGGTGGGGCCGCTACTTCATCAGGTATTCCTTTAGAGCTATATCTTTCTACGATAAACACTTGGGTACTAGACACTGGAGTTGAGTCTCATGTCTGTGCGGATACACAGGTGTTGCACAGTAGAAGAGATATGGGGGAAAGCGAGGTGGACCTAAGAGTTGGGAACAACGTAAGAGTTGCCGCAACTGCCGTGGGTTCTGTTAACCTTGTTTGGCCCATTGGGCTTGTAATTGAACTTCATGATGTGTTTTGCGTACCTGCTTTCAGTAGGAATATTTTTTCAATTTCTCTTCTTCAAAAAGAAGGTTATTATTTTAATATTAAGAACGGGTTTTCTAATATTATGCGCAACAACATGTTTTATGGCAATGCTCACACTGTTGGATGTTTATACATATTGAATATGCAAAAATCGAGATCCAACATGCACTATAATATAAATGCTAAGAGGTTTAAAGCTAATGATTAAGACCAAACTCTAATCTGGCATTGTCGTCTAGGTCACATAAATGAGAAACCCATCTCAGCGCTTCATAAGCGTGGACTTCTAAGTCAATTCGAATTCCAAACGATTGATAGATGCGAAGCTTGTTTAATGGGAAAGATGACTAAAGCGCCCTTCATTGGTTTAGGTGAGAGGGCAGGTGATCTATTGGGTCTAATACATTCAGACGTTTGTGGACCAATGAGTACACCATCCAGAGCTGGTTTAGGCTATTTTATCACATTTTCTGACGATTTCAGTAGATATGGTTATGTCTATCTCATGAGACATAAGTCCGAAGCCTTTGAAAAATTCAAGGAGTTTAGGACTGAAGTAGAAAACCAATTCGGAAAGAGTATCAAGGCACTCCGTTCTGATCGGGGTGGAGAATACTTATCCGAGGAGATTCTTAGTCATCTTACTGAAGGTGGAATACTATCTCAGTGGACTCCGCCAGGAACACCCCAACTCAATGGTGTGTCCGAGCGGAGGAATCAGACATTGTTGGATATGGTTCGATCGATGTTAAGTCTCACTGATCTCCCGATCTCCTTCTGGGGTTATGCTCTGCAAACTGCCGCATTCATAATAAACAGGGCTCTGTCGAAAGCAGTGGAAGGGACATCATTCGAGAAATGGTACTGGAAGGAACCCGTTTTGTCCTTCCCAAAAATCTGGGGTTGCGAGGCTTATGTAAAACGGTTGCTTGCAACCAAGCTCGAACCGAGATCAGATAAGTGCACTTTCGTCGGATATCCAAAAGAAACAAAAGGATACTACTTCTACAAACCGAGCGAAAATAAAGTTTTTAATGCTCGAGGTGGGACATTCTTCGAAAAGGAATTTATTTCCAAGACAGGCAGTGGGAGGGCTTTTCATCTTGATGAAGTTCTAGATGAGATGGTCACTCGGGAACCACTTGACGACCCACTAGAAGAAGTAGAGCCAGAAGTGGTCGTTGAGCAAGAACCAATAGCTATAGTTAATAAGGACGGTCCGAGGCGGTCAGATACGGTTTCTTAGTAACTGGAGGTGATGATTTAGTATTAGTGGACAATGATCCAACTACCTTTCGAGAGGCCTTGGACGGAACCGACTTTGAGAAATGGCTGGAAGCCATGAGGGAAGAAATGCAATCCATGTCAGATAATCAAGTGTGGGACTCGGTGGAACAAACCCCTGATGTAAAAGTCATTGGGTGTAAATAGATCTTTAATATAATGATGGACATGGATGGCAAACCTTAGACCTATAAAGCAAGACTGGTAGGAAAAGGTTATAGGCAAATCCACGGAATTGACTATGAAGAGACCTTTTCTCCAGTAGCTATGGTCAAATCTATCCGCATTCTACTTGCCGTAGCAGCGTATCATAACTATGAGATATGACAAATGCACGTCAAAACCGCCTTCCTCAACGGGAGGTTAGCTGAGGACGTTTATATGTCCCAGCCTGAGGGTTTTGAGGATCCAAAGAAAAAAGAAAAGATTTGCAAGTTTCTCAAATCAATCTATGGTTTGAAGCAAGCATCTTGGAGTTGGAATCAGCGTTTTGATAAAGTTGTGAAACAGTTTGGCTTCATCAAGAACGATGATGAACCTTTCGTATATAAAAAGACAGATGGGGGCAAAGTAGTCTTCTTGGTGCTTTATGTTGATGACATACTGCTCAGTGGAAGCCACGTCCCTACCTTGCTCTTAACAAAGACTCGGTTAGGTGAATGTTTCGCAATGAAGGACTTAGGCGAGGCCTCTTACAGTTTGGGGATCAAGATATATAGAGACCGTGCCAAGCGGGTCTTGGGCTTAAGTCAAAGCACCTACATAGACAAAGTGTTGAGACGATTCTCAATGCGAGATTGAAAGAAAGGATTGCTGCCCATGCGTCATGGCATGAAGCTTAGCAAGAAGCAGTGTGCTGAGACACCTGTAGAGCTAGCAAGAATGAATAAGATCCCATATGCTTCGGCTATAGGGTCCATAATGTATGCCATGATATGTACGAGACCGGATGTCTCGTTTGCCTAAGCTGTACCAGTAGACATCAATCCAAACCCGTTGAGGCACACTGGATTGCCGTCAAGGCGATTCTCAAATATTTGAGAAAATCCAAAGACGCTTTTCTTGTATACGGGGGAAGAAATGATGATCTAGTCATCAACGGATATGTCGACGCTAGTTTCCAGACAGACCCCGATGACTTTAAAAGTCAGTTGGGATATGTGTTTACGTTGAACGGTGGAGCATTCAACTGGAAAAGCAAGAAGCATGACACCATAGCCGACTCTACGACCGAAGCTGAGTACATTGCTGCATCGGAAGCGGCAAAATAGGCTGTATAGATCAGGAGTTTCATGACTGGGTTAGGTGTAATTCAAAACCCATCTAACCCAGTAGACTTATATTGTGACAACACCGGGGCCATTGCGCAAGCTAAGGAACCCAGGGCACATGACAGATCTAAACATGTACTCAGGAAGTATCACATCATCCGCGTCATTGTTGCTAGAGGTGACGTGAAGATCCACTACGTTGCAACTGATGATAACACAGCCGACCCCTTGACCAAGGCTCTTCCTCAAGCAAAACATGATACACATGTTAGGTCAATGGGTATAGACTGGGACTTAGATTGGAACTAGGAGCAAGTGGGAGATTGATAGCATTTTGTGCCCTAGTCCAATTGCTAGTAGCCTGTAAACGTCTATGTACATTATCATCGTTTGTAATATATATAAAACGACTTTGTATTCTTGATGAAGCCAAACTGTTTCACAACTTCATCAAAACGCTGATTCCAATTCCGAGATGCTTGCTTCAAACCATAAATTGATTTGAGCAACTTGCAAATCTTGAAAAGGTCTCTTCATAGTCAATTCCGTGGATTTGCCTATAACCTTTTGCTACCAGTCTTGCTTTATAGGTCTAAGGTTTGCCATATATGTCCATCTTTATATTAAAGATCTATTTACACCCAATGACTTTTACATCAGGGGTTTGTTCCACCAAGTCCCACACTTGATTATCTGACATGGATTGCATTTCTTCCCTCATGGCTTCCAGCCATTTCTCAGAGTCGGTTCCGTCCAAGGCCTCTCGAAAGGTAGCTGGATTATTGTCCACCAACACTAAATCATCACCTCCAGTTACTAGGAAACCGTATCTGACAGGTGCATGACTTATCCTTTCAGGCCGCCTTGGACCGTCCTCATTAACTGTAGCTATTGGTTCTTGCTCAACGACCACTTCTGGCTCTACTTCTTCTAGTGGGTCGTCTAGTGGTTCCCGAGTGACCATCTCATCTAGAACTTCATCAAGATGAACAACCCTCCCACTGACTGTTTTGGAAATAAATTCCTTTTCCAAGAATGTCCCACCTCGAGCGACAAAAACTTTATTGTAGCTCGGTTTGTAGAAGTAGTATCCTTTTGTTTCTTTTGGATATCCGAAGAAAGAGCACTTATCTGATCTCGGTTCGAGCTTGGTTGCAAGCAACCGTTTTTCTATAAGCTTCGCAACCCCAGATTTTTAGGAAGGACAAAACGGGTTCTTTCCCGTACCATTTCTCGAATGATGTCCCATCCACTGCTTTCGACGGAGCCCTGTTTATTATGAGTGCGGCCGTTTGCAGAGCGTTACCCCAAAAGAAGATCGGGAGATCAGCGAGACTTAACATCGATCGAACCATATCCAACAATGTCTGATTCCTTCGCTTGGACACACCATTGAGGTGCGCCGTTCCTGACGGAGTCCACTGAGATAGTATTCCACTTTCAGTAAGATGACTAAGAAACTCCTCGGATAAGTATTCTCTACCCCGATCAGAACGGAGTTCCTTGATACTCTTTCCGAGTTGGTTTTCTACTTCAGTCCTAAACTCTTTGAATTTATCAAAAGCTTCGGACTTATGTCTCATGAGATAGACATAACCATATCTACTGAAATCGTCAGTAAATGTGATAAAGTAGCCTAAACCACCTCTGGCATGCGTACTCATTGGTCCACATACGTCTGAATGTATTAGACCCAATAAGTCACCTGCCTTCTCACCTAAACCAGTGAAGGGCGCTTTAGTCATCTTGCCCATCAAACAAGCTTCGCATCTTTCAATCGCTTGGAATTCGAATTGACTTAGAAGTCCACGCTTATGAAGTGCTGAGATGCGTTTCTCATTTATGTGACCTAGACGACAATGCCAAATAAGTGTTTGGTCTAAATCATTAGTTTTAAACCTCTTAGCATTTACCTAAATCACCTCTGGCTGGTGTACTCATTGGTCCACATACGTCTAAATGTATTAGACCCAATAGATCACCTGCCCTCTCACCTAAACCAGTGAAGGGCGCTTTAGTGATCTTTCCCATTAAACAAGCTTCGCATCTATCAATCGTTTGGATTTGAATTGACTTAGAATTCCACGCTTATGAAGCGCTGAGATGCGTTTCTCATTTATGTGACCTAGACGACAATGCCATATTAGAGTTTGGTCTAAATCATTAGCTTTAAACCTTTTAGCATTTATATTATAGAGCATCTTGGATCTCGAGTTTTGCATATTCAATATGTATAAACCTCCAACAGTGTGAGGATTTCCATAAAACATGTTGCGCCTAATATTAAAAAACCCGTTCTTAATATTAAAATATTAACCTTCCTTTTCTAGAAGAGATATCGATATAATATTCATGCTGAAAGTAGGTACGCAAAACACATCAGAAAGTTTAATTACAAGCCCACTGGGTAAAACAAGGTTAACAGAACCCACGGCAGTTGCGGTAACTCTCACGTTGTTCCCAACTCTTAGGTCATTCCGAGACTAGTCATACGATCGAAATGTCCCTTCATACGTAGGACGTGTGGACCTACGGAGCTGCCTGCTGACATCTTGCAGGCAATGAGTTCTCGGAGAACAGTGTATTTTTCAATACGTACTTTCTCTTTGAACATTTCCTTGTTCTGTGCAAACATTGCAAACGGATCATGGGATAGCTCCATAAACTGCTTCTGGAGGTCCGCCTCCATGCAACCAGCATGACACACGCAACGTCGATAGAGTCGCAAAGGTGTTTCGGGTATGCATCCTTAACAACCATCGTTGCGTTGGCAGCTGGCTCCACTGGGATAGCCTTGTCAAGGACATACTCCCTGCGTTCCAACTTTAACACAAGTCGTAAATTCCTGTCCCAGTCCAGATAATTTGTCCCATTGAGTTTACACTTTTCGAGTATAGTCCTCAACAACAAATTAGACGAGTTTGTTGACTTACTAGCAATTTCTACACGAAAAAGTAAATTTAATAAGAAAACTTGAATAAATTTACAAAGATCCGAATTAAACACCAACCATCCCATTCTAAGGTTTAGAATCTTTAAACCAAAATCCCTTATTTGTCAATTGAAGTACGCTAAGGCGCACCGCTCCATTTGACTCATTTAGGTAGGATGTCTATCCAATTACAACCCGTGTAACTCTTGGTCAGGGTTTGTGCAAAATCACACGGCTTACCCTTCCGATGCCCCAGGTCGACCTCAAGCCAAGAATCGTGGTCGAGTCAACCAACCTTCACTAACGAGTTAACTTTTTGCAGATGCTCCGCTAAGGCGCACGACATCCCACAAAATTTACCATTCCCATATAGAACCCATTCCATCGATGCTCCCCTAAGGCACACGAAACCGATAAAATCTTTCTACATGGGTGTGAATTTGGGTGGCCTCTCACTTGACTCAAATTATGTTGTAATTTGGTTGTGTTTAATAATTCGAAAGTATTTGTCACAATTACGAACCTGTCATCAACAACCCGTGTTGTGACGTTTCTAATTTTATCACATACTATCTTCATTTGAAGCCGGCATTTGCAACCCGTGCAAACACGTTTCAAATTTGAACTCATCCATCACAACCCGTGCGATGATGGTTCAGAACCCGTGCGATGATGGTTCACAACGCTTTAAACATGCAAACAATTAAAATCGATTTTAATCTTTGCATGTGAGTTGAGGGCTTATAAACTTATAAGCTAAGCATGCAAGCATGTTATTATTTAAATAATTCAAGTAAGCAAACATAAAGCGTTAAATATTCATTTTATAGCCCATCCTAATCTTAGGATTCTACGAGTCACCACATCTTCTCGTCTTTCTCATTCGGGCTCAAACTAGCTCTTGGACTTCCTCCAAGACCGTCATTGTGCTCGATTTTCCATCCTTCTCGTCTTTGAGTAGTAATTACAATTAATACTCGGTTCGTAGACCGGATAAAAAATAATTACGCTTTATGGGCTCGAATGAAAGAATAATTACACGCTACCACTAACGGTGTGCAAACCGTGAAAGCGATAAAATCTAATGGGCTACTAATGCATCATACATCTCATCACATCATCCAACATGTTATCACACAAACATGTTATCAAATAATATGCAATTATTCCGGTTTTAATTTTGGCAAGTTGCTTGGTCGGGTTTATCGAAACTAGACCTTTTCGAAAAACGGTTTATCGAAACCGATTAAATTTTGAAAGTTTTCGAAATATTGGATCGCGGGTTCATGCCACGGATCAAACACCGTGCACGAACCAAGTCGGGCCCAAGCTCAATGGGCCGAAGCCCATTGGGCCGAGCCCAACACCACGGCTCGGTTTGGGCCTAGGAAGGTCAAACCCGAGCTTGCCTCCATTCTCGGCTTCGGCCAAGAGTGGGGACAGCTCTGGTCACCACCGGCCTCCCCGGCCTTCGATGACCTCCGTCCGGTACCTCTGATCCGGCTCCCCGAGAGACTCTTCTCGAACCCGACAAATCCAATAATTTCCGAAAAATTCCAAATTCAATATATTTTCCAAAAATAACATATTTCATCCAATTATCCCAAAAAGCATTAAAAACATGTTATCAACAAGTTTGGCATGCAAATAATCATAAAACTGAAACAAGTTCAACAAGACAAAGATTAAGAGGGTTAACCACGCTCTAATACCACTGTAGGAATTTGGAGCGTTCTAGATCATCGAGATAGCGGAAGCGTTTAACAAAATCTACTCCAAACCTTGTCCAAGAACATGAACCGTTAAATCCCAAGGCAAAATCTATTCCACAAGATATTTACCTTTAAGTTTTTGTTGAATCGATAAAGAAGAACTTTCAGATCTTCTTCTCTAAAGCAAGTCCACACCAAGGGGATGATCTTGAAGATCCTTCACTTAATTGCCTACTAGAACAATTAAATGAAGAACAAGAGAGTAAGATGAGAGGAGAGAGAGGGTGTGGCCAGCCACTATGAGAGAGAGAGAGCTTGTGAGAGTTGTGTGATTATTTTGTGTAATGAATCAATATTAGATATTTACATTTATCATCCAACTCATAAGCATGGGTCTAAAAGTGATTGGTATGGGCTTAAAGTGTAATCACCCATACCCCTTAAATCACTCACCTCTTAATCCACAATCACCAACCAAGCATGGTGTTGTGTGGCCCCCACTCTTGGACCCACCAATGTGGCCGGCCATATTGGGCTTATTGGGCCCATAAATGGCCCTTGTTTGGGCCGGTCACGTGACCTCATGAAGTCTGGTAAGACGTTATGATTATGCCACCGTTGGCAGATCGGCGCAAAAGATCTCTCTTACCCGATCCATCATAAGGGGCCTCTAGTAAGACGTTATGATTACCCAAGGTGCATGACAATCGATGATTCGACTTAACCTTGTGCGTACAAGTCACTATCCTATTATCTCTAGATATCCCGATTGATCACAAGGCATAGAGTCGTCACCCTTGTTCAATCAATCATTGTTACTTGATATGTGAGATGGCTGAGAACTGATAACCTGTATCACCGGCATGGCCATGCTCTTACTCTCAGTAAGTCTGGATCAAGAGGCCTTTAACGGATATCTTTTCCTTACCGTAGTATGAGAGATATCTATGATATGATTCCGGGATCCCTCATCCCTATGACAAGTAGAACTACGTCATTTAGAACCATCCTCATACTCGTCGCTTCTATGAAGCATATATTGACCAGGGACTCGTTAAGTGTGACTCGTACAGATTTATGGTTCTACTACTTTAGTGGTCATAAATCAGATCATGCTTAACATATTACTTCAACACATAAGTAATACAAAGCCGTTTTATATATATTACAAATGATGATAATGTACACAGACATTTACAGGCTACTAACAGTTGGACTAGGGCACAAAAATGCTATCAAGTCTGACGTCTCCTGTAAAAGGGTTACAATAATGATTGTGATTGGCTCGATCACGAGTTACATGAGTTGACTAAATGGATCGCTGAAGGATTTATCCCTCATACGGATGTGTGAGCAGATATCAGTTTAGGCCACTTGATGAGAACAACTGAAATAGAATAGCATGACCATGCAGTCGATACATAGTATCAGTTATAATTCAATTAACTAAGAATCAAGAAACAGGACAATGGAACGAGGATGACTTGTCTATGCCTCGTGGTTGTCAAAGATATCCATAGGATAAAAGGATAGATTCATGTACGACAAGGTTAAGTCAAAATCTCGATAATCACAAGCGTTGGGTAATCATGATGTCTTGCTAGAGGCCACTCATGATGGAAAGGGTAAAATGGTAATTTTACCAGTCCGCCAACGTGTCGTGAGCCTAGAGGGTCACACAGTAACGGTTGAGTAAAACGGATGGAATCATATGGAGGAATCATGACAGTGACAAAATCCGGTTTTGGATTAAATCGAATTAGACTGATTTCGGTTTAAGACTAAACCGGAAATCAAGAACGGTTTAGCAGGACTAATTAATTATAATCTAAATAAATAGATTTAACTAATTTAGCTAAATTGGGCTTAACCAGAATGGGCTAAGCCAGATTGAGTTTCTCTACATAATTAATTAAAAGCTTTGGGCTTTAAGCCCATTAAAGACTTTAATTAATTATTGCCTAAAAAT
This sequence comes from Geranium rotundifolium, assembly GCA_963920655.1. Taxonomy (NCBI): domain Eukaryota; kingdom Viridiplantae; phylum Streptophyta; class Magnoliopsida; order Geraniales; family Geraniaceae; genus Geranium; species Geranium rotundifolium. The sequence goes on along the minus strand of OY987313.1, from coordinate 21,898,736 downwards.
GGTTATAGAAGGGAAATTTTCAGATCTCAAAATTAAGGGAATTATTTTCCAAAACCCTAAACGTTCTCCTCTCTCTCTCTTTCTCTAAGCCGACCGGCCACCCCCCTCCTCCTCTCTCCGTCCGTTTTGCTTGCTTCAATCTTCTAGTAAAGATCGTTGTGAGTATTCCCGGATTGCTCTTCCTGTGTGGACGATCTTTAGAAGTTACTAAATACTATTTAGTAACAAAGATATTTTAATCAAAGGTAATATTCAAGTTTTGATTCTAGCCTAGATCTCATGATCATGCAAGATCCCTATTAATTCGGATATTTGATGTTATTTTCTTGTATGGGCATGAAATTATTTGATTGGAACCCTCAAATAATTTCTTCAGTGGTATCAGAGGCTTGTTTACACATGATTTTGTATTCGAGCATGATAGGGTAGATTTGATTTTGCAATTTTTTTCGGTGTTGTAAATTGAAAAATTGCAAATTCTATCATTTTGGTTAATGAATTAATTGCTGGAATTTTTTTAATGTTGCTGAAAAATTAAAATGATCGAGTAAGATCAGGATCGAGACCCGTGGGAGGCCGAGGCGAGCCGAGAGGCTAACCCTGGCCGAGCCACGGGCCGATCGGCCGAAACGAGGAAGCCGACCAGATCTGCCCGTGGCAGATCGGGCCGAGCCCCTCGGCTCTGGCCAGGGGGCGGACATGGCCTGCCCGGCCAGGCGGCCCGCCTCCGCCAGCCGTCACGGGCGAGTCGGTCCCGGCGCGGGTCAATTTTGGTTCGGTCAAATTAGATTGGATTCGGGTCAGAACTGACCCAGAAAAATCAAGAATTTTTCAGCAATAATTAATTAAAATTTCAGACCGGTTCGGTTTCGATAAACTAGAAATTTCAGAAATTAACCGGTTCAAGAAAACGGTTTCGATAAACTGTATTTTATGATTTAAATCAAGATAAAATTGGAATTAATATGTTTTCTTGATAACATGCTTGTTTGAAAACATGATTGTTTGATAACACAGTGTTTGCAACATGATTGCTAAGTTAGCCCGAATTTAGAATTTAATTTCGGTTTTCAACTTGCGAGTTGCTTTTGGATTGTAATTTAATTGTGACCTCCGTGTCACAGCATTTATTTTATTTAAATTAAATGTAATTACGAAGTCCCAAGACGAGAAGAACCGAAGAAAAGGACGTCAATCCAGAGGAGGCGTAGAGCTAGTGGGAGTCCAGGAGAATGAGGAAAGACAAGACCTAGTATAGGTTTTAGTTTATTCCAGTAGGGTTAGCGGGCTAGCTAAAGCAAATTTACTTTTATGTTTATGAATGTATGGTTGAATGTATGATTTAATTTTCATAAGTGCAGTTAATTAGATCATCACCCACATGTGTAAAGATTAACAATAATAAGTTAATCACGCACATGTAAACCGGAATTGAAAGTATCTCTACATGGATTTGTAGGTGATAATTTCAAGTTGAGATCAAATAATGATCAGTGATAGTGGACATTTAAAAAGGCAAGTAATTTCAAGTCAAGCTAGATACCGCCCACTTTTCATCACTTCGATTAGTTCTCAGACTCATGGGTGGATACGAATAATGTGGATCCATGAGAATGGGTTCTAATAGAAGATGGACTATTTTGCATGGGTACATGCGCATTAGCGTAGTAACCATACACATTGGACCATGCGTTGAAAATTGGTTGACTTGGCTGTGATTCTCAGATGATCTGAGCCATGGTATCAGATATAGGAAAATGCCGTATACATACAATGTAAATGCCCTAGCCAAGAATCACATGGAGTTGTGAAAAGGACTGGACTGTCCTATTCCAATGTCCAAAACTGGGGCGATGAGATTAACTCACTTCAGTTTTGGGTATGCGGAGATCTTGGTTTAGATTCAGAGACAAGAATCAGAAATGTTCATAATCAAGTATCTCTCACTTCAACTTAATTAAGAATCTGATTGAATTTATTTTCATGTATAGACTAATGGCACCGTTGCAACCCAAATAAACACGTTCTGGCAATGAAGCTTTAATGTCTTTTCTGTCGAGTGACAGGATGACGGGGACCAACTTCCTGGTATGGGAGAGGAACCTGAAACTTGCCCTTCAGTCAGACATGAGTATATCCTTACAGATAAGCCTTTAAAAGAGCCTACAGATGATGCCAGCGAGGCCGATAAGAACGCTTATGACAAGTACATAAGCGATCGACAAGATGTTGGCATCCTCATGGTCGGGTTCATGGAAAATGACACCCATGACCAGTTCATGCATCTCATGGGCGATCCCCAAGAGATGATGGAGGAAATAAAAATATACTACCAGAAGAATGCTCGTGTCGAAAGATACGACACTCTTAGGGAGTTATTTTACAGCAGGCTGAATGCTGGTGAGGCAGTGAGCCCACATGTCCTCAAGATGAAGGGACTCTTTGATCGCTTGGTCAGTCTAGGTCACAAATTCACAAAGCAGCAGAAATAAGACATAGTCCTGATGTCTCTTCCAAAGGTTTATGGAGATGTGATCACAAGTTACAATCTCCATAATATGGAAAAGACTATCAAGGAACTACATGGGATGTTGTTGACAGCAGAGAAAAATCTCAAGGGCAAGACCCCTGAGGTTCTGATGGTCAATAAGGGAGTCAGCTTTAAAAGAGCTGGCAAACCTACTGGCAAGTCACCAGGACATTCCAACAAGGGCAAGGCACAAGCAGTGTCAGGTAAGGGTAAGGCGCCAATGCACCTAGCTGGGCAGATAAGGGCACCTAGAGGTTCGAGGATCCAAGCGGTTCCTAGAAACGAAGGGAACACTTCGACCTCAGAGGTTGTCTGTTAGTACGAACTGCAACCAGGTCATTGGAAGAAGGATTGCAGGCAGCACAAGGAATATGTAAAGAGCTTGAAGAAGGGAGGACACCCTTCAGAACCTGGATCAGGTATTTACGTTGTTGAATATAATCTCAACGTTACTTTCTCAGATACATGGGTAGTTGATACTGGAGCAGAAACTCACTATAACTTAAATACTGGGTAGTTTGAACACTAACTACAGTTCAAACTATAACGTAAATAAGAGGTTGAAGTCGTATGACTTAAACCAGACAGTGATGTGACACTGTCGTCTAGGCCACATAGACGAGAAACGCGTCTCGACACTTTATAAGTGTGGGCTATTAAGCCCGTTTGAATTCACACCAATCGAGAGATGCGAATCTTGCATTATGGGAACGATGAAAAAGGCGCCTTTTGGCGGCTTAGGTGAAAGGGTAAGTGATCTCCTGGGCTTAATACATTCAGACGTATGTGGGCCCATGAGTACCCAAGCCAGGAGAGGTTTCAGATACTTCATAACCTTTACCAACGATTTCAGTAGGTATGGGTATGTCTTTTTAATGAGACATAAGTCGGAATCCTTTAATAAATTCAAGGGATTCCAGAATGAAGTACAGAACCAGCTTGGTAAAAGTATAAAGGCACTTCGTTCCGATCGAGGTGGTGAGTACTTAGATCAGGAATTTCTCAGTCACCTAAGGGATAACGGTATACTCTCATAATTAACTCTGCCAGGAACCCCTCAGCTGAATGGTGTTTCCGAACGGAGGAACAGAACCCTGCTTGACATGGTTCATTCCATGATGAGTCACGCCGACCTTCCAGTATCTTTCTGGGGCCGTGCCCTAGAAACGGCCGCATTCATTTTGAATCGGGCTCCTACAAAGGTAGTGGAGACCACTCCATTTGAGGTTTGGAAAGGGAAAGCTCCCAAGTTGTCTTTCCTTAAGATCTGGGGGTGCGATGTTTACGTCAAACGGTTGCTTGGTGATTGTAAAGCCCCACAATCCGGTTTCCTGAATTAAAGTCGTTACCCGAAGAATTAAAACCTTTGAAATAACATGATGCGATATAGTTATGAAATAACTCGAGCGTCCTCAAATTACAACATAACTATTCTCGCACGAGACCATCATATTTTGATTTAGGCGTCCCTAGTTCAAAATGGGATTGCACGAGTCAAATAAAGAAATCTGTTTACAACAAATACATCAATACCATTTCTCCTTTTAAAATCTGTATTAAACCAACAAGTGACGCGTACAAAAGTGAGGCACGACATGGCCAGTCAATCAAATATTTACATCAAAATATTTTATACAAGTTGCGATACAGAAATATACATGGCAAATAACTCAGACCACAGTCTACAAAAGCCAACAACAACAAAAAATACACAGTGCGTCGACACGACACATCCCCAAAAGCTCCCACCAAAAGTGTACTCAGGATCACCAACCTGCACAACTACAAGTAGGGGTGAACACGCTACCTAGAGACTAAAACAAACAGCAAGAATGAGAAAAACATACATGTAATCACAAAGAAGTCAGTAAAGTACGAATCACAACACTTCCACTACTCATCCACCAACCACGTCACAACTCCCGAGGTAACCGATTACGACCGGCGAGGGGTACCACCCTTGGTCAAAGGAATGAGTATTTTATCTCGACTAAATACTCAAATAAATTCAATCAATGCATCAAGAGAATGAGTTTAGGTAAGCTATGTCCCCCTACCTCAAATTTTCCAACGTAAGCTCCTAAGATTTTCGCGACGCCAAGTTATGCCTTTCCTTTCTCGCGGTCGTCAAAGGAATCTAAAAGTGACAAAATCACAAGTTTTAATAACTAACCGAAATCCGGATTTTCACGAAATTAAACCCAAGTGCCACCCCGACAAGGATCGCTCACTCCAACACTTCTTAATTAACCTAAGTTGTCAAAATGGGCCCGGAACGGCCCATTTTGCCCGTTAATTCGAATCTGCCCGGTTGTGTGAATTTATCCCTCAGGACTCCGAAAATTCCCAAATTGGTGTCTAAATTCCTAATTATATTCGAGAGGACTAACGCAATTGACGGAATCGAATTCCGACACCCGAGCGATTTAATCGCGCAATTTTAAGTTTCGACACACATTTTCTAATTTTCGTAATTTAAATCCAAAAATCACCAAGGGTGCCAACTATCGATTCGAGGGTTACCCGAGACCTCCCGAAACTCACAAACCCGAAATCCGGGCTCGTGGGACCACCCGGGCCACTCACGGCCCGAGAGGCCCAAACGGCCCACGGTCGCCATAGGCTGCCACGGCCAGCCAAAGCAGGGGCTGGCCACTGCCGGACCACCTCCGGCGCGCCACCACACTGGCTGGAGCTCCGGTGACCAGCCGGAGCTCCGGCGAACCCTCCGGCCGCCGGAAAATTTCAAAAACGTCCCAAAATGCTCCAAAACACCCCTACAACTCCACTCCATCATCATTTCACTCATTTCTCATCAAACCCACAACTCAAACTCATCACGATGAAAAAAAATGAGTTGCTTACCGTAGCCAATGATGTGAGGAACCCGAATACGCAAGAAAATGGTCGATCACGCGGCCGGATCGTCGGGAAATCGCCAAAAGCTCTTCTCCTCTTCTTCCTTCTTCTTCTTCTCTCGGCCAGCCCTCCTCTCTCTCTCTCCTTCTCTTGGTTTCTGCCGAGTATGGCTTCCCCTCCCCCTCTTTATCACTTAAACTATAATGTTTAAACACTAAACTAATTAATTATACATATTTCCCATTTTCTTTTAAATCTAAATTAACCAATTTAATTTTTAAACACTCAAAAAGTCTCCCCCCCTCTAGAATCATGCCATGTGTAAAGTAGGGGGGGTCCCACAGGCCACTTTTGTCATTTCGGACCCGAAATCGTCCGAAACGGACACGTTTTTCGAAACCGTCGGAACCGTGATGTTTCGCTAAATTTTAGCTTCCATATGAACCTAATATCCATAATATTACAATTTCAACTTAAAATGGCTCAAATAGTAGTCCTCGGTGACTCTCGGGTCAAATTTTGGTCAAATCGCGAATTTTAAAATTTTTATCCATTTTTCACAAAATTGACCCAAATTGACCGGGAGTGGTCCTTACAATCTTCCCTCCTAAAAGAATTTCGTCCGCGAAATTAAAACGTACCTCAATTCTCGAAAAGGCGGGGATACTTAGCACGAATCTCATCTGCCCGCTCCCACGTCGACTCTTCGACACCGTGATGTTGCGAAAGCACTCGCACTAGTGGGATGGTCCTGCCTCTCAATATCTGATCTCGTGAGTCTAAAATCTGAACTGGCCTTTTCTCATACGAGGCATCTGGGGTCAACTCCAACTCAGCCCACTCTATCACGTGCGACGGGTCAGGGTGATATTTTCTCATCATCGATACATGGAATACGTTGTGAACCGCTGCAAGGGATGGCGGCAATGCGAGCCTGTAAGCCACTGCTCCAATCCTGGCGATGATCTCGAAGGGGCCAATGTACCTCGGGGCCAACTTACCGTCGCTTCTTGCCTTCTTAAACCTTATTAGACCTTTGTTCGGGCTCACTCGCAAGAAGACGTGGTCGCCTACCTCAAACTCGAGAGGTCGACGTCTCCGGTCCGCATAACTCTTCTGTCTACTCTGCGCCGTTTTCAGTCGCTCTCGAATCAAGGCTACCTTCTCAGTAGTCTCCCTTACCAGCTCGGGTCCCAGTAGGCTCTTATCTCCCACCTCAGCCCAACAAACTGGTGATCGGCACGGTCTACCATACAAAGCCTCAAATGGTGCCATTCCAATGCTGGCCTGGTAACTGTTGTTATACGCAAACTCTGCCAATGGTAAATGATCCTCCCACGCTCCGTGGAAATCCAGTATACACGCTCGGAGCATGTCCTCTAATATCTGAATTACCTGTTCTGACTGACCGTCCGTCTGTGGGTGGTAAGCCGTACTCAGACGAATATCCGTACCCAACGCGCCCTGTAGGCTATCCCAGAATCGGGATGTAAAGCGAGGATCTCGGTCCGATACTATCGACACCGGCACTCCGTGTAACCTCACGATCTCGCGTACATATAGTCTGCTCAACTTATCTACCGAGTCTGTCATCCTCATTGGCAAGAAATGCGCGGACTTAGTCAGTCGATCAACTATCACCCACACCGCATCGTTACCCCTTGCTGACCTCGGCAGTCCGCATACGAAATCCATCGTAATATGCTCCCATTTCCACTCGGCTATCTCCAACGGTTGTAGAGGTCCCGCTGGTCTCTGGTGTTCTATCTTCACCTGCTGACAAGTGAGACATCGAGCTACGAACCCTGCTATCTCCCGCTTCATCCCATTCCACCAAAAATGGCGCCTGATGTCGTGGTACATCTTAGTCCCACCAGGATGCACAACGAGTCGTGAGTTGTGTGACTCGCGGAGACTCTTGGGCACAAACAATCTGTTCCGGAAACGAAGGCCCTGATCGTTGCCCATCGACCACCCCTCAGACTCAACTCCGCTAGCCATTTTCATCCGGAACGTTGCTGTCTCTGAGTCATCAATCTGAGCCTCAATCACCCGACTCACCAGTGTAGGCTGCGCCACCAATGAACACAGTGCGACTCGTCCCGTAACTTCCTCCAACTCAACCCTGAACTCGCTGAACTCTCCCATCATCTTCCATTCCCGAACTGCTACGGAGACAAGGCTATGGAGTGACTTTCTGCTGAGGGCATCGGCGACCACATTCGCCTTGCCCGGGTGGTATAGCAGATCGAAGTCATAATTCTCAATCAGCTCCATCCAGTGCCGTTGTCGTATGTTCAGGTCTTTCTGGGTAAAGAGATATTTCAGGCTCTTGTGATCCGAAAAGACCTGAAACTTCTCACCGTAGAGGTAGTGACGCCAAAGCTTTAGTGCGAACACGACCGCTGCAAGTTCTAGATCGTGTGTTGGATAGTTTCTCTCGTGCACTTTAAGCTGTCGGGACCAAAAAGCCACCACCTTACTCTGTTGCATCAGAACACTCCCCAGTCCTTCTCCGGATGCGTCGCAGTAAACGTCATAGCCTATCCCTCGCTCAGGTACTATCAAAACCGGAGCCGTGGTCAACCGAGTCTTCAACTCCGCGAATGAGCGCTCGCAAGTCTCATCCCAATCGAATTTAATTCCCTTCCGCGTGAGGCGAGTCAAAGGTGCTGCGAGGCGCGCAAAGTCTTTAACGAACCTCCGATAGTACCCTGCCAATCCCTGGAAGCTGCGGATCTCGAAAACGCTCCTAGGTCGCGCCCATTTCGAGACCGTGTCGATCTTCGACGGATCGACAAACACGCCGTCACCAGATACGACATGTCCGAGGAATCTCACCTCGGTAAGCCAGAACTCGCATTTTTCCAACTTCGCGTAAAGTTGGTGCGATCGCAGTAACTGGAGTACAGTCCTCAAATGCGCCTCACGAGTCCCCTCGTCCGGTGAGTAGATGAGAATATCGTCGACAAATACGATGACGAATCGATCGAGGTAAGGTCGGAAGATGCGAGTCATAAGATCCATGAACGCCGCTGGGGCGTTGGTCAAGCCGAACGGCATCACTAGGAATTCGAAATGACCATACCGCGTTCGGAACGCAGTCTTCAGGATGTCTTCCTCCCGTACTCGCAACTGATGATATCCAGACCGCAAGTCGATCTTGGAGAAACACCTCGATCCCCTGAGCTGATCAAAGAGATCGTCTATCCGTGGCATCGGATAACGATTCTTCACTGTCACCCTGTTCAGCTTCCGGTAATCTATACACATCCGGAGCGAACCCTCTTTCTCCTTTACGAACAACGCCGGAGCGCCCCACGGCGAGGTGCTCGGCCGTATGAACCCCTTCTCCTGCAGTTCCTGGAGTTGACTCTTCAACTCCTCGAGTTCCGCGGGGGCGAAACGATATGGTGGCACAGAGATCGGCGAAGTTCCCGGCATCAACTCGATAGTGAACTCCACCTCGCGCACTGGCGGTAATCCGCTAAGATCACCTGGAAAGACGTCTGGAAACTCGTCGACAACTCGTGGTAGCCCTCGGCCTCCGTCCTTCGGTCCGTCACCCGTAGTGGACAACGCCGCAAGAAGAACTCCACTCCGGCTACCCAATGAACATGAAATCATCGAGTCCCCACTCAATACGGTCACCCTCCTCCGATAACAATCGATGTTAGCCCTGTATCGCCTCAACCAGTCCATGCCGAGGATCACGTCGAAAGTAGTCATGTCTAGCACGATAAGGTCCCACACAAGAGAGTGGTCTGCTACTCTAACTTCGCAGGCCCTGCAGATTCTACTTAGAACAGTGCCGTCCCCGAAAGGCGTATCGACGCACAAGGGCGGACTCAGCGACTCGACTACCAACCCCAGTGCTCGTGCAAACTGTGCTGAGATAAAAGAGTTCGATGCACCCGTGTCGATAAGAATGGACGCCCACAAATTAAAAACAAGGAATGTACCCTGAACTGCTCTCTGGTCCTCTGACTGTGGAGGCTCGGTATGACCCGACACTGCGTAGACCCGACCTTGGACCTGCTGTCCATCTGCTCTCGGCTGCCCCCGACTAGTACCTGGTCCTGTCGACTGGGCTGGTCCGGCCCCTTGTCGGGGTCGGGAATCCTGTCGTGCTGCTGACGACCGTGCAGATGGTGCAGAGTGTTGTCGTGAGCCCTGACTCCCGATTCTGCTAGAGTAACAATCCCGAGCGAGGTGTCCTGGACGTCCACACCCAAAGCACGTGGGTGGTCCAGAACTAGGCCTGCCTGCTTGTCCTGGCCGACCGCTCGGTCTCTCTACTGGTGCTCTGAACTGAACGCTCTGAGCTCCCCCCGAAAGCTGCCTCGTAGGTGCTCGGTTTCGAGGGCAATCCCTGCAGAGGTGACCGGGCTGATGACACTCATAGCATACCGGTGGTGACCTTGGGCCTACTGGGCTGGATCCCACGGTATCCAGCGATGCTAGCGGTCTCTGGACAATTCTCCCCGACGACTGTGGAGGAAAGCTCGAAATTCTAGGCCTCTTGAAGTCCCTTGACTCCGTCTGCCTAGTGAAGCTGCTTGGCCTGGGTCTCTGCTCCCTGAGCCTATGTGCCTCTGCCATCCCTTCCTCGATGGCCGCTGCAGTGTCGACCATCACCGAGTACACCCTGATCCGGTGAGAGAGGATCCTGTCGAAGATCTCTGGTCGTAGTCCCCTCTCGAACCTCTTACATCGGCTCACCTCGAACCTCACTAGGTCTGGCGCAAATCTCGACAGGGCTGTGAACTGTGCCTCGTACTCTAGCACCGTCATCGCACCCTGTCGCAGTTCCAGGAACTGCTGCTGACGGCTATCCCGTGCCGACTCCGGAAAATAGCTCTCAAGGAAAATCTCCTTGAAATTCTCATAGTCCTCTCCCACTCTGGTCCGAACTCGCTCCCACCAGTAGTATGCATCGTCCCTGAGCTGATGGACGGAAAAGGTGATTCTGGTCCTCCCATCTGTAACCCCCAACGTATCAAGGTCGCGGGTGATCTGTCGCAGCCACTGCTCAGCTCGCGTAGGGTCTGGCTCTCCATGGAAAGCTGGGGGGTTCAGGTGCAGGAAGTCTCGGAGTGCGTGCACTGCAGGTACCTCTGGCGGCACTGGTGATATCTCAGGAGTCGTGGGCACGGTCTCCCTCTGTCCCAACATGGCCGCTAACGACTGTATCGACCGTAGTATCTCGCCCACTACCTGATCACTGGGAGGAGTGGTGGTAGCCATAGTGGGGATCCCTGCAGTGGACGGGGGCACCTCAGCCGCGGTCCCTGCCTGTCCTGCGCTACCTGACGCAGTCTTTGTGGATGGCGTCTCCACCCCTGTAGTCCTCTCCCCGGGTTCGGCCCTGGGAGGCTCATGCGTCGTTCGCTGTGCTCCTCTCCCCCTCAAGGCGCCACCTCGCCTAGTTCTCGGAGCCATGTGCACTACTGCACAAAGACGGTTCATAATTAGGATTTCTTTTCAAAAGAACACCGCGCAAAAGGGCGACGAGAACTTCTCACATTCTCCACATTTACTCTACGTACTAACTGATTGTTATCCTAGTACAGTCCAATCCTAACAAACAAGATTCACACTAACGTGCCAACACTCATTTTCATGCCGCAACGTTTCACTATCAACATTTCACAACTTTAACACAGGTACTCCTCCACCCGTCACCATGTCATTTTATTGTCACCACACGCACACAAGTCGTCATTTAACTCACACTAACAACCAATTCACGCACCACAAGACCAAATTGACCAAAATCACGCAAACTTTCCTACAACTGACTCTACCCGACGTGTCGACGTAAGGCACAGGTGTTGAACCTGAGACCTCTGATACCAAACTGTAACGCCCCAAAATCCGGTTTCCCGAATTAAAGTCGTTACCCGAAGAATTAAAACCTTTGAAATAACATGATGCGATATAGTTATGAAATAACTCGAGCGTCCTCAAATTACAACATAACTATTCTCGCACAAGACCATAACATTTTGATTTAGGCGTCCCTAGTTCAAAATGGGATTGCACGAGTCAAATAAAGAAACCTGTTTACAACAAATACATCAAATACCATTTCTCCTTTTAAAATCTGTATTAAACCAACAAGTGACGCGTACAAAAGTGAGGCACGACATGGCCAGTCAATCAAATATTTACATCAAAATATTTTATACAAGTTGCGATACAGAAATATACATGGCAAATAACTCAGACCAGAGTCTACAAAAGCCAACAACAACAAAAAATAAACAGTGCGTCGACACGACACATCCCCAAAAGCTCCCACCAAAAGTGTACTCAGGATCACCAACCTGCACAACTACAAGTAGGGGTGAACACGCTACCCAGAGACTAAAACAAACAGCAAGAATGAGAAAAACATACATGTAATCACAAAGAAGTCAGTAAAGTACGAATCACAACACTTCCATTACTCATCCACCAACCACGTCATAACTCTCGAGGTAACCGATTACGACCGGCGAGGGGTACCACCCTTGGTCGGTTCAACCTCCGAACGGGAATCGATTATGGCCAGGAGGGGTACCGCTCCTGCCTCGATTGCCCATCCAAACACAACCACATAATTGAGGTAACCGATCACGGCCAAGGGGTACCACCCTTGACTCGGTTCAACCCTCGAATGGAAATCGATCACGGCCAGGAGGGGTACCGCCCCTGACTCGATTATCCATCCAACCACACAGCCTCCCATCACCTTTCCACCCTTCCACATCACATCACCCTTACCAACCACACCCGAACACCCTTCGATACATTCACAGAACACAAACCAAGTGCAAGAAACTAGTTCACATAGAGGCATTTACATCCACACAAACAAGACAAGTGCGAGACGGAATAAGTCATCGTCTGAAAAGCAATAATATAACCATGCACAACTAGGTGCTCACAAGCAGTTCAAGTTTGATACTCAACTAATTCACAGAGAGGCATTTATATCAACACATCAACATGCTATTTAATTCAAAACATCGAGCAAAAGGTGTTCAAACATTTCATTTTATCTCGACTAAATACTCAAATAAATTCAATCAATGCATCAAGAGAATGAGTCTAGGTAAGCTATGTCCCCCTACCTCAAATTTTCCAACGTAAGCTCCTAAGATTTTCGCGACGCCAAGTTATGCCTTTCCTTTCTCGCGGTCGTCAAAGGAATCTAAAAGTGACAAAATCACAAGTTTTAATAACTAACCGAAATCCGGATTTTCACGAAATTAAACCCAAGTGCCACCCCGACAAGTATCGCTCACTCCAACACTTCTTAATTAACCTAAGTTGTCAAAATGGGCCCGGAACGGCCCATTTTGCCCGTTAATTCGAATCTGCCCGATAGTGTGAATTTGTACCTTGGGACTCCGAAAATTCCCAAATTGGTGTCTAAATTCCTAATTGTATTCGAGAGGACCAACGCAATTGACGGAATCAAATTCCGACACCCGAGCGATTTAATCGCGCAATTTAAAGTTTCGACACACATTTTCCAATTTTCATAATTTAAATCCAAAAATCACCAAGGGTGCCAACTATCGATTCGAGGGTTACCCGAGACCTCCCGAAACTCACAAACCCGAAATCCGGGCTCTTGGGACCACCCGGGCCACTCACGGCCCGAGAGGCCCAAACGGCCCACGGTCGCCATAGGCTGCCACGGCCAGCCAAGGCAGGGGCTGGCCACTGCCGGACCACCTCCGGCGCGCCAGCACACTGGCCGGAGCTCCGGTGACCACTCAAAAAGTCTCCCCCCCTCTAGAATCATGCCATGTGTAAAGTAGGGGGGTCCCACAAGCCACTTTTGTCATTTCGGACCCGAAATCGTCCGAAACGGACACGTTTTTCGAAACCGTCGGAACCGTGATGTTTCACTAAATTTTAGCTTCCATATAAACCTAATATCCATAATATTACAATTTCAACTTAAAATGGCTCAAATAGTAGTCCTTGGTGACTCTCGGGTCAAATTTTGGTCAAATCGCGAATTTTTAAATTTTTATCCATTTTTCACAAAATTGACCCAAATTGACCGGGAGCGGTCCTTACAGTGATAAACTCAAACCCAAGGCAGATAAGTGTGTCTTTGTAGGGTACACCAAAGAAACCATGTGGTACTACTTCTATAAACTCGAAGAGAACAAAGTCTTTGTTGCTCGAGGAGGGGTTTTCTTGGAAAGAGAATTCTTATCCAAGAATCCTAGTGGGAGTCCTGTGCTTCTTGAAGAAATTCGAGAAGACAAAGAACAACCTAGAGAGGATATAGAGGTACCCGATGAGGTAAATGATCCAAGTCCTATTCCAACAGAAACTCCTGTAGGACCAAGGAGGTCTGAAAGATCTCGTCAAAACCCAGTCAGATATGGCTTCTTAGCCACAGAGGGTAATGACTTGATAGTTGTAGATCAGGATGATCCCGCAACAGTTTAGCAAGCCTTGGCTAGTCCCAACTCCAAAGAATGGCAGAATGCCATGAATAAGGAAATGAAATCCATGAAAGACAATCAGGTCTGGAACTTAGTAGACAGCACACCTGGGATAAAACCCATTGGGTGCAAGTGGATATTTAAGTTAAAGACAGATATGGACGGAAAGCCTCAGACTTACAAAGCAAGACTGGTTGCGAAAGCTTATCGTCAACTCCAAGGCATGGACTATGATGAGACTTTTCCACCAGTAGCGATGATTAAGTCAATCCGGATGATGTTAGTCATTGTAGCATATTTCGATTACGAGATATGGCTAATGGACGTCAAAACCGCATTCCTTAACGGGAATTTACAGGAGAATGTCTATATGACCCAGCCAGAAGGTTTTGTCGATCCAGAACATCTCGAAAAGGTGTGCAAGCTGTAATGATCTATTTATGGATTGAAGCAAGCTTCCAGAAGTTGGAACTTATGGTTCGATGAAGCCGTAAAAGAGTTCGGGTTTATCAGGAATCCAGATGAACCCTGTATCTACAAGAAGAGCAGTGGGAGTAACATAGTGTTCCTGGTGCTGTAAGTCGACGACATACTGATCATGGGAAATAACGTCCAAACCTTACTTGTGTTAGGATTATGCCCTAGTCCAATGTAATTCCTTAATATATATTGTAACGGACATCATTCTTACACATAATAAAAGGCATAATATTACTAATATGTTGTAGTAATATATCTAATGTGATTTGATGTATGTCATAATGTGTGTAACCACTTATAGTAGAACTATAGATCAGAAAGAATTGCATTCGACAAAGTCCCTGATCAGCTAAGCTTCTTCTGAAGCGATCAGTATGAGATTAACTCCTTGTGATAACGCTCTACTGATCATGGCAAAGTGCATGCCGAAATTATATCATAGATACCATCAGGTCGATGATATCGGACAACCCGATTGTGAGTATGTTGTATAGATCCAGTCATGAGATACTCACATATCGTAGCTTGTCATTATATCCTAAGACCAAGGAGTCTTTGTGTACACTATGTAACGAATACCTAAGTTTAACCTAGTCTAACGTTATCTGTAAAAGGGTAACTATAACGGCTTCGATTGGCTTTGATATTGATTGCACTAGTGAACTCGAAAGGCGTCTGAGGGATTTATCACTCATACTACGGTATGAGATAGACATCCGTTTAGGCCACTTGATGAGTATGACTGAAGAAAGAGCACGATCGTGCAGGTGATACCTTAGTATAAGTTTTCAGTCATCTCAGATATGAAGAAACAGTGATTGATAAATTAGGATGACGATTCAATGCCTATTTATCAATCTGGATATCGGTTTGATAAAAGGACAGTGACATGTACGATAACAGGTTAAGTCGAATAATCGATAATCATGAACATTGGGTAATCATAATGTCTTGCTAGATACCACTTATGATGGAAAGGTTAAAATAGTAATTTTACCAGTCTGCCAACTGTTCGTGAGCCTAGAGGGACCCACGCATTAAGCATGATACATGACAAATAATTATGGATGGAAATTGGGAGAATCAGGTTTTCAATATAGTCATATTGAAAAACGATTCGGTAGTTTTCTGGCCTAAGGTTTTAACCATACGGTTGAAGAAATCAATTCGAGGAAATTAAACAGATTTATCTAAACCAAAATTAGAACTCAATTTAATGGGTTTAATTTGGGTTTTAGTTAAACGGACGTAAAGCCCATTTAGGGTTTTAAGTGATGAATGGGGATAAGTTCAAATAAGAGTTTAAGTGGGTAAGATATGCAATTAATTGATTTTGAAATTCTAATAAGATTTTTTGGTTTTAATTTCAAATTAATTGCAAAATAGTTTCCCTTTTTTTTCTCTAATATTTTTGTCAACTCCCCCTCTAATCCCTCCTCACTTGGCCGAACCTCCCACTCCAATTCCTCCATTTGTTTTTGTCAAAATAATTCTAAAAACATTCATAGCAAGAGTGTGAGAGAAAACCGATTCGTGGTTGTTGTGCTTGTGTTGGCTCAATAAAGAAACACTACGTAGTGTTTTAATCGATTGACAAAGGTAATTTTTAGATTGGAAAACTTATGAACATGCTGAATTTCATTAAGATCTTCGTCTCTTTCGATCACCATGGTTACATAAGGCTCTGCTGCATGAAATTAACGTTTGGAACCCATGGTGATCTCTTTTAGCTTGAGACCAAAGTGTGGTTAGGGAAGTGTTTCTCCATGAAGGACTTAGGAGAGGCCGCTTACATTCTAGGGATCAGGATCTATATAGATCGATCCAAGAGAATTTTGGGTTAAAGTTGGAGCACCTACATAAATAAAGTGTTGATAAGATTCTCAATGCTTGACTCTAAGAAAGGGAACCTCCCAGTAAGACATGGCATCAAGCTCAGCAAAAGTCAGTGTCCTAGAACACATGATGAGCTTAAGAAGATGGAGGGAATCCCAAATGCTTCGGCAATGGAATCCATCATGTATGCCATGATCTATACGAGGTCTGACGTATCGTTTATCCTCAGTTGTGCCAGGAGATTTCAGTCTAACCCATGCCAAGATAACTGGACTACCGTCAAGTGTATCCTCAAGAATATGAGGAGAACAAAGGACACCTTCTTAGTGTATGGCGGGATAGAACGATGTGGGTCAGGAGCTTCTTGAGTGGATTAGATATACTGCCGCGAACGGGATCCCGTGAGATTATGTTGTGACAATACGGGGGCCGTAGCACTTGCTAAAGAGCCTAGATTTCACAACTGGATCAAGCACGCCGAGAGAAAGTATCACATCATCAAAGAGATGATTGATAAAGGCGAAGTAGAGATAAGCTATGTTTCAACGCATGATAATCTAGCTGACCCCTTAACTAAGGCACCTCCGCAGCCTAAGCATGAGGAGCGTGTTAGGGGAATGGGTTTAGATTGGAATACCAATTGGGTCTAGGGCAAGTGGGAGACTGTTGGGTTTTTGTGCCCTAGCAAAATGTATTTTCAATCTAATCATGTAATAAATATTATTAGTTGAAATAAAATCGGCATTCATATTACTAAGTGTTGTAGTAATATCTTAAGTATGATTTGATTTGTATCATTGATGTGTCAACACATAATAGTAGATCTACAGATCAGATAAAATCTTACTTAAGCAGTCCTCGATCAGAATAGGTTCATAAGAAGCGATCGGTATGAGGCTAACTCTAAATGATCACGCTCTACTGATCATGGCCAGAAGTGGGCTAGAGTTAGGTCATAGTATCACTAGACAGGGGTGATATAGGACGACCCGATCATGAGTATGTTACATAGACACAGTAATGAACACACTCATATGTCGGCACATGAAATCACATCCTCAGACGGAAGGACCATTGAGGTCACTATGTAATGAGTGACGAGTTTGACTCAGTCTAACGTCTCATGTAAAAGGGTTACAATAACGACTGTGATTGGCTCGATCACGAGTTACATGAGTTGAGTCAATGGATCGCTGAAAGATTTATCCCTCATACGGACGTGTGAGCAGATATCAGTTTAGGCCACTTGATGAGTACAACTGAAATACAATAGCATTTCCATTCAGTCGATACGTAGTATCAGTTATAATTCAGTTAACTCAGAATCAAGAAACAGTACAATGGAACGAGGATGACTTGTCTATGCCTCGTGGTTGTCAAAGATATCAAGAGGATAAAAGGATGGATTCATGTACGACAAGGTTAAGTCGAAATCTCGATAATCACAAGCGTTGGGTAATCATGATGTCTTGCTAGAGGCCACTCATGATGGAAAGGGTAAAATGGTAATTTTAACAGTCCGCCGACGTGTCATGAGCCTAGAGGGTCACACACTAAAGGTTGAGTAAAACAGATGGAATCATATGGAGGAATCATGAGAGAGACAAAATCCAGTTTTGGATTAAACTTGATTAGACCGATTTCGGTTTAGGACTAAACCAGAAATCAAGAACGATTTACCAGGACTTATTAATTATAATCTAATTAAATAGATTTAATTAATTTAGCTAAACTGGGCCTAGCCAGAATGGGCTTCTCTACATAATTAATTTAAAGCTTTAAGGCCTTTATTTAATTATTGTCTAAAAAGGGTTATAAAAGGGAAATTTTCAGATCTGAAAATTAAGGGAATTATTTTCCAAAAACCTAGTCGCTCTCCCCTCTCTCTCTCTATGCCGACCGGCCACGCCCCTCCTCCTGTCTCCGTCCGTTTTGCTTGCTTCGATCTTCTAGTAAGGATCGTTGTGAGTATCCCCGGATTGCTCTTCCTGTGTGGACAATCTTTAGAGGTTACTAAATACTATTTTGTAGCAGAGAGATTTTAATCAAAGATAATATTCAAGTTTTGATTCTAGCCTAGATCTGCCACATCTCATAGTCGTAGTATGCTGTTATGGCTAGAATAATCCGGATAGATTTGACCATAGCTACTGGTGAGAAGGCTTTGTCATAATCGATACCTTCGATATGGAGATAACCTTTCGCAACCAACCTAGCTTTATAGGTCTGAGGTTTTCCATCCATATCGGTCTTAAGTTTATAGACCCATTTACAGCCGATGGGTTTTATCATAGGCGTTTGATCCACCAAGCACCAGACTTGGTTGTCATACATGGATTTCATTTCCTCACTCATGGCGTTCAGCCATATTTCGGAGTCTGAACTGGCCAAAGCTTGTTTGTAGGTTTCTGGATCATCCCGATCCACAAATATCAAGTCATTTCCCTTAGTGGCTAGAAAGCCATATTTGATGGGAATTTGACGAGATGTCTCAGACCTTCTTGGACCCTCTAGAATAGGTGTAGGGATTGGTTCTTGATCAATGATCTCTTTTGGCTCATGTATTTCTACATCTGGCATGGTGGGATGTTCTGTATCATCTTGAATTTCTTCAAGATGCACGACACTCCCACTAACACTTTTGGAATTAAATTCCTTTTCCAAAAATACCCTACTTGAGCAACAAAAACTTTGTTCTCGCTGGGTTTGTAGAAATAGTACCCCCTTGTTTTCTTGGGGTACCCCACAAAGACAGACTTATAGATTTGGGTTCGAGCTTATCGCCTAGCAAACATTTGACGTAAGTTTCAAATCCCCAAATCTTAAGGAAAGCTAATAAGGGTTTCTTCCCGTTCCATACTTCGTATAGAGTGCTTTCCACTGCCTTTGTAGGAGCCTGATTCAAAATGAATGCGGCCGTCTCTAGGGCATAGCCCAGAAGGAGATAGGGAGGTCAGCCTGACTCATCATTGACCGAACCATGTCAAGCAAGGTCTGATTTCTCCGTTCGGATACACCATTCATTTGAGGTGTTCCAGGATGAGTCAACTCAGAGAGGATCCCACACTCCTTTAAATGAATGTGAATTTCATGGTCCAAGTACTCACCGCCTCGGTCAGATCGAAGCGCTTTTATAATTTTACCAAGCTTGTTTTGTGCTTCGTTTTGGAACTCTTTGAACTTGTTAAAAGTTTCCGACTTATGTCTGTAACAAAGTAGTGAAAACCCCTTCTAGCCTGAGTGCTCATAGGTCCACACACATCAGAATGCATTAGACCTAATAAGTCACTAGCCCTTTCACCTAAACCGGTAAAAAGTGCCTTTGTCATTTTGCCCATAAGGCATGACTCGCATCTGTCAATTGAAGTGAATTCAAACGGACTTAGAAGTCCACACTTGTGAAGTGTTGAGATGCGTTTCTGGCCTATATGGCCTAAACGGCAGTGCCATATCACAGTCTGGTTTAAATCATCGGATTTAACCCTTTAGTTACTTATAGTATAGATTGAGCTAGTGTCGGTGTTTTGAATATTAAGAATATATAAACCACCAACCAATGATGCATTGCAATAAAATATATTATTCTTAAAAATATTGAATACTCCATTATCAATAGAAAAACAATATCCTTCCTTGTCAAGCAAGTAAACAGAAATAATATTCCTGCGAAACGCAAGTACACAATGAACATTATTTAATAATAAAACTAGTCCACTGGGAAAACTGAGACTAATGTTTCCTACTGTAGTTGTTAAGACTTGATTGCCATCACTAATTCGTAGGCCTGCCTCGCCCCTGCCCACATCTCTTCTACTTCCGAGAGCCTGCACATTAACACAAATGTGAGATTCTGCACCGGTATCAAGTACCCAAGTATCTGAAGTAGATAAACTGAGATTGAGCTCAATAACAAATATACTTGATCCTGAAGATGTGGAAGCTCCACTCTTCCTAAGAAACTGCTTGTGTTTTTTTACAATCCTTCTTCCAGTGCCCCTGTCCTTGGCAATAGAAGCAGACGACATCCTTTTTAGGATTCTCAACAGCCTTTGGACATGTTGGACCCTTAGGTTGTCGAATCTTCCCCGCTAGGTTCATAAGGGCCTTATCCTTGCCCATGCTGGCTTTTTTGAAGCTCACTTGCTTGTTGACCATAAGAACCTCCTTGGACTTGCCCTTGAGATTCTTTTCAGCAGTCACAAGCATACCATGAAGCTCTATCACAGTCTTATCCATGTCATGCATATTTTAATTTCTAATGAAATTACGATATCTCTCCATAAGTGAATGCAGCACAAAGTCTGCCGACATTTCCTTATCCACAGGATAACTGAGTTTGGTCAAGTGTTCCTAAAGACGTTTCATCTTAAGGACATGGGGGTTGACAGGAGCTCCAGCCTTCAGCTTGCAAGACATCAGTTCACTGAAAGTGTCGTATCTTACAAGGTTGGGTGTCGAATTCACTGATGAGTTGAAGGTCGATATGATCCTGTCAACTCTCCCTTCCATGTATGATGGATTCATCATGAACTAGAACATGCATGACATGCACAACACCATCACAGAGCTACACGACATGCTTGTATCAGCTGAGACAAACCTCAAGGGTAAAACCAAAGAGGTGATGATAGTCAAGGGGGTACAAGCTTCAAGAGAGCTGGTGGGAGCTCGGTCAAGTCTTCCAAACCGACAATGGGAAAGGGAAGGGTCCTGAGGTTCATAAGGTCAATTCTGATAGCATTTTGTGCCCTAGTCCAACTACTAGTAGCCTGTAAATGTCTATGTACATTATCATCGGTTGTAATATATATAAAATGGCTTTGTATTACTTATGTGTTGAAGTAATATGTTAAACATGATATGATTTAAGACCACTAAAGTAGTAGAACCATAAATCTGTACGGATCACACTTAACGAGTCCCCCTGGTTAATACATGCTTCCATGGAAGCGACCAGTATAAGGATGGTTCTCAATGACGTAGTTCTACTTGTCATAGGGATGAGGGATCCCGGAATCATATTATAGATATCATGAGGTGATTGATATCGGACGACCCGCTTTGAATAGTGTTTTCATAGATTAAGCCATGAACATATTCAAATGCGATAGCTTGTCATGATATCCTTAGACCAAGGAGTCTTTGTGATCGCTATGCAATGTACGTGCGGCTTTAACTTGCGCCTAACGCCTTGGACAAGGTTTGGAGTAGATTTTGTTAAACTCCTCCGCTATCTCGATGATCTGGAACGCTCCAAAACCCAACAAATTCCGCAGGGCAAGGGCAAGGCCAAGTTGGACGTGAAAGACGCCATCTGCTTCTTCTGCGATCAGTGTGGTCACTGGAAGAGGGACTGCAAGAAGTTCCTAGAAGAGACGAAGAAGGCCAGTAAGACTGGCGCTTCAGGTATTTATTTCATTGAAGTAAATCTATCTACTAACTCTGGTTGGGTGCTAGATTCTGGATAGCAATCTCACATTTGTGTTGATGTGCAAGTGCTTGAAAGTAGACGAGATTTGGTTGGCGATGAAGCAGACATACGAGTTGCAGATGACAAGAGTATCGTGGCAACAGCCGTAGGGGTTGTTCGTCTCAGTCTCCCATCGGGACGTCTTTTGATTTTGAACAATGTTTATTGTGCGCCCTCTTTCCGTAAAAACATTATTTCTGTTTCTGTTTTAGATATTGAAAGTTTCAATTTTGTTATTGACAATGGTGTTTTCAAGATTTATAGGAAGAATGTTTTGTTAGAGTTGTGCCCTAATCCAATGTAAAAGTTATCTACAGTTATAATGTTTTATAATCTTTACGAACAAATAAATAGACATCATATTACTAATGTGTTGTAGTAATATATTAGATGTAATTTGATCTGTATCATTATGTGTGTCATCACTAATAGTAAAACTACAAATTAGAAATAACTACATTTAAAGCGTCCTTGGTCAGTTAACCTTCATTAAGAAGCGATCAGTATGAGGCTGACTCTTTATGATCACGCTCTACTGATTATATTATGGTAGTGCCTGAGTTAGATCATAGATATCATCAGGGGAATGATATTGGACGACCCGATGGTGAGTATGCGACATAGATACTGTTATGAGCATACTCACATATTGTAGCTTGTCTTTGTATCCTTAGAACAAGGAGTCTTTGTGATCACGATGTGATAAATTTCTATGTTTGACCTAGTCTAACGTTACCTAGTATAAGGGTAGTCATAAGGGCTTTGATTTGCTTAATTATGAGTTACATGAGTGAATTCGAAAGACGGCTAAAGGATTTTCTCTCATACTCTGGTATGGGAATGATATATGTTTAGGCCACTTGATGAGTATGAATGAAGGAAATTGCATGGCCATGTGTGAGATACTTAGTATCAGTTTTCAGTCAGGTCAAATATCAGGAAACAGTTATTGATAAATAAGGATGACGGTTCTATGCCTTTTGATCAATAAAGATATCGAGGTGATAAGAGGATAGTGACATGGACGATAAGAGCTTAAATCGAATTATCGATATTCATGGACGTTGGGTAATTATAATGTCTTGCTAGAGACCACTTATTACGGAAAGGGGAAAATGGTAATTCTGCCAGTCTGCCAACGGGTCGTGAGCCTAGAGGGTCACACACTTTAAGCAAGGTATAACAAAAGGGACTTGTATAAGTTAGTATTTGAGAAGTATGAGAATCGGGATAATTCGCCTTTCGATTTAATTAAATCGGAGCGAATTAGATTAAACCAGAAATCGGTTTAAGGGAATTGGATCGGTGTAGCTAAACCATTTAATTAGAACCCAATGAAATGAGTTTAATTTAAGATTAGCTAGTTGGGCTTTAAGCCCATTCTTAATATGAATTATATTAAGATAAATAAGAGGGATTTTAGGGAAATAAAATTTGGGAAAATCAAATATATTTCATAATTGATTTTCGGTTTTCAATCCCCTAATTAATTCCCTCTTGACCGAACCTAACCCCCAACTGCCGTCCCTTTTCTTGCTCTCTCTCACAAAATTGCTTCTTCTTCTCTCAAAAACTAGCATAGTTTGTTAGAAGAAACTTCAAGGATTTGAGGAGCATTGCTTGTGTGGATAAATCTAGAGAGTATATATTTCTATACTTGGTGATTTTAGATATTAAAAAGGTAAAATTTCAGATTTTTTATTCATGTTCATATGCCTATTCAACTCATATGATGATCCGTATTGTTTCAATATTGGGGAATCCATGGTTATTTTCACGCTTCCGCATGTAACTAATTGGTATGGAACCTATGGAATCCCTTCGGTGGTATCAGAGGATTAGGTTGATATGTGAATTTATTTTGTGCATGATTAGGGTTTTAGTTTAATCTCTAATTATTCATGTATGTTTATGGATTTGAATCTTACATGAAACATGAAAAAAAAATCAGATTTTTGATGGTTAAAATTAGATCTAAAAATTGAATTTTTTGGGATGTTTTGAGTTAGCCATAGCTAACCAAGGTCGAGCCCTTTGGAGGACCATGGAGAGCCCTCGAACCAACCATGGTCAGTACCAAAGGCCGAGCAGGTCGCTTCGGGCGACCAGGGGTCGGCCCTCGGCTCGACCATGGAGTGGCCCGCGGGCCATCCGTGGTCGCTGCCGAGGGCGACTGGTCCGGTCAGCCCTTGGGCGACCAGATCGGCGCCCACGGGCGACTTTGGGACGGTCCAAGGCGGGCTGATCAGTTTTGGGGTTTTTGCGCCGGATTTGGTCCATAGCGATTCCCAAAGGTATTTTCCAAAAATTTTCAATTTTCAGACTCGGTCTGGTTTCGATAAACCAAGAAAAGGCGGTTCAGTTTCGACTAATCAAGTAAAACTGGTTTCGATAAACTGGATTTTTCCCACTTTTAAATAAGATAAAATTTGGAATTAATGTTGTTGTTTGATAACATGATGTGTGATAACATAATGTTTGACAACATGTTGGTTTCAATATGAAGCGTAGCCAAGGCTAGTTTAGATTTCGGTTTATTTTGCAACCTGCGAGTTGCTAGATTTGGGTTGTATTAATTGTGGACTCCGTGTCGTTACTTTTGTAATTTCATTTATTTATTTAAATTGTAATTACAAAGACCGACGCAAGAAGAAATCAAGACGGACTTGATGGAGTTCCTAAGGAGGCTCGGAGCCAGTGGGAGTTCAAGAGGAGAAGATCAATTCAAATCCAGAAAACTTAGTCATAGGATTTGTATTTCGATTTCCCTTAAGTTTTAAATGGGCTAGGGTATGCTTGCAGCTTTACATTTATACTATGGATATGAATGTATGTATAGTTTTATATGCATGAGTTAATGTATAGTTTTAAGATTAAAAGCATATTTAATCAGACTTGCATGAAATTGGTTAAGGAATAATTTCTGCATAGACTTGTGATTAATGATTCCAGTTAAGATTTTTGTGCCCTAGTCCAATTGCTAGTAATCTATAAATGTCTATGTATATTAATCACCGTTTGTAATAAATAAAATGGTTTTTTATTACTTATGTGTTGAATTAATATGTTGAGCATGATATGATTTATGACCACTAAAGTAGTAGAACCATAAATCTGTACGGATCACACTTAACAAGTCCCTGGTCAATATACGCTTCAATTGAAGCGACAAGTATGAGGATGGTTCTCAATGATGTGGGATCCCGGAATCATATCATAGATATCATGAGGTGATTGATATCGGACAACCCGCTTTGAATAGTGTTTCATAGATTAAGCCATGAACATATTCAAATGCGATATCTTGTCACAATATCCTTAGACCAAGGAGTCTTTGTGATCGCTATGCGGTCGACGTACGGCTTTGACTTGCGCCTAACGCTTTCCGTAACATGATTGCAATAACGGGCTTGATTGGGTGGCGGAACGGATTGCATGAGTGACACGAAAGACGGCTAAGGGGTTTATCCCTCGTACTACGGTATGGGAAAGATATCTGTTTAGGTCGCTTGATCGAGAGTGACTGAGAGGAAGTGCATGGCCATGCCGGTGATACGAGTTATCAGTTCTTAGTCGTCTCGCATATCAAGTAGCAATGATTGATTAAACAAGGATGACGACTCTATGCCTTGTGATCAATCAGGATGTCTAGAGATAATAGGATAAGTGACTTGTACGCACAAGGTTAAATCGAATCATCGATCATCATGCACCTTGGTGTTAGAGTTATGCCCCAGTCCAATATAAAAGTGATCTACAGATGCAATGTTTTATCATCTTTCCAAATAAATAAATCGGCATATATTACTAATGTGTTGTAGTAATATATCGAATGTAATTTGATCTATGACATTATGTGTGTAACCACTAATAGTAGATCTATAGATCAGAAAGAATTACATTTGATGAGTCCCTGATCAGCTAAGCTTCTTTCTGAAGCGATCAGTATGAGACTAATTCCTTGCGATCACGCTTTACTGATCATGGCAAAGTATGTGCCGGAGTTATATCATAGATATCATCAGGTCGATGATATCGGACAACCCGATTATGAGTATGCTGCATAGATCCAGTCATGAGATACTCACATATCGTTACTTGTCATTATATCCTAAGACCAAGGAGTCTCCGTGTACATTATGTAACAAATACCTAAGTTTGACCTAGTCTAACGTTATCTGTAAAAGGGTAACTATAACGGCTTCGATTGGCTTTGGCGTTTATTGCACTAATGAACTCAAAAGGCGTCTGAGGGATTTATCACTTATACTTCAGTATGAGAAAGATATCCGTTTTGGCCACTTGATGAGTATGACTGAAGAAAGAGCATGGCCATGCAGGTGATACCTTAGTATCAGGTTTCAGTCATCTCAGATATCAAGAAACAGTGATTGATAAATTAGGATGACCATTCTATGCCTATTGATCAATCTGGATATCGGTTTGATAAAAGGACAGTGACATGTACGATAACAGGTTAAGTCGAATAATCGATACTCACGAATATTGGATAATCAAAGTGTCTTGCTAGAGGCCACTTTTGATGGAAAGGGTAAAATAGTAATTTTACCAGTCTGCCAATTGTTCGTGAGCCTAGAGGGTCACACACATTAAGCACGATACATGACAATAATTATGGATGAGAATTGAGAACAATTCGGTGGTTTTCTGACCTAAGGTTTTAACCAGACGGTTGAAGAAATCAATTCGAGGAAATTAAGCCGTTTTGACTAAACCGAAATTAGAACTCAAGTTAGTGGGTTTAATTTGGGTTTTAGTTAAACGGGCTTAAAGCCCATTTAGGGTTTAAGATAAGAGAGGGGTGAAATGCAAATAAGAAGGATTAAAGAGATAGATAATGCAATTTTTATTTTGAAATTCAATTTAATTTCAAATTAAAAATTACATAATATCTTATTTATCTTATCCTTTGAATTTTATCAGCAACCACCTCTCCTCTCTCTCTCCCTCATTGCCGATTTCTCTCACTCTCTCTACCTCCATTATTGCTCAAGTTTTCTCTCTAATTTTCTAGCAAAAGATTGAGTGAAAACCCCATTTCGGTTGTGTGCTTGTGTGGACTTGATAGAGAGGACACTACACTTGTGTTCTTGTCGATTACAAGAGGTAAATATCAGATTTTAATTATGTTTATAACATGTTCAAATGGCATTAAGATCTTAGCTTTTTACGAT
Source organism: Geranium rotundifolium (assembly GCA_963920655.1). Taxonomy (NCBI): domain Eukaryota; kingdom Viridiplantae; phylum Streptophyta; class Magnoliopsida; order Geraniales; family Geraniaceae; genus Geranium; species Geranium rotundifolium. Next base: position 21,871,910 of record OY987313.1, on the reverse strand, counting down.
CACCACGGTTACATAAAGTCCGCTACATGATATTCATCGTTTGGAACCCGTGGTGATCTCTTTCAGTGGTATCAGAGGCATGGTTATTATGTTTATTTGTATATGTTTAAATTTGATATTTTTTTTTATGTTTATATGTGTTCTTCATCATTAGCATGCATGTAAATCGAAATTTTTTTCAGATTTGATTGATTTTGGAAATTGGAAAATTAATTTTTTTTTTGGGTTTTTTCGGGTTAGCCATGGCTTAGCCATGGCCGACCAGGTCGAGTCCCTTGGTGGACCATGGAATGCCCTAGGGCAGACCATGGTCAGCACCATGGGCCGACGAGGGTCGCCTACGGGCGACCATGGCAGCCCGTGAGGGCCACCATGGTTGCCTCGCGGGCTACCATGGTCGTTCCCATGGCCGACCATGGTCAGCCCCGCGGGCGACCTCGGCAGCCCTCACGGGCCACCGTGGTTACCTCCGCGGGCGACCTTCGGTTGAGCCGGTTCGGCTCGACCAGATTCGAGCTGAACCGGTTGGTTCGCGAGGATATTTGGAAACCCTAAAAATTTAATTTTCAGATTTGGTTCGGTTTCAATAAACCAGCGAGAACCGGTCCAAAATTCAATTAATCGATTAAACCGTCCGGTTTCGATAAACCGGAATTTTTCCACACTTAAGAAAGATAAAATTTGGAAAAATTATTTGTTTTATCAGCATATTGATTGATAACATGATCTTTGATCACATGATGTTTTCCACATGATGCTAGCTAAGCCCATTAGATTTGCATTTTAATTTCGGTTTTGCAACCTGCGTGTTGCTTAATTTTGGGTTGTAGTAAATACGGCCTGCGTGTCGTGATTTGTATTTCATTTAATTTATTTTAATATGTACTCACGAAGACCGACACAAGAATCAAGTCAAGAGAGAGACTGGGATTGGAGCAGGCCCGAAGCCAGTGGGAGTTCAAGAGAATGGAGCAAGTTTGGATCTTGAAGACAATGTCTTTAGGATCAGTTTTGCTAGATTCTTAGGAACTTAAGATGGGCTTAGTTATGCATATTTTATCCTTACATTTGTATGTTTGAATGTATAAATGTATGATAGTTTAAATATACAAGTTTATGTATGATTCACTATCACCCACATGCAAAGATTAAAATCAGAATTTAATCAGATTCGCATGTAACCGGCTAAGGGATCATCTTTCCATGGATTTGCAATTGATGATTCCAGATTAAGATTGTATCGATATACAATCAGACTTTTATAATTCACTTAAACGCAAATAATTACAAGTCAAGCGTGATACCATCCAAGTTTGGGCACTCAAAAGGGCTTTGACCCTATGGATGTCGGTACGCCTCCGCGTAACATTCATAGAGAAAAGGTCTGGACGAGATGGGTAGTTTTGTGTGGGTGCGTGCGCCTCCGCGTAGTAGTCACATTAGTTCTATCCATAGTTCAAGCTTGGTAGACTTGTCTACGATTGTCAGCTAGGGCTGACCTAGGGTATCAGTATAGGGTATGCCGTGTACTTTTAGTACAGACCCTAGCCAGGAATTACATGGTTTTGTAAATGGATGTATTCCTACCTTGATGCTCTCAATTGGAGCAGTGAGCCTCCGTTCACTTCAATTTAGGGTATGATAGGATCTTGGTTCAGATTCTAATGTTAGAATCAGACAAGTGTTTTATAACTAAAATCTCCAACTTAAATTTTAAGTTATTTTACCATGTAGAACTAAAAGGCAAACACAACACAAATGAGTAATAGCGCACTGAGAGTCCAGATTGAGGACAGACTCAAGAGCGTGAATTACTCAGATTGGAATAGAAACTTGAGGCTTGTACTCAAGCATGAACGCAAGTAGTATATCCTTACGAAGGAAACTCCTGCTTAACCACCGCTGAACGCCGCTAGGGCACTAAGGATACTTATCAAAGTTCCTTAGTAACCAAATCGACGTGTCATGCTTTATGATGGGCAGTAGGATGCTAGAGTTGCAAAAGCAGTTCAGGAACGTTTCAGATGACCCTCATACCTGTAAGGCAGAGGTCAAGGAAATGTTCAAGGAGAAAGCTCGTGTCGAAAGATATGATACTTCCATAGAACTTAACTCCTGCAAACTTAAGGCTGGAGCCCTGTTAGTCCCCATGTCACGAAGATTTAATGTCTTCAGGAACATCTAACCAGACTTGGTTTTGATGATCAGGAGAAAATGGCTGCGGATTTTATGATGTAGTCACTTCTAGATACATATAGTGATTTCATAGTAAGTTACAATATGCATGACATGGACAAGCCCTTAACAGAGCTTCATGGGATGCTTGTGACCGCTAAAAAGAACCTCAAGGGAAAGACAGGGGAGGTCCTTATGGTCAACAAGAAGAACAGCTTCAAGAAAGCTGATCTGGGTAAGGGTAAGGCTCCTGGGCACCTTGCAGGGCAGATCAGACACCCCAAGCGTCCAAAGGTTCAAGCAGCTCCCAAAACTGCTGTGAATTCTAAGGACAAATTGGAGGAGATGTGCTATCACTGCAATGAGCCAGGACACGGGAATAAGGGATTGTAAGCAATACAAGGATCATGTGAAGAAGAGTGGGTATCCACGTCTTCAGGATCAGATATTTACGTTGGGAAGCTTAATCGCTATAACGTAAATAAGAAAAGGCTTAAATCTAATGATTTAAACCAAGTTATAATCTGGCATTGTCATTTAAGGCACATAGGCGAGAAACGCACTTCAACACTTCACAAGTGTGGAGTTTAAGTCCGTTTGGATTCACTCAAACTGAAAGATTCAAGTCTTGCCTAATGAGAGAGAAACGCATTTCAACACTTCACAAGTGTGGACTTTTTAGTCCATTTAAATTCACTCAAACTGAAAGATGCAAGTCTTGCCTAATGAGCGAGAAACGCATTTCAACACTTCACAAGTGTGGATTTTTAAGTCCGTTTGAATTCACTCAAACTGAAAGATGCAAGTCTCGCCTAATGGGCAAAATGACAAAGGCACCTTTCACAGGTTTATGTGAAAGGCGAGTGACTTATTAAGTCTAATACATTCCGACGTATGTTGACCTGTGAGTACTCTGGCCAGAAGAGAGTTGAACTAATACTTGACTCTGGAAACGGCCGCATTCATTTTGAATCGGGCTCCGATGAAGACACCGATAGTACACCTGGTGACAGTCATTCTGTCTCCCATTACTGTGGATGCGTGTGCCTCCGCGTAGCATTCATTGGGATGTGAGCTGAATAAGGTAATCAATTCTATTTGGATGCGTGTGCCTCCGCGTAGTAGCCAAATAAGAGTTGGGCCAGAGTCACAGAAGGTACTTCACATGACACTCATTACGTCTCCCGTTACTGTGGATGCGTGCGCCTCCGCGCAGTATTCATTGGGATGGGAGCGGGATGAGATGGTCAGTTCTATTTGGATGCGTGCGCCTTCGCGTAATAGCCAAATAAGAAATGGACCATAGTCATATATGGTGTGGGAAACATCCTAGTATGTTTTTCCTAAAAAGATTTGGGTAGCAGAGATGCAGGCATCCAAATCAGACAAAATGTGTCTTCGTAAGGTATCCTTAAGAAACTAAGAGATACAACTTCTATATACCCAGCGAGTACAAAGTCTTTGTTGCTCGAGGAGGGGTATTTTGGAGATATATTTTATTTCCAAAATAGCTAGTGGGAGTCCCGTGCATCTCGAAGAAATTCGTGAGGATACGGAACAGGCTGAAGCAATTCAGGAGCCTGCTATGCAAGATGTAGAAGTACTGGAGCCTCATATGGTCGTAGATGAAGAATCAGTCCCTACAGAAATTCCAGATGGTCCAAGGAGGTCTGAAAAATCTCGTCATGTTCCAGACAGATATGGCTTCACAGCCACTGAAAGAAATGGCTTGATGTTGGTGGATCAGGATGATCCAAGAACCTATAGACAAGCTTTGACCAGTCCAGACTCCGAAAGATGGCAGAACGCCATGCATGAGGAAATTAAGTCCATGTAAGACCACCAAGTCTGGTGCTTGGTTGATCAAACCCCTGGGATAAAACCCATCGGTTCTGAGTGGGTCCATAGGATCAAGACCGACATGGATGGAAATCCTCAGACCAATGAGGCTAGGATTGTTGTAAAAGGTTATCGTCAGATTCAATGCATGTATTATGATGACACCTTTTCACCAGTAGCATTGGTCAGATTGATTCGGATTATTCTTAGCCATAACTATGGCAGATGGATGTCAAAACCCCTTCCTTAGCAGGAACTTACTAGAGGGCGTGTATATCACACGACCTGTGGGCTTTGTAGATCCAAAGAATCCCGGAAAGATATGTAAGCTCCAAAGATCCATTTATGGATTGAAGCAAGCTTCAGGGAGTTGGAACCTTCATTTTGATAAAGCTGTAAGGGAACTCAGCTTCATCAAAAACAAAAGTGAGCCTTGCGTACATAAGAAAGCAAGTGGGAGTAATATTGTATTCTTGATATTTATTCATCGGGAATGACATCCCGTCCTTGCCACCAAAGCTTGGTTAGGGAAGTATTTATCGATGAAGGACTTAGGTGATGCTACATTTAATGTAGGCATCAGGATCTCTACAGATCATTCCAAAAGAATTTTGGGCCTAAGTCAGAACATGTACATAGGTAAAGTGTTGAGAAGATCTCAATGCTTTATTCTAAGAAAGGATACATACCCATGCGTCATGGCATTAAGCTCAGCAAGCTACAGAGTCCTAGTACTCCTGATAAGCTGAGTAGGATGAGTAAGATCCCTTATGCTTCGGCTGTGGGATCCATCATGTATGCCAGGATGTGCACGAGACTGGAAGTCTTGTTTGCACTAAGCTCTACCAGCAGACTCCAATCTAACCCCGACCAATTACACTGGATTTCTGTCAAAGGCCATCCTCAAATATTTTAGGAGGATTGAGGATGCATTTTGGTGTATGGGGATGAAGATAGAGAACTAGCAGCCAAAGGACAAGTCGATGCTAGTTTTCAGACATATCCAGATGACTTTAAAATTCTGTCAGGATATATTTTGTGTTGAGTGGTGGCGCTTTCAGCTGGATAAGCTTTAAGCAAGCCAAACTTGCCAGCTCTAAAATGAAGGCTGAGTATATAGCTGCAACAAAAGCAGCTAAAGAGGCCGTATGGATTAGAAGCTTTCTGATCGGATTAGATGCAACGCCGCGAGCGTCTGATCCGATAAGCTTGTTGTGGGACAACACAGGTGCCGTAGCTATTGCTCAAGAGCCCAGATTCCACAACAGATCCAAACATATACTCAGCAGGAATCACCTCGTGAGAGTTATGACATATACAGGTGATGTGGAGATTAAACACTATACGACTGATGATAATATGGCTGATCCCTTAACAAAGGCTCAGCCGCAGCCTAGACATGAGTAACATGCAGGGTCTATGGGAGTAGATCAGAACTTAAATTGGAACTAGGGGAAAGTGGGAGATTGTTAGAGTTATGCCCCAGTCCAATATATAAGTGATCTACAGATGTAATGTTTTATCATCTTTCCGAATAAATAAATCGGCATATATTACTAATGTGTTGTAGTAATATATCGAATGTAATTTGATCTATGTCATTATGTGTGTAACCACTAATAGTAGATCTATAGATCAGAAAGAATTACATTTGATGAGTCCCTGATCAGCTAAGCTTCTTTAAGAAGCGATCAGTATGAGACCAACTCCTTGTGATCACGCTCTACTGATCATGGCAAAGTATGTGCCGGAGTTATATCATAGATATCATCAGGTCGATGATATCGGACAACCCGATTGTGAGTATGCTGCATAGATCTAGTCATGAGATACTCACATATCGTAACTTGTCATTATATCCTAAGACCAAGGAGTCTTTGTGTACACTATGTAACGAATACCTAAGTTTGACCTAGTCTAACGTTATCTGTAAAAGGGTAACTATAACGACTTCGATTGGCTTTGGCATTTACTGCACTAGTGAACTAGAAAGGCGTCTGAGGGATTTATCACTCATACTTCGGTATGAGAAAGATATCCGTTTAGGCCACTTGATGAGTATGACTGAAGAAAGAGCATGGCCATGCAGTTACCTTAGTATCAGTTTTCAGTCATCTCAGATATCAAGAAACAGTGATTGATAAATTAGGATGACCATTCTATGCCTATTGATCAATCTGGATATCGGTTTGATAAAAGGACAGTGACATGTACGATAACAGGTTTAGTCGAATAATTGATAATCACGAATATTGGATAGTCATAATGTCTTACTAGAGGCCACTTATGATGAAAAAGGGTAAAATGGTAATTTTACCAGTCTGCCAATTATTCGTGAGCCTAGAGGGTCACACGCATTAAGCACGATACATGACAACAATTATGGATGAGAATTGAGAACAATTCAGTAGTTTTCTGGCCTAAGGTTTTAACCAGACGGTTGAAGAAATCAATTCGAGAAAATTGAGCCGTTTTATCTAAACCGATATTAGAACTCAATTTAATGGGTTTAATTTGGGTTTTAGTTAAACGGGCTTAAAGCCCATTTAGGGATTTAAGATATGAGTGGTTACAAATGCAAATAAGAAAGTATAAGGGATAGATAATGCAATTTTAATTTTGAAATTCAATTTAATTTCAAATTAAAATCACATAATATCTTCTCATTATCCTTAATTATCTTCACATAATACCATTCTCTCTCCCTCATTGCTGAAAATCCTCTCCCTCTCTTCCACCATTGTTTTCTTGTTTTCTCTCAAAAATTCTAGCAAATTTGTGAGTGAAAAATCATTTCGGTTGTGGTGGTTGTGTGGACTTGATAGAGAGAACACTACACTTGTGTTTTTGTCGATTACAAGAGGTAAATATCAGATTTATATTTATGTTTATAACATGTTCAAATGGCATTAAGATCTAAGCAAGTTTCGATCACCACGGTTACATAAAGTCCGCTGCATGATATTCATCATTTGGAACCCGTGGTGATCTCTTTCATACCCCATGGTTCCTTTGGGGTACCCTACAAAGACACACTTATCTGCCTTGGGTTCGAGTTTATAACCAAGCAACCGCTTGACGTAAACATCGCACCCCCAGATCTTGAGGAAAGACAGCTTGGGAGCTTTCCCTTACCAAACCTCAAATTGAGTGGTCTCCACTGCCTTTGTAGGAGCCCGATTCAAAAGGAATGTGGCCGTTTCTAGGGCATGGCCCCAGAAAGATACTGGAAGGTCGGCGTGACTCATTATGGAACGAACCATGTCTAGCAGGTTTCTGTTCCTCCGTTCGGAAACACCATTCAGGTGAGAGGTTCCTGGCGGAGTTAATTCTGAGAGTATACTGTTATCCCTTAGGTGACTGAGAAATTCCTGATCTAAGTACTCGCCACCTCGATCGGAGTGAACTGCCTTTTTACTTTTACCAAGCTGGTTTTGTACTTCATTCTGGAATTCTTTAAATTTATCAAAAGATTCCGACTTATGTCTCATTAAATAGACATACCCATATCTACTGAAATCGTCGGTAAAGGTTATGAAGTATCTGAAACCTCTCCTGGCTTGTGTACTCATGGGCCCATTTACGTCTGAATGTATTAGGCCCAGGATATCACTCGCCCTTTTATCTAAGCCGCAAAAAGGCGCATTCGCATCTCTCGATTGGTTTAAATTCAAACGGACTTAATAGCCCACACTTGTGAAGTGTCGAGACGCGTTTCTCGCCTATGTGGCCGAGACGATAGTGCCACATCACTGTCTGGTTTAAGTCATCCGACTTCAACCTCTTATTTACGTTATAGTTAGAACTGTAGTTAGAGTTATCAATATTTAAAATATATAATCCACCAACCATAGATGCAGTGCCATAAACAATATTATTTCTTGATAAAGTAAATAAGCCATTGTCTATGGCAAACACAAAACCAAGTTTGTCCAAACTGGAAACTGAAATGATATTCCTACTAAATGTAGGTACACATAATACATTGTCCAATACTAAAATATACCCCGTGGGCATCCTAAGACTAACAGAACCGACATCCGTCGTTGACACCGAACTGTTGTCTCCAACTCTCAGATCCCGCTCGCCTTTCCCAAGGAGCTTCTTACCTTCCAGATCGTGCAGATTAACACAAATGTGAGTTTTTGCTCCTGTATAAACTACCCATGTATCTGAGAAAGTAACGTTGAGATTATACTCAACAATGTAAATACCTGATCCAGATCCTGAAGGGTGTCCTCCCTTCTGCAAGCTCTTCACATATTCCTTATGCTGCCTGCAATCCTTCTTCCAATGACCTGGCTGCTGGCACTAGTAACAGACTACCTCTGAGGTCGAAGTGGTCCCTTCGGTTCTAGGAACCGCTTGGATCCTCGGACCTCTAGCGACCCTTATCTGCCCAGCTAGGTGCATTGGCGCCTTACCCTTACCCGCCCTTGTTGGAATGTCCTGGTGACTTGCCAGTAGGTTTGCCAGCTCTTTTGAAGCTGACACCCTTATTGACCATCAGAACCTCAGGGGTCTTGCCCTTGAGATTTTTTTCTGTTGTCACCAACATCCCATGCAGTTCCTTGATAGTATTTTCCATAATATGGAGATTGTAACTTCTGATCACATCTCCATAAACCTTTGGAAGCGACATCAGGACTATATCTGATTTCAGCTGCTCTGTGAAGCTGTGACCTAGGCTGGCCAAGAGATCAAAGAGTCGCTTCATCTTAAGAACATGTGGGCTCACTGCCTCACCAGCATTCAACCTGCTGTAGGATAAGTCCCAAAGAGTGTCGTATCTTTCGACACGAGCATTCTTCTGGTGTTATATTTTTATTTCCGCCATCATCTCTAGGGGATCGCCCATGAGATGCATGAACTAGTCCTGGGTGTCATTTTCCATGGACCCGACCATGAGGATGCAAACATCTTGTCCATCGCTTATGTACTTGTCATAAGCGTTCTTATCGGTCTCGCTGGCATCATCCGCAGGCCCTTTTAAAGGCTTATCCATAAGGATATACTCCTGTGTGTCATACTGAAGGGCAAGCTTTAGGTTCCTCTCCCACACCAGGAAGTTGGTCCCTGACAGCCTGTCAATCGACAGAAGAGACTTTAAGGCTTCACTACCAAAAGGTGTTGATTTGGGTTGCGACGATGCCATTAATCTATACATGAAAATAAATTCGATCAGATTCTTAATTAAGTTGAAATGAGTGATAATTGATTATGAACATTTCTGATTCTTGTGTCTGAATCTAAACCAAGATCTCCGCATACCCAAAAACTGAAGTGAGGTAATGTCATCGCCCAAGTTTTGGACATTGGAGTACGACAGTCCAGTCCTTTCACAATTCCATGTGATTCTTGGCTAGGGCTTATACATTGTATGTATACGGCATTTCCCTATATCTGATACCCTAGCTCAGATCATCTGAGAATCGCAGCCAAGTCACCAATTGTCAACGCATGGTCCAATTTGTATGGTTACTACGCTAATGCGCACGTACCCATGCAGAATAGTCCATCTTCTATTAGAACCCATTCTCATGGATCCACGTTAATCGTATCCACCCATGAGTCTGAGAACTAATCGAAGTGATGAAAAGTGGCCGGTATCTAGCTTGACTTGAAATTACTTGTCTTTTAAATGTCCATTTTCACTGATCATTATTTGATCTTAACTTGAAATTATCGTCTACAAATCCATGTAGAGATACTTTCAGTTCCTGTTTACATGTGCGTGATTAACTTATTAACATTAATCTTTACACATGTGGGTGATGATCTAATTAACATGAACTTATGAAAATTAAATCATACATTCAACCATATATTCATAAACATAAATGTGAATTTGCTTTAGCTAACCCGCTAACCCTACTGGAATAAACTAAAACCTATACTAGGTCTTGTCTTTCCTCATTCTCCTAGACTCCCACTGGCTCCATGCCTCCTCGGGATTACCGTCCTTCTCTTCGGTTCTTCTCGTCTTAGGACTTCATAATTACATTTAATTTAAATAAAACAAATGATGTGACACGCAGGTCACAATTAAATTACCATACAAAAGGAACTCGCAGGTTGCAAACCGAAATTAAATTATAAATTCGGGCTAACTTAGCAATCATGTTGCAAACGCCGTGATATCAAACAATCATGTTTTCAAACAAGCATGTTATCAAGCAAGCATATTAGTTCCAATTTTATCTTGATTTATATCATAAAATACGGTTTATCGAAACCGTTTTCTTGAACCGGTTAATTTCTGAATTAAATCAGTTGATGCTCTGGTTTATTGAAACCGAACCGGTCTGAAATTTTAATTAATTATTGCTGAAAAATTCTGGATTTTATGGGTTGATTCTGACCCGAATCCAATCTGATTTGACCGAACCAAAATTGACCCGAGGGCCAATTTTGGGTTCGGCCAAACCCTAGCCGCCAGGGCTGGCCGCGCCGTGACCGACCAGCCCGTGAGGGCTGGCCGAGGCGGGCCGCCATGCCGGGCAGGCCGTGGCCGTCCCCTGGCCAGAGCCAAGGGGCTCGGCCAGATCTCCCACGGGCAGATCTGGTCGGCTTCCTCGTTCCGGCCGATCAGCCCGTGGCGCGGCCGGGGTTAGCCTCTCGGCTAGCCTCGGCCTCCCACGGGTCTCGATCCTGATCTTACTCGATCTATTTAATTTTTCAGCAACATAAAAAAAATTCCAGCGATTAATTCATTAACCAAAATCATAGAATTTGCAATTTTTCAATTTACAACACCGAAATAAATTGCAAAATCAAATGTAGCCTATCATGCTCGAATACAAAATCATGCGTAACTAAGCCTCTGATACCACTGAAGGAATTATTTGAGGGTTCCAATAAAATTAATTTTATGCCCATACAAGAAATTAACCTCAAATATCCGACTTAATAAGGATCTTGCATGATCGTGAGATCTAGGCTAGAATAAAAGTTGAATATTACCTTTGATTAAAATCTCTTTGTTACAAAATAGTATTTAGTAACCTCTAAAGATCGTCCACACAGGAAGAGCAATCCAGGGATACTCACAACGATCCTTACTACAAGATCGAAGCAAGCAAAACGGACGGAGAGGGGAGGGAGTGGCCGGTCGGCTAAAGAGAGAAATAGGGGAAGAGTGATTAGGGTTTTGGAAAATAATTTTCTTAATTTTCAGATCCTAAAATTTTCTTTTTATAACTCTTTTAGGCAATAATTAATTAAAGGCCCTAATGGGCGTAAAACCCTAAACATTTAATTATTTATGTATTGAAGCATATTCTGGCTTAGCCCATTCTGGCTAGGCCCAGTTTAGCTAAATTAATTAAATATATTTAATTAGATTATAATTAATACATGAATCTATCCTTTTATCCTCTTGATATCTTTGACAACCACGAGGCATAGATAAGTCATCCTCGATCCATTGTCCTGTTTCTTGATTCTGAGTTAACTGAATTGCAACTGATACTACGTATCGACTGCGTGGCCATGCTATTGTATTTCAGTTGTACTCATGAAGTGGCCTAAACTGATATCTGCTCACACGTCCGTATGAGGGATAAATCCTTTAGCGATCTATTGAGTCAACTCATGTCACTCGTTATCGAGCCAATCACAGTCGTTAATGTAGCCCTTTTACAGGAGACGTTAGACTGAGTCAAACTCGTCACTCATTACATAGTGACCCCAATGATCCTTCTGTCTGAGGATGTGATTTCATGTGCCGACATATGAGTATGTTCATGACTGTGTCTATGTAACATACTCATGTTTGTGGTTGTTGTGCTTGTATATACTCGATAGAGAAAAACTCCTTTGTGTTTTAATCGATTAAGAAGGTAAATTTTCAGATTTTAAAAGTTTAAAAGCATGCTGAATTTCTAATTAACCTCATAGTTTAAATTCGATTCCCATGGTTCAATTTCGTACCGCTACATGAAATTATTGTTTGGAACCCATGGGAATCCCTTTCAGCAGGGTTGCTTGCATCCAAATCGGATAAGTGTGTCTTCATAAGGTATCCTTAAGAAACTAAGAGATACAACTTCTACAGAACAAAGTCTTTGTCGCTCGAGGAGGGGTATTTTTGGAGAAAGAATTTATTTCCAAAACAGCTAGTGGGAGTCCCGTGCATCTCGAAGAAATTCGAGACGGTACAGAATAGCCTGAAGCAATTTAGGGGCCTGCTATGCAAGATGTAGAAGTACATAAGCCTCAAATGGTCGTAGATCAAGAATCAATCCCTACAGAACTTCCATATGGTCCAAGGAGGTCGGAAAGATCTCGTCATGTTCCCATCAGATATGGCTTCTCAACCACTGAGAGAAATGACTTGATAGTTGTGGATCAGGAAGATCCAACAACCTTTCAACAAGCCTTGGCCAGTACCAACTCCTATAAATGGCGACAAGCCAAGAAAGAGGTGAGGAAATCCATGTGAGATAACCAAGTCTATATTTGGTTGATCAAACCCCTGGGATAAAACCCAGCGGTTGTGAGTAGATCTATAGGATCACGACCGACATGGATAGAAATCCTCAGACATATAAGGCTAGATTGGTTGCAAAAGGTTATCGTCAGACTGAAAGATTTAGATTATGATAAAACCTTTTCACCAGTAGCAATGGTCAGATCGATCCAGATTATTCTAGCCATAGTTGCATAGCACGACTATGTGATATGGCAGATGGATGTCCAAACAACCTTCCTTAACGAGAATTTACAAAAGGGTGTGTAGATCACACACCATGTGGGTTTTGTCGATCCATAGAATTCTGGAAAGGTTTGTAAGCTGCAAAGATCCATTTGTGGGTTGAAGCAAGCTTCATGGAGTTGGAATCTTCGTTTTGATGAAGCTGTAAGAGAATTTGGCTTTATCAAGAATGAAGAAGAACCTTGCGTTTATAGGAAAGCGAGTAGGAGTAGTATTGTATTCCTTGTACTTATTAATCGGGAATGACATCCCGACCTTGCCACCAAAGCTTGGTTAGGGATGTGCTTATCGATGAAGAACTTAGCTGATGCTACATTTGTTGTGGGCGTCAGGATTTATAGAGATCATTCCAAAAGGATTTTGGGCCTAAGTCAGAACACACACATAGATAAAGTGTTGAGAAGACTCTAAATGCTTGAATCTAAGAAAATGATACATACCCATACATCATGGCATTAAGCTCCGCAAGACACATTGTCCTAGTACACTTGATGAGCTGAGCAGATGAATAAGATCCCATATGCTTTGGCTGTAGGATCTATCACGTATGCCATGATATGCACGAGACTGGAAGTCTTGTTTGCACTCAGATGTACCAACAAATTCCAATTTAACCATGGCCAATAACACTAGATTGCTGTCAAAGCCATCCTCAAATATTTGAGAAGGACCAAGGATGCATTCCTAGTGTATGGGGGTGGAGATAGAGAACTAGCAGTAAAAGAACAGGTTGATGCTAGTTTTCAGGCAGATCCCGATGACTTCAAAACTCAGTCAGGATATGTTTTTGTGTTGAATTGTGGCGCTTTCAGCTGGAAGAGCTTTAAGCAAGCCACAACTGCCAACTCTACAATGGAGGCTGAGTATATAGCTGAAGCGAAAGCAACTAAAGAGGCCGTATGGATTAGAAGCTTTCTGATCAGATTAGGTGCAACGCCACGAGCGTATGATCCGATAAGCTTGTTGTGTGACAACACAGGAGCTGTAGTTATTGCTCAAGAGCCTGTTAGATCTAGTGCCGTAGTCCAAGTCTTTTCTATGTAATCTTCTTCTGTTAAGCAATGAAAGGCATTTATAGTATTATTGTGTTGTGATAATGTATCAAGCGATAACTTCATCTAAAGTTGTTAATGTTTACACAAGGAAAACAGAACCTTTAGACACTATGAAGTTATGCTTGACGAGTCCCTAGTCATATACTTATTCATACATGATTAATGTGATGATGACTTATGATCACGTTTTGCTGATTAGAGGTCATATCACGGATATCATCCGAAGGATTATATTGGACAACCCACGGTGGAGTATGGCGCATAGATTAAGTTACCAAAGCATACTCCGTCGTCGTGTGATCACTACCTTAAGACCTTGGAGCGAGTGGCTCACATGCACGTCACTTCTTTAGTTTGACATGTCCTAACGCTGCCTGTAATAGGACAGCCATAACGGACATCGTTGGCTCTTGGACAGGCTGTAGTGGGATCGCACGTTGCGTCCGAAGGGATTTGTTTCCCCACGGTGAGACGTGGTGAAGGGCATGGTTCTAGGCCCCTTGATGAGCATGACTGATGAAAGTGTGCGGCCGCACCAATTAAGTGTTAGTAATCTCTAGATCAAGGAACTTGATCGAGAACATGAGGATGACGACTCTATGCCTCATTCGATCTCATACGCCTTAAAGCAAACAAAGGGTTAGTGATACAGATGATAGACAAGAGATATCGAACTGATCGATATACTCGTGGACATTGGGTAATCACTACGTCTTACTAGAGGCCACTTGTGATGGATCAGGTGAGACGGGTTCTCACACCGATCTGCCAATGGGTCACGGGCCTACAGGGTCACACGCCAAGAGCAAGACCGAAGTGACTCGAAGGGACTCAAGAGGTCCAAAGTAAGCGGTGTGGAAATTATTGCAGTGGGGTGTCGATCGCCACTTTGGAGATGTTGATCAACACTCAGATCTGGCACCGTAAGGGTGGTGTCAATCGACTCCTTCCACACGGGATGCGTGTCCATCGACACCTATGACGGATGCTGAAAACCTAGAAGCCCTCCCCAAAGCCTAATAAATGAGGCTTTGGGTCAGAGGCTCTCTCCAAGGCTCTTGAGCAATATTAGCTACACCACTAAAGAAAATTCTCTAGTTCTTGCATTGGGAACTAGAGAAATCGAGTAATTGAGTGCTACCGGAGTCTAGTAGTTCCGGTGAGGATTCAAGCTTCACAAGGTGGAGCTCGGTGTGTGTGCACTCATAGAGTACGAGTCTAAGGAGTCGTTTGAGATCGGATTCGTGTGTTTTCCGCTAGATTACGTGAGTCGTTTCGAGTCCAAGGAGTCGTTTTGAGTCCAAGGAGTCAAAGGAGTCGTTTCGAGATCGGATCCGGTGTAAGGGGTTCAGGTCGATTTTATGTTTTCTGCTGCGCTAGACCCGCTACGAACTCCAATAGTGGTATCAGAGCCTGGTTGCTCTCTAGATGAATCATACATGCATGATTTCGTGGTAAAACTTATTTCTTGATCATATATGATTGTTACCATGATTGATTGATGCATGAATCTCTATTTGGTTATCTTGGTTTGGCCTAAGGAACGATAAAAATCCTCTTTGATCGTTTTACGGATAAAGGCTAGATTTTTATTTGTTACACGTTGTTATTTCGGCTCGGGAAAAGCAAAAAACCGATCAGGTCGAGGAGTGTGTCAATCGACACCCCTAGGGTGGCGATCAGCACCGCCCCTCACCTCGGTTTCTCCGCCACAGAGGTAGTGTCGATGGACACCCCTTGGACGCCTGAGGTGGCGATCGACACCTCCCAGTCCTTATAAGGTGGCGATCGACACCTACAGTCAGTGGGGAATTTTCGCGTTAAATCAAAATTTCGACCTAAGGCAAATCAAGATTTCGAGTTGGATTATTTTATTGTTTTAATGCCATGAATATGCTCGATCCTCGATCTGTTTAAATTGATTTTCATCGATTTTCTAAAATATCGAAAAACTATTTTTTCGACGAGATAAAGTACGGTCTCGAGTTTCCACGGGATTGATGACCCGATAAACCGTAGGAACGCACAGTTGTGTTGTTCGACGTATTTCGGTGTGTCGTTGGCACATTATGTTGAACTTTTTTTATCGCCCAATGACCTATTAGGGTTTTGCTCGATACACTAGAGTTTCCACATACCGGTTGATGAAGTGATTACATCGACTGACGGTGGGGCCGGGTCCTTGCGATTGGATCGAAGGACCGATTCTCGGTTTTCATGGGAAAAACGCGGGAGTCTCGGTTTAGGATTTCGAGATTGGGACTTTCGATTGCCAAGTGAGATCGATACACTAAAATCATAAAATATGATTTGATGTGATTGATAACATGCATTGTGTGATAACATATATGTTTGAAACGTAATATGATTGCAACATACGTAATTTAAATCACATATTGTATAGCTAAAGCCTATCAAGACAAGACCATTTATATTGCATTTTATTTGTAAATATAAAATGGCGGTTTGTGCCATCCTAAGATTTGGGTTGTATTATATTTATACCCGGCCTAAGAGCCGTTCATATTTTGTAATCGCACTTCCAAGAGATGGCACGTTAGGAGTCTTGGAGCTTACGTTGAGTCGGGGAGGTGTCAAGGAGCTAGTGGGAGCGTCGCCAAGGATGAAGATGACTTGTATTGTTGTAATCATCACCCTTAGGATGTGACCCCAATCTTTATGGACCGGCCCCATAAAGATCGAACCTAGATATGGGCTTAGGCTATACATGTTTAAATTGTGCCTTTTAGAATTGCATGATTAGTTTGTATGTTTATTTTATATGCTTTAGAGCATGATAAGTTTAAATGTACATATGTTTTGCATGTCCGAAATTGGTTAAATAACATAAACATGGACATACAAAACTAAGTGAAACATGAAACATATCATCGTACCCGGTACAGATAAATAGTTGTCAAGTAGAGAAAGCACCCGGTGCATGTCTCGCAAAACTAGATCATATCGCGATGAAAATTGAGTCAGGCGATGATGCTTTTAAAAACGTTGACACTCGACGAAACTTTGTGACCACGATCGTCGTGTGCCTTTGCAGCGCGTTCGTGGGTGCGAAACTAGTAGAGGTGGACAGTTTTGTTTGGGGCGTAGAAGCCTTTACTCTCTCTATTCAAGTTTTGGTTCACATGTCAAGTTTTGGTTGACTCAACTGGGCCATGAACGTCTTGTGCACTTAGCAGAGCGTTCTTGGAAGCAATGCAAGACGATGTGGAGAGTTTTGGTTGGGGCGTAGAAGCATTTGCTCTCTCCAATGAAGTTATGGTCCACATGTCTGCATCTGCACCGACCTAGATCATCAGACAGAACAATGCCAATGTACCTTGTACATATGTTCTGGCAAAGAAACACATTTTGTGTGATTGGAAAGTACTCCTACCTACATAGCCTAACTAAAGCGTTGATGCCTTTTCTCACTTCAAGTTAGGTGAATCGAGGGTCTTGGTTCTTGATTCTGAAGAAGAATCAAAATGGTCATAAAGTGTTGCAACGAATCTTCATAGATAAATTCAAAATCTAACTTGAATTTATTTATCTGTGTCGATAATGGCAGCAAGCCAAGCACACACGTTGTCACTAAGGTCGATCTTAGACAAGGAAAAACTTAGTCGAATAAACTTACTTGACTGGGAGTGTAGCACGAGAGGAAGGAATGTGTACTTGACGATTTCATTTCCATGTGTCAGTTGTTGGTTCTACGAGGAGTGTTATGAATTCCCACCAAAGAAAATCTTACGACTCGGTAGAAGAGGGACGCATTATGTAAGGAAATGGATATAATGTTTCTGCTGAAAGTTTGTCCGAAAAATACATTATGAAAGACAAGAACAAGGCCACTAGGCAAACCAAGTATAACGGATCCTACAACAGTTGCGACAACCTGAACTTTGTTCCCAACTCTTAGGTCCACCTCGTTCTTGCCAAAATCTCTTCTATTTTCCAACACCTGCACATTCGTACATATATGAGATTCAGTCCCGGTATCTGATACCCATGAATCGGAAACATAAAGATTTAGCTCTAAAAAGAAAATACCTGAGGAAGACGCGGCCCTGCCGCCCTTCTTCTGATCATCGTGGAACTTCCTGCAGTCTCTTTTTTAGTGACCGGTCTGCTGACAGTAGAAGCGAACTGCTTCCTTTTTCTTCTTCGCCTCCCCAACTTTAGAAGGCAGTCTCGTCTTTCCCCACAAGTGCATAGGGGCTTTACCCTTATCACCTCCAGCTTTGAAGCAAGTTCCCTTTCTGACCATTAGGACTTTCTTGCCACGAGTGACCTTGATGTTCTTCTCGGCCGTTACAAGCATTTGATGCACCTCCGAGACGGTCTTGTCCATATCATGCATATAATAGTTCATTATGAAGCTATCATATGGATGAGGAAGGGATTGCAGAACAAAATCGGCTGCCATCTGCTTTTCCACCCCGAGCCCGAGTCGAGTTAGGTCGTCGAGATGTCCCTTTATTTTCAAGACATGTGAACCTACAAAACTGCTTGCTGACATTTTGCAGGCGAGGAGTTCCTTGAAAATCCTGAATCTTTCGAGTCGAGCATTTTCCTTGAACATAACCCCTATCTGCGACATCATTACTTTAGGGTCCTCAGATAGTTCCATAAACTGCTTCTGGAACTCCGACTCCACAGCGCCCAGCATCGCACACGCCACATCGATATTGTCGCTAAGGTGCTTTTGGTATTCATCCTTAACGGCCCTCGGGGCATTGAGTGCTGGCTCCACAGGGATAGCTCGGTCCAGGATGTATTCCTTGCGTTCCAACTTGAACACAAGTCATAGGTTCCTGTCCCAGTCTAGATAGTTTGTCTCGTTGAGTTTACCCTTTTCGAGGATATGCCTCAATGACAAATTGTTCGAGTTCGTTGAATTGTTCGCCATTAATCTACACGAGGAAAGTAAATTTAATCAGAAAGTTGAATAAATTTACGAAGATCCTGAATAAACAACAGCCTTTCGATTCTAAGTTAATAGAATCTAAAACCAAAACCCATGATTCATGAATCGAAGTACGCTAAGGCGCACCGCTCCGATTCACTTATTTAAGTAGGACATGCATCCAATTACATCCCGTGCAGTTAGGTCCAATTACAACCCGTGTAATTCTTGGCAAGGGTCTGTACGATAGTACATGGCATACCCTTTCTGACACCCTGGCTCAACCCTGGTCGAGAATCGCAGTTAAGTCAACCAAATCATGTATACAAAGTCTGATAAAGATGCTCCGCTAAGACGCACGACATCTAGATAGAACTTTAGCAAACTTGTATAGAGCGCACTTTCAAAGATGTTCCGCTAAGGCGCTCGACATCAACAAAGTGAAGAACTATACAAGCTTTTTATTTTGGGTTGGTGTCTCACTTGACTTAAACTTATATGTGATAGGTTGAGTTTAAATCAATTATGTTCGATACAATTAGGAAATCTTCATAAACAACCCGTGTTATGATGTTTCTAATTTATCTCACATTATCTTCTTCGAACCGTCATTTACAACCCGTGCAAAGACGTTTTTAAATTTGAACACATCCATCACAACCCGTGTGACGATGGTTCACAACGCTTTTACCATGCAAACAATTAATCAAGTTTTAATCTTTACATGTCGATGATAGCTTAAATTAAAATAAGCCAAGTAGTCTTGCAATTAAAATTATCATTCAAATGAATTCTAGCATGCATCACAGTAATTCTTGACAAGGGTCTATACGATAGTACATGGCATACCCTTTCTGACACCCTGGCTCGACCCTGGTCGAGAATCGCAGTTAAGTCAACCAAATCATGTATGCAAAGTTCGATAAAGATGCTCTGCTCAGGCGCACGACATCTAGATAGAACTTTAGCAAACTTGTATAGAGCGCACTTTCGAAGATGCTCCGCTAAGGCGCTCGACATCAACAAAGTGAAGAACTATACAATCTTTTTATTTTGGGTTGGTGTCTCACTTGACTTAAACTTATTTGTGATTGGTTGAGTTTAAATCAATTATGTTCGATACAATTAGGAAACCGTCATAAACAACCCGTGTTATGACATTTCTAATTTATCTCACATTATCTTCTTCGAAACAGTCATTTACAACCCGTGCAAAAACGTTTTCAAATTTGAACACATACATCACAAACCGTGCGACAATGGTTCAAAACGCTTTAACATGCAAACAATTAATCATGTTTTAATCTTTACATGTCCGTGATAGCTTAAAATAAAATAAGCTGAGCATGCTCGCAATTCAGTTTATCATTCAAATAAATTCTAGCATGCATTAAAGCCACTAAATTCCTAAGTATTCTTATGAGACGAAGACTCCATGAGCTCTTCTCGCCATCACCACTTAGGGCCACTCCCACTAGCTCGTGGACGTCCTCCAAGATTGTTAACATTCTCGGTTTCCATCCTTCTCAACTTGAGTAATTAATTACAATTAATACTCGGATCATAGACTGGATGAAAGAATAATTACACTTTATCACTAACGGTTCGCAGCCCGTATAAAAGAATAATTTACACGCTTACAATCTAACGGTTCGAAGACCGTTTTAAAAGCGATAAATAATTAAACGCTATTGGGCTATCTATGCACCATGCATATCATCTCATCAATATGTTATCACACAAGCATATTGTCAAACAAAATGCAATTCCGGTTTTAATTTTCATGTCCAAGTTGCTCGGTCGGGTTTATCGAAACTAGACCTTTTCGAAAAATCGGTATCAAAACCGTTCAAATCTAAAATTTTTCAAAAAACTGGATTGCAGGTTTGTGCCACGGATCAAACACCGTGCAAAAAACCACCCAGGCCCAAACGAAGTGGGTCGAAACCCACTTCGGCTGAGCCCCTATACACCGACGCGTTAGGGTTTGGTAACCTTAGCCGTCGGGCCTCCACCGCCGGCCTCGGCCACTTACTGGCCACTTCCGGGGCTAAAGTAGGGCGAGCACGTCACCCTGACCATCTAATGGCACGGCACAGCCCTGCTCCGGCAAGCCAGAGCCCCTGCCCGATCCCCTTTTCCAGTTCCCCGAGAGTCCGGTTTCCGGCGACCCGACAAATTAAATTTTTTTTCGAAAATTTCCAGATTTGATAATACGTTTAAAACTTCATTTTCATGGCATATAAAACCCATATACAAGAAATAAACCTATTATAGCAATAAGGCATGGAAAACAACAACGAAAACGATTCAAACATAGATTTAAGAGGGTAATTGTGCTCTTATACCACTATAGGAACTTTGGGGCTGTCAAGAACACCATGGCAATAGAAGCAAGAATATATAAACCCCAAAATCTTTCCAAGATCGTGAAACCATTAAATCCCAAGGAAAAAACGAAATCACAAATTTTTTTACCTTTAGGTTTGGTCCAATCAAAACTAAGAACGTTTGAGATCTTTGACTCTTAAGTAGTCCACACGGATAGGATGATCTTGAATGACCCTTAGACACTCCTACCTACAAGAGTATAGTGTGAAGCTTGAGAGAAAAATATGGAGGAAACCCAACAATGGGGTGTTCAGCCGAGATAGTCCAAGAGGGAGGGAGAGACCTTTCTTTTGTGTTTTGTGTGTTATGCCATAATGCCCTCTCTCTCTTGGTCTTAGATGGATAAGTTGGTGATGGGAGCATGGCATAAAGTGTTCTTGCAAACCAAATCCCACTTGCCCATGCCTAGCCCATGACTAGCCCATGACTAGCCCATGCCTTGCCCAAGCCTTGCCCATACCTTGGCGAATAACCATCTTGTCAAGAATGTTGGATGATTGTGTGGACTCACAAGTGGGCCACCTATTGGGCCGGCCACCATGGGCCTCATGGGTCGAAACCCAATTGCTTCGGCCATGTGGGCCCGTGCCGGGTCCAAATATTATCCGACCTTCCTCGCCTCGCGTCGAATGAATTCCCGATCTTTTGTCGTTTCTCTCAAAATCCATATCCTATATGTGTGAATCTTTATGCTCATGCCATCGTCGGCGGATCGGTGTAAAATTCTAATTTACCCGATCTATCATAAGTGGCCTCTAGTAAGACGTTATGATTACCCGACGCGCATGATGATCGATGATTCGATTTAACCTCATGTAGTATATGTCGCTATCCCTTTATCACCCGGTATCTAGATTGATCAAAAGGCATAGAGACGTCACCCTTATTTAATCAATCTCTGTTTCTCGATCTGTGAGATTAATGAATACTGATACCCCGTATCGTTGGCATGGCCATGCTCTTCCTTCATTTAATCTCTATCGAGTGGCATAAACAGATACCTATCTAATACTGTAGTATGAGGGATAAATCCCTTAGCCGCCTTTCGTATCACTCATACAATCTTTCCCCGTGCAAATCTTGTCTGTTATGGTAGTCTTGTTACGGACAACGTTAGGAGCAAGTCAAACGCGGTTCTTTACTGTATAGCGATCACAAAGACTACTTGGTCTAAGGATACAATGACAAGCTACCGCAATAGAATGTGTTCATGACTGTATTTATGCAACACCATTCAGTGCGGGTCGTCCAATATCACTCACCCGAGTGATATCTATGATATGATTCCGGGAACCCTCCCAATGATAAATAGAACTATACCATAAAGAATCATCCTCATACTTGACGCTTCATTGAAGCATATTTGACTAGGGACCCGTTTAGTGTGATCTGTACAGATATATGGTTCTACTACTTTGATGGTCATATATCAGATTAGACTGAACCTATTACTTCAACACATAAGTAATATAATGCCGATTTTAAATATTGCAAACGATGATTAATATATACAGACATTTACAGACTAATACAATTGGACTAGGGCACAAAAAAGCTTACAATCTCCCACTTTCCCTTAGTAGCAATATAAGCCCCAATCTATACCCATTGACCTCACATGCTTTTCGTGCTTAGGTTGAGGAAGAGCCTTGGTCAAAGGGTCGGCTGTGTTATCATCTATTGCAACGTAAGTGATCTTCACATCAACCTTCTCGATGATTTTTCAAATTAGGTGATATTTCCTGGTACATGTTTGGATCTGTTATATGCTCTCGACTCTTTAGCTTGCACAATGGCCCCTGTGTTGTCACAAAATAAGCTTACTAGATCAGACGCGTGTGGCATTACGCCTAATCCAGTTATGAAGCTTCTGATCCATACAGCCTCCTCCGCTACTTCTGAGGCAGCGATGTACTTAGATTCCGTTGTAGAGTCAGCGTTGGAATCCTGCTTCTTGCTCTTCCAGCTAAAAGCTCCTCCATTCAACATGAACACATATCCAGACTGACTTTTATAGTCATCCAGATCCATCTGGAAACTAGCGTCAACAAAACCTTGTTCATCATCTTTTCTTCCCCCATAAACAAGAAAAGCGTCCTTGGTTCTCCTCAAGTATTTGAGGATTGCCTTGACCGCAATCCAATGTTCCTCACCGGTGTGGGATTGATGCCTACTGGTACAGCTTAAGGCAAACGGGATGTCCGGTCTCGTACATATCATGGCATACATGATGGATCCAATAGCCGAAGCGTATGGAATTCCACTCATTCTTTTCAGCTCATCAGTCGTCACCAGACGTTGAGTCTTGCTTAGTCTTATGCCATGACGGATGGGTAAGAATCCTTTATTCGCATCAAGCATTGAGAATCTCCTCAACACTTTGTCTATGTATGTGCTGTGACTTAAACCCAAGACCCGTTTGGTGCGATTTCTCCATATCTTAATACCCAAGATGTAAGAGGCTTCGCCTAAGTCTTTTATTGCGAAACACTCCCCTAACCAAGCCTTTGTTGAGTGCAAGGTTCGAATGTCGTTTCCAATGAGTCATATGTCGTCAACATATAGCACCAAAAAGACTATCTTACTCCCATCCTCCCTTTTTTAAACGCAAGGTTCATCATCGTTCTTGATAAAGCCGAACTTTTTCACAACTTGATCAAAACGTTGATTCCAACTCCTTGAGGCTTGCTTCAATCTTTAAATGGACTTGAGCAACTTACAAATCTTTCCCTTATTCTTTGGATCTACAAAACCTTCAGGTTGCTTCATATAAACGTCCTCATTTAAGTTCCCAGTAAGGAAGACGGTTTTGACATCCATCTGCTATATCTCGTAGTCATAATATGCTGCGATGGCTAGAAGAATTCGGATAGATTTGACCATAGCCACTAGAGAAAAGGTTTCCTCATAGTCAATTCCTTGAATTTGTCTATAACCTTTTGCTACAAGACGTGCTTTATAGGTCTGAGGATTGCCATCCATGTCTTTCTTCTTTTTGAAGACCCATTTACAATCAATGGTTTTAACACTAGCGATTGGATGAATCAAGCTCCAGACTTGATTATCGTACATGGATTGTATTTCCTTCTTCATGGCACCCAACTAGTTCTCGGAGTCGGTACTGTCCACGGCTTCTCGAAAGGTGGTGGGTTCATTATCTTGATCCACACATACAAGCTCATCACCTTGAGCTACACATAATCCGTATCTCACTAGTGGATGACTGGTCCTTTCAGACCGCCTTTGACCGTCCTGAAGAACTGCAGTGATCGGTCCTGCTTTACTACCTGCTCTGGCTCTATATCTTCTATTGGGCTTTCAGGTGGTTCATGAGAAGCTAAATCCTCTGGAATTTCATCCAGATCTATAGTTCTCCCACTGTTTTTTTTGGAAATGAACTCCTTTTCCAAAAACACCCCACCGCGAGCAACGAAAACTTTGTTCTCGCTCAGTTTATAGAAGTATTATACCCTTGTTTCTTTGGGATACCCAACGAAGATGTATTTATCTGATTTTGGTTCGATTTTGTTTGAGAGCATACGCTTCACAAAAACCTAGCAACCCCAAATCTTGAGGAAGGACAAAACGGGCTTCGTCACGTACCATTGCTCAAAAGTTTTCCCTTCCACTATATTCGTTGGAGCCCTATTCAATATGAATGCGGCAGTTTCAAGAGCATAAACCCAGAAGGATATCGGCAAATCAACGTGACTCATCTTGGATCGAACCATATCTAACAATGTTTGATTTCTTCGCTCGGATAATCCATTTAATTGAGATGTTCCTGGCGGAGTCCACTCGGATAATATCCCACTTTCCACAAGATGATCGAGAAACTCTTGGGATAAGTATTCTCCACCTCGATCCGAATGAAGTACTTTTATACTATTCCCGAGCTGGTTCTGCACTTCAGTCTTGAACTCTTTCAATTTATCAAAAGCATCAGACTTATGTCTCATTAAATAGACATAACCAAATCTTTTGAAATCGTCAGTAAAAGTGATGAAGTAACTGTAACCGCTCCTGGCAAGTGAACTCATAGGTCTGCGCACATCTGTGTGTATTAGGGCCAATAGGATACCCGCCCTCTCATCTGTCCCGATTAAGGGCGCTCTAGTCCTCTTGCCCATCAAACAAGCCTCGCATCTCTCAATCGAATAAAATTCGAATGGACTTAACAGTCCGCAATTATGAAGTGCTAAGACGCGCCTCTCATTTATGTGGCCTAGACGACAGTGCCATATTAGAGTTTGGTTCAAATCATCGTACTTAAACCTTTTCGTATTAACTTTATATAGCTGATTTGAATTGGGGCTTTCCATATTCAATACATACAAACCACCAATTGTACTTGCACTTCCATAATGTACGTCATCGCGTTTTATATTAAAACTGCCATTTTCGATTACAAAAATAAATCCTTCCTTATCAAGTAAGGGAATGGATATAATGTTTCTGCTGAAAGTTGGTACAAAAAATACATTATGAAGTACAAGAACAAGGCCAATAAGCAAAACAAGTCTAACGGATCCTACAACAGTTGCGGATACCCGAACTTTGTTCCCAACTCTTAGGTCCACCTCGTTCTTACCCAAATCTCTTCTATTTTCCAACAACTGCACATTCGTACAGATATGAGATTCAGCCCCAATATCTAATACCCATTGTAGTTACGACGGTTTTAGAGATTGGCTGAATTTTTAAAGGAACTGAAGAACATGTTACAAAGAATGTCGAAGCATCTTCTGTGACATCTTGTGTAACATTGTTGACGGTGTCTCGGCAAACATCCTGATCGACAGAAATCAGGAAAGTGCAGTTTCTGCAGAAAGTCCGAAGACGATTAGGAAATTCCAGAAACGATTTCAAATCTGGAAAGAAGAAAGACGGTGATTAAGAGGAAACCCATTAGGGTTAGTACTCATCCTCGATTGCTATAAAAGCTTAGGCTACCCCCCTTAGCAATCGTGTGATTCTTTATTTGTTTCCTAGCAATAATTTGCAAGGTTCTTAGTCGTGAAGGTTTGCGGGCTGAGAAATTGCAGATTGAGCTAAGGATGTTGTGCATCACATAACTATTGAGAGTTAGGTGATTGAGGGTTTACTGATCGTGTGAGTGAAGACTGCACGCAACCACCAAGTTGTACGAAGACTTGAACTGACAGAGCAAGGCGATTGCTCGAAGAGTGGAATCAAGACGGAGTCTTGGATTCAGGGGGAGACCCTGAGATAGATTGCTGTAAGACGTAGCATAAAGTATAGATCTAGGGATGATCACAGGTACTTGTATGTTCTGACAAATTACTGATAAGTGAAATCTTTCCACTAGGCTGAGAGCCCCCAGACGTAGGTGACGTTGCACCGAACTGGGTAAACAATCTGTTGTGTCATTGTTTATAGCTTTATATTTTTGTCCTGCGTTATCTAAAAAGAAGTCATACACGGTGTTATAGCTTCATACGTAACATTGTGTGTGACATCTTGCACGACTATACTGATCAAAATTTCAATTGGTATCAGAGGGGGCACCTACAGCTTTAGGTGAGTTCCTAAAACAAATATTTTGATCAAGATGGACAATACCAGAGAAGGAGGATCCATAAATCGACCACCTGTTCTAGATGGAAGCAACTACGGCTATTGGAAGGCTCGAATGTATGCCTTCATGAAGTCACTTGACAACAAAACATGGAAAGTTGTGATCAATGGTTAGAATGCCCCACAACTCAGTGACAACGATGGTAATCCTATCGGTCCGAAACCAGAAAAAGATTGGACTGATGATGAAGACGAGGAATCACTGGGAAACTCAAGAGCTCTGAATGCTATCTTCAACGGCGTTGACAAGAACGTATTCAGACTAATCAACACATGCACAACTGCCAAATCCGCATGGGACATCCTTGCAGTTGCATATGAAGGAACAACCAAGGTTAGAGAACAAAAACTGCAATACTTAACAACCAACTTCGAAGCCCTTGTCATGAAAGAGGACGAATCAATTGCAGAATTCAATGTTCGTATTCGTGATCTAGCCAATGAATCCTATTCTCTGGGAGAACCAATGTCTGATGAAAAATTAGTAAGAAAAACCCTGCGTGCTCTTAGCCCTAGGTTTAAGATGAAGATCACTGCAATTGAGGAAGTTCATGACCGCAAGATCTTAAAATTTGATGAGCTGATGGGGTCTCTAATGACCTATGAGTTGTCTCTGCCTAACATCGACAAAAGGAACAAAGGAGTTGCTTTCAAAAGCTCAAACACACAAGCAACCAGATCCTGAGGAATCTGATTCTGACGAAGACATCGATGCTACAATGGCCCTTCTCATGAAAAATTACAAAAAAGTCATGAGAAGATTCAGTCGAATGGGTGGATGGAATGTCACAACAAATGTCAGAAACAAAGCTCCACAAAAAGCTCAAACAGGAGGAAGTCTTGACAGACCAAACAGGAGTGGGGAAGAAAACAACAAAAACAAAGGACTTCAATGTCATGAATGTGAAGGATTCGGCCACCTCCGTAGAGAATGTCCAAATTTCCTCAAACAACAAAAACGAGGTTACAATGCCACCCTATCAGATGATGACAATGAAGATAGCGGATCTGAAGAGGTAAGCAACTTTGTTGCATTCACTACTACTACACCTGTATGTAACATTGATAATTCTGCCAATGTCAATGATGATCACCACCATCCAACTCCAAATGAGAATTGGACTAGAGAGCAACTAGTCGAGGCATACAAAGGCTTACATACCAGATGGATCAAGGAAACTCTGATACTTGATCAACAAGGTGAACGGATTATCAGTCTTACCAACGACAAGTCTAGATTTCTAGAGACGATCGTGGAGCTAAAATGCGAAATCACCATACTTAATGGAGAAATTAGTCTTATAACTAAATCGGTAAAGATGATGAATCCTAGCATTGAAAGTCTTGACAAGATCCTATCAGTAGGAAAGCAGTCCAAGGATACGACGGGACTAGGGTACTCACACGATATCCCCTCAACAGCAGTGACGAAATTTGTCCCACAACAAGCCATGGTTGACAAGAAACCACTGGATGCCCCAACACATCCTACAGGACGACCTACAACAAATGCCATGACATCGTCTACAACATGTTCGTGTCAAGCAACTGTCAGAAGACATCCTCCACGCAGACAACAATACTACAGAAGACCAGCTTATCAATATCAATGGATCTGTCATTACTGTGGTCAACAAGGTCACATCAGACCTTTTTGTTTTCAACTTCTTGGGAGGAAGCAAGCTCAGCTACCACAAAAGAGACATCAAAGGCATCTCTCAACTCCTCAGAAAACATCCCGCCTTGAATGGAGACCTAAGAACCTAGTCTATCGAGCTAATGTTGCATGTACATCCTTAAGTGCATCAACAAACAAGAACTGGTATCTCGACAGTGGATGTTCTAGACACATGACAGGTACTCCATAACACTGCTTGCCATATCCACAATCGAGTCACTCTCCGACCAGGTATGTCAGTAACTCATTATGAAATATGGAGGGGGAGAAAGCCCAATGTTAAGTACTTCCACATCTTTGGATCCACTTGTTATATTCTGGCTGATAGAGAGCCTCGTCGAAAGCTTGATCCAAAGAGCGATGAAGGCATCTTTCTTGGTTACTCAAGGAATAGTCGCGCGTTCCGAGTCTTCAACAAACGAACCAAAACCATGATGGAATCAATCAATGTTGTTGTTGATAATGATTGTGAAGATGCCTCAGAAGACGCGACAGACGAAGACAGAGTCTATCCCAACAATGTCAGGAAAGATGCTATTACTAATGTCCGAGAAGATGCTAGCAGCAAATCAGAAACCAATAATGCTAGTCCAAATGTCGATAATGATGAGATAGTTCCTGAAACCAGCAACAAGAATCCCTCGCAAAGAATCAAGACTAATCATCCTATCTCTGGAGTAATTGGAGACCTGAATGAAGGCATACGGACTCGGTCAAAAACTCCTGAAGACTACAACGAGATGATAGGCAATATTTTCTTCGTTTCAAAGACAGAACCCAAAAATATCAATGAAGCCATCAATGATGAGTATTGGGTCAATGTTATGCAAGAAGAGCTGATTCAATTTGAGAAGAACCAGGTGTGGGAACTGGTGCCCAAACCAAGTGAAGGAAATATCATTGGCACAAAATGGATCTTCAAAAACAAGTCTGATGAGCTTGGTAACATCACTCGCAACAAAGCCAGGTTAGTTGCTCAAGGGTACACTCAAATTGAGGGAGTTGACTTTGATGAAACCTTTGCTCCTGTAGCAAGACTTGAAGCAATCCGTCTCCTACTAGGGATATCATGCAATCTGCAGATAAAGCTCTACCAGATGGATGTCAAAAGTGCATTCCTGAATGGGGACCTCAATGAAGAAGTATATGTGTCACAACCCAAAGGATTTGTTGATCCTCACTATCCTGATCATGTGTATAAACTCAAGAAGGCTCTCTATGGGTTGAAACAAGCACCAAGGGCTTGGTATGAAAAACTTACAAAATTCCTGATTCAAAGCGGCTACACTAGAGGGGGAGTCGCAAGACTCTATTTGTGAAGAATGAGGACGGGAATTTGATGATAGCTCAAATACATGTCGATGACATTGTCTTTAGAGGGATGTCAAGCAAGATGGTAGAGAAATTTATTCAACAAATGCCATCAGAATTCGAGATGAGCATGGTGGGAGAGCTTACCTATTTTCTAGGCTTCCAAATCAAACAACTAAAAGATAGCATCTTCATATCTCAGAGCAAATATGCAAAGAATATTGTCAAGAAGTTTGGGCTAGAGAAAGCCTCACAGAAAAGGACACCTGCAGCTACACATATCAAGTTAACTAAAGATGATCCATGAGAAGCCGTCGACCAACACCTATACAGAAGCATTATCGGTAGCCTTCTCTACCTTACTGCGAGTCGACCAGATATTGCCTACTCTGTGGGAGTATGTGCTCGATATCAAGCTAATCCTAAGGTTAGTCATCTATCCCAATCTAAAAGAATTATAAGATATGTCTCTGTGACTACAGACTTGGGTTTATTATACTCATTCGACATATCCTCTACCCTGGTGGGGTATTGTGATACCGATTGGGCTGGAAACACAGCGGATAGGAAAAGCACATCTGGAGGATGCTTCTTCCTTGGCAACAACCTCATATCATGGTTTAGTAAAAAACAAAACTGTCTTGCTCTTTCCACTGCCGAATCGGAGTATATTGCTGCTGGGAGTAGCTGCACACAACTACTATGGATGAAACAGATGTTAATCGAATACAATGTCAGACAGGAAGCCATGACTTTATATTGTGATAATGTCAGTGCCATCAACATCTCCAAAAATCCTGTCCAACACAGTAAGACCAAACACATTGACATTAGACACCACTTCATTCGAGAGCTGGTCGAAGATAAGAAGATCATCCTAGAGCACATCCATACAGAGAAGCAACTTGCTGATATCTTCATGAAGGCATAAGATGCGAGCAGATTTGAGTTCCTCAGGTCGTCACTCGGTCTGTGCACCATCAACGAACAATAGAAGTTGCTGAAACGGTTGAGAGGAGTTAGTTGGTGCCTCTTCATGAACCGGTCTAAAATCCCAACACATGCCATTGGGCCAAGCATACCAAAAGCCCATATAAAAGAAGGAAAGGTCACAAAAGATATGCTCGAACTTCAACAGATTTGATTTGAATCTACTTGCTTTCAAAATCAAAACCTAATCTGCCTCTTCTCGTGTTCGCTCTCATCTCCCTCACCTTCACACTCTGCAACGAAAAACTACAGATATGGTGAAAACTCGTAGCACGTTAGCACCATAGAAGGCCACTGGGAGTAAGCGATCCGAACCCAAGAAAGCAGAAGCAAAAAGCTCCAAGAGCAGCAATCCAAAAACCAACAAGCATGGAGTCCGAATCAAAGGACCAAAGACGCTGAAGAAAACTGAAGAATCCCCCAAAGAAACCTCACCGGAGGAAGCCCCAATGCCCACCTTTTCTAGAGTTCCTAAACGATCTCGAACCGGAAGCTCTGCATTTTCCATGACAAACCTAACGGGGCTAGAAAGAGAGACTGATCTTGGGCAAGAAAGCTGAGAAGCGTCCATGCAGATTGTTCCTGTTCCAGTATCAACAAATGTCCCAGGTATCGACTTCTCAAATATTTCAAACACCGATACCTCTAGAAATAGTGATTTGTTGGAATCACTACTGGAAAACCAAGACCCACCTCAAGAAGGTGTGGTAGAGGAACTAATAAACCCTGAAGGAGAAAAGGAAGACTTAACCCCGGTCAGTCATGGGTTGGAACGTATTGCTGAAGGAGGAGTAGAAGAAGAAGTCACTAACTCGGAAGAAGCCGAGGAAGAAGCTGAGAAGTGATAGCATTTGTGCCCTAGTCCAATTGCTATTAGCTTGTAAATGTCTATGTACAATATCATCGTTTGTAATATATATATAAAACGGCTTTGTATTACTTATGTGTTGAAGTAATATGTTAAGCATGATCTGATTTATGACCACTAAAGTAGTAGAACCATAAATCTGTACGGATCACACTTAACGAGTCCCTGGTCAACCTACGCTTCCTTAAAGCGACCAGTATGAGGATGGTTCTTAATGACGTAGTTCTACTTGTCATAGGGATGTGGGATCCTGGAATCATATCATAGATATCATGAGGTGATTGATATCGGACGACCCGCTTTGAATAGTGTTTTCATAGATTAAGCCATGAACATATTCAAATGCGATAGCTTGTCACGACATCCTTAGACCAAGGAGTCTTTGTGATCACTATGCAATGAACGTACGGCTTTAACTTGCGCCAAACGTTTTCTGTGAAAGGATTGCTATAAAGGGCATGATTGGGTGGCGGAACGGGTTGCATGAGTGACACGAAAGACGGCTAAGGGATTTATCCCTCATACTACGGTATGGGAAAGATATCCGTTAAAGGGCCTCTTGATGGAGACTGACTGAGAGTAAAAGCATGGCCATTCTTTTGTTCTTGCTCTCTTGTTCTTCATTTAATTGTTCTAGTAGGCAATTAAGTGAGGGATCATCAAGATCATCCCCTTGGTGTGGACTTGCTTTAGAGAAGAAGATCCGAACGTTCTTCTTTATCAATTCATACAAGACTTAAAGGTAAATATCTTGTGGAATAGATTTTGCTTTGGGATTTAATGGTTTATGTTCTTGGACAAGGTTTGGAGTAGATTTTCTTATATTGCTTCCGCTATCTCGACGATCTAGAACGCTCCAAAACCCTACAGTGGTATCAGAGGGTGGTTACCCTCTTAATCTTTGTCTTGTTGAATTTATTTCGGTTTTGTGATTATTTGCATGCCAAATTGTTGATAACATGATTTTAATGTTTTTTGGGATATTTGCATGAAATATGTTATTTTTGAAAATATATTGAATTTGGAATTTTTCGGAAATTATTGGATTTGTCGGGTCCGAGAAGAGACTCTCGGGGAGCCGGATCGGAGGTACCGGACGGAGGTCACCGGAGGCCGGTGAGGCCGGCGGTGACCGGGCCCGTCCCCACTCTTGGCCGAGGCCGAGAGTGGCGGCAAGCCGGGTTTGGGCCTTCCAAGGCCCAAACCGGGCCGTGCATAGTTGGGCTCGGCCCAATGGACCCTCGGCCCATTGGCTTGGCCCGACTTGGTTCGTGTGTGGTGTTTGATCCATGTCACGAACCCGCGATCCAATATTTCGAAAACTTTCAAAATTTAATCGGTTTCGATAAACCGTTTTTCGAAAAGGTCTAGTTTCGATAAACCCGACCAAGCAACTTGGCAAAATTAAAACCGGAATTATTGCATATTATTTGATAACATGTTTGTGTGATAACATGTTGGATGATGTGATGAAATGTATGATGCATTAGTAGCCCATTAGATTTTATCGCTTTCACGGTTTGCATACCGTTAGTGTTAGCGTGTAATTATTCTTTTATTCGAGCCCATAAAGTGTAATTATTTTTTTATCCGGTCTACGAACCGAGTATTAATTGTAATTATTACTCAAAGACGAGAAGGATGGAAAATCGAGCACAATGACGGTCTTGGAGGAAGTCCAAGAGCTAGTGGGAGCCCGAATGAGAAAGACGAGAAGATGTGAAGACTCGTAGAATCCTAAGATTAGGATGGGCTATAAAATGCATATTTAACGCTTTATGAATGCTTGTTTGAATTATTTTATTAATAACTTGCTTGCATGATTAGCTTATAAGTTTATAAGCCATCACCTCACATGCAAAGATTAAAATCGACTTTAATTGTTTGCATGTTTAAAGCGTTGTGAACTATCATCGCACGGGTTGTGATGGATGAGTTCAAATTTGAAACGTGTTTGCACGGGTTGCAAATGATGGTTTCAAATGAAGATAGTATGTGATACAATTAGAAACGTCACAACACGGGTTGTTGATGACGGATTCGTAATTGTGCCAAATACTTTCGAATTATTAAGCACAACCAATTTACAAGCGAATTTGAGTCAAGTGAGATGCCACCCAAATTCACACCCATGTAGAAACATTTTATCGGTGTCGTGCGCCTTAGCGGAGCATCGATCGAATGGGTTCTAGATAGGGAATGGTAAACTTTCTGGGATGTCGTGCGCCTTAGCGGAGCATCTGCACAAAGTTTGCTCGTTAGTGAAGGTTGGTTGACTCGACCACGACTCTTGGCCTGAGGTCGAGATGGGGCATCGGAAGGGTAAGCCGTGTGCTTTTGCACATACCCTGACTAAGAGTTACACGGGTTATAATTGGACGGACGTCCTACCTAAATAAGTCAATTGGAGCGGTGCGCCTTAGCGTACTTCAAATGACGAATAAGGGATCTTGGTTTAAGATTCTAAAACCTTAGAATCTTATGGTTGGTGTTTAATTCGGATCTTCGTAAATTTATTCAACTATTCTGATTAAATTTACTTTCTTCGTGTAGACATGGCTAGTAATTCAACAAATTCGTCTAATTTGTCGTTGAGGACTATACTCGAAAAGTGTAAACTCAACGGGACAAATTATCTGGACTGGGACAGGAATTTACGACTTGTGTTAAAGTTGAAACGCAGGGAGTACGTCCTTGATAAGGCTATCCCGGTGGAGCCAGCTGCCAACACAACGAGGGTCGTTAAGGATGCGTACCAGAAACACCTTAGCGACTCTATCGACGTTGCGTGTGTCATGCTGGGCTGCATGGAGGCGGACCTCCAGAAGCAGTTTATGGAGCTATCCCATGATCCGTTTGCAATGTTTGCACAGATCAAGGATATGTTCAAGGAGAAAGTACGTATTGAAAAATACACTGTTCTCCGAGAACTAATTGCCTGCAAGATGTCAGCAGGCAGCTCCGTAGGTCCACACGTCCTACGTATGAAGGGACATTTTGACCATATGACTAGCATCGGTATGTCTATGGAAAAGGAAATGGCTGCGAATTTTATTCTGCAATCCCTTCCTCATGCATATGGTGGGTTCGTGATGAACTATCACATGCATGATATGGACAAGACCGCGTCGGAGTTGCACAGCATGCTAGTGACTGCCGAGAAGAGCATAAGGGGCAGTTCGCCCAAAAATGTCTTTATGGTCAAGAAGGGACCCAGCTTCAAAGCTTGTGGTGGAAAGGGTAATGCCCAAAGCACCTGGCAGGAAAGAACAGACGACCATTTGTTCCTAGACCTTCCATGCCCGTACAAGGCAAAGGGAAGGCAAAGGAGTCGGTCTGTTTCTACTGTCAAAAGCCTGGTCATTGGAAGAAAGACTGTCAGCAGCTGAAGGAGGATCAGAAGAAGGGCGGTGGGGCCGCTACTTCATCAGGTATTCCATTAGAGCTATATCTTTCTACAAAAATACCTGGGTACTAGACACTGGAGCTGAGTCTCATGTCTGTGCGGATGTGCAGGTGTTACACAGTAGAAGAGATATGGGGGAAAGCGAGGTGGACCTAAGAGTTGGGAACAATACCAGAGTTGCCGCAACTGTCGTGGGTTCTATGAACCTTGCTTTGCCCAGTGGGCTTGTAATTGAACTTAATGATGTATTTTGTGTAACTGTTTTCAGCAGGAATATTATCTCAATTTCTCTTCTTGAGAAAGAAGGTTATTATTTCAATATTAAAGACGGGTTTTTTAATATTATGCGCAACAACATGATTTATGGCAATGCTCACACTGTTGGGGGTTTATATATATTGAATATGCAAAACCCGAAAGCCAACATGCTCTATAATATAAATGCTAAGAGGTTTAAAGCTAATGAGAAACGCATAAATGAGAAACGCATCTCAGCGCTTCATAAGCGCGGACTTCTAAGTCAATTCGTATTCCAACCGATTGAAAGATGCGAAGCTTGTTTAATGGGCAATATGACTAAAGCGCCCTTCGCTGGTTTAGGCGAAAGGGCAGGTGATCTATTGGTTCTAATACATTCAGACGTATGTGGACCAATGAGTACACCAGCCAGAGGAGGTTTAGGCTACTTTATCACATTTACTGACGATTTCAGTAGATATGGTTATGTCTATCTCATGAGACATAAGTCCGAAGCTTTTGATAAATTCAAAGAGTTTAGGACTGAAGTAGAAAACCAACTCGGAAAGAGTATCAAGGCACTCCGTTCTGATCGGGGTGGAGAGTACTTATCCGAGGAGTTTCTTAGTTATCTTACTGAAGGTGGAATACTATCTCAGTGGACTCCGCCAGGAACACCACAAATTAATGTTGTGTCCGAGCGGAGGAATCGGACATTGTTGGATATGGTTCGATCAATGTTAAGTCTCACTGATCTCCCGATCTCCTTCTGGGGTTATGCTCTGCAAACGGCCGCATTCATAATAAACAGGGCTCCGTCGAAAGCAGTGGAAGGGACATCATTCGAGAAATGGTACGGGAAGGAACCCGTTTTGTCCTTCCTAAAAATCTGGGGTTGCGAGGCTTATGTAAAACGGTTGCTTGCAACCAAGCTCGAACCGAGATCAGATAAATGCACTTTCGTCGGATATCCAAAAGAAACAAAAGGATACTACTTCTACAAACCGAGCGAAAATAAAGTTTTTGTCGCTCGAGGTGGGACATTCTTGGAAAAAGAGTTCATTTCCAAGACAGTCAGTGGGAGGGCTGTTCATCTTGATGAAGTTCTAGATGAGATGGTCACTCGGGAACCACTAGACAACCCACAAGAAGAAGTAGAGCCAGAAGTGGTCGTTGAGCAAGAACCAATAGCTACAGTTAATGAGGACGGTCTGAGGCGGTCTGAAAGGATAAGTCATGCACCTGTCAGATACGGTTTCTTAGTAACTGAAGGTGATGGTTTAGTATTAGTGGACAATGATCCAGCTACCTTTCGAGAGGCCTTGGACGGAACCGACTCTAAGAAATGGCTGGAAGCCATGAGGGAAGAAATGCAATTCATGTCAGATAATCAAGTGTGGGACTTGGTGGATCATACCCCTGACGTAAAAGTCATTGGGTGTAAATGGATCTTTAAAATAAAGATAGACATGGATGGCAAACCCCAGACCTACAAAGCAAGACTGGTAGCAAAAGGTTATAGGCAAATCCACGGAATTGACTATGAAGAGACCTTTTCTCCAGTAGCTATGGTCAAATCTATCCGCATTCTACTTGCCGTAGCAGCGTATCACAACTATGAGATATGGCAAATGGATGTCAAAACCGCCTTCCTCAACGGGAGGTTAGCTGAGGACGTTTATATGTCCCAGCCTGAGGGTTTTGAGGATCCAAAGAATAAGGGAAAGATTTGCAAGTTGCTCAAATCAATCTATGGTTTGAAGCAAGCATCTCGGAGTTGGAATCAGCG
Organism: Geranium rotundifolium; assembly: GCA_963920655.1. NCBI lineage: Eukaryota > Viridiplantae > Streptophyta > Magnoliopsida > Geraniales > Geraniaceae > Geranium > Geranium rotundifolium. The sequence continues at coordinate 21,834,951 of OY987313.1, read as the reverse complement.
TTTTGATGAAGTAGTGAAACAGTTTGGCTTCATCAAGAACGATGATGAACCCTTCGTATATAAGAAGACAGATGGGGGCAAAGTAGTCTTCTTGGTGCTTTATGTTGATGACATACTGCTCATTGGAAACGACGTCCCTACCTTGCTCTTAACAAAGACTCGGTTAGGTGAATGTTTCGCAATGAAGGACTTAGGCGAGGCCTATTACAGTTTGGGGATCAAGATATATAGAGACCGTGCCAAGCGGGTCTTGGGCTTAAGTCAAAGCACCTACATAGACAAAGTGTTGAGACGATTCTCAATGCAAGATTCAAAGAAAGGATTGCTGCCCATGCGTCATGGCCTAAAGCTTAGCAAGAAGCAGTGTGCTGAGACACCTGCAGAGCTAGCAAGAATGAATGAGATCCCATATGTTTTGGCTATAGGGTCCATAATGTATGCCATGATATGTACAAGACCGGATGTCTCGTTTGCCCTAAGCTGTACCAGTAGACATCAATCCAAACCCGGTGAGGCACATTGGATGGCCGTCAAGGCGATTCTCAAATATTTGAGAAAAACCAAAGACGCTTTTCTTGTCAAAGGATATGTCGACGCTAGTTTCCAGACAGACCCCGATGACTTTAAGAGTCAGTTGGGATATGTGTTTACGTTGAACGGTGGAGCATTCAGCTGGAAAAGCAAGAAGCAAGACACCATAGCCGACTCTACAACCGAAGCTGAGTACATTGCCGCATCTGAAGCGGCAAAAGAGGCTGTATGGATTAGGAGTTTCATGGATGGGTTAGGTGTAATTAAAAACTCATCTAACCCAGTAGACTTATATTGTGACAACACCGGGGCCATTGCGAAAGCTAAAGAACCCAGGGCACATGACAGATCCAAACATGTACTCAGAAAGTATCACATCATCCGCGACATAGTTGCTAGAGGTGACGTGAAGATCCACTACGTTGCAACTTATGATAACACAGCCGACCCCTTGACCAAGGCTCTTCCACAAGCAAAACATGACAAACATGTGAGGTCAATGGGTATAGACTGGGACTTAGATTGGAACTAGGGGCAAGTGGGAGATTGATAGCATTTGTGCCCTAGTCCAATTGCTATTAACCTGTAAATGTCTATGTACAATATCATCGTTTGTAATATATATATAAAACGGCTTTGTATTACTTATGTGTTGAAGTAATATGTTAAGCATGATCTGATTTATGACCACTAAAGTAGTAGAACCATAAATCTGTACGGATCACACTTAACGAGTCCCTGGTCAACCTATGCTTCCTTAAAGCGACCAGTATGAGGATGGTTCTTAATGACGTAGTTCTACTTGTCATAGGGATGTGGGATCCTGGAATCATATCATAGATATCATGAGGTGATTGATATCGGACGACCCGCTTTGAATAGTGTTTTCATAGATTAAGCCATGAACATATTCAAATGCGATAGCTTGTCACGACATCCTTAGACCAAGGAGTCTTTGTGATCACTATGCAATGAACGTACGGCTTTAACTTGCGCCAAACGCTTTCTGTGAAAGGATTGCTATAAAGGGCATGATTGGGTGGCCGAACGGGTTGCATGAATGACACGAAAGACGGCTAAGGGATTTATCCCTCATACTACGGTATGGGAAAGATATCCGTTAAAGGGCCTCTTGATGGAGACTGACTGAGAGTAAAAGCATGGCCATGCAAATGATACGGGTTATCAGTTCTCAGCCATCTCGCATATCAAGTAACAATGATTGATTAAACAAGGGTCACGACTCTATGCCTTGTGATCAATCGGGATATCTAGAGATAATAGGATGGTGACTTGTACGCACAAGGTTAAGTCGAATCATCGATCGTCATGCACCTTGGGTAATCATAATGTCTTACTAGAGACCACTTATGATGGATCGGGCAAAAGAGATCTTTTGCGCCGATCTGCCAACGGTGGCATGAGCCTAGAGGGTCACACACATTCAAGACGGATAACTTGAGACAAGGAAACATTGACGTTTCTTGAGGAGCAATACATGGACAAAATTGGAGGTTTTGTGCCATAGGTTTGGTTTGAGGGAATAATTAGGGAATCGAGAAAACTGAGTTTTTTCGTCGATATCGCGTCGGACTTTGTTTGATAAGCGACGACAAAAGGGTCGGGCGACTTTTGGACACGGCATGAGACAACACGGGAGGGCCCATTGGGCTCGGCCCATGAAGCCTCATGGCCGGCCCAATAAGGTCCCAACAAGACCTCTTGGCCGGCCCACATGGTGGGTCCATGTGTGGGGGCCACACAACACCATGCTTAGTTGGTGATTGTGGATTAAGAGGTGAGTGATTTAAGGGGTATGGGTTAAAGCACCTTTAAGCCCATACCAATCACTTTTAACCCATACTTGTGAGTTGGATGATGAATTCAAATACTAGACATTAATTCATTAATCAAAAATATCACAAAAACTCACACTCTCTCTCTCTCTTCTAGCTTGGCCGGCCACCCCTCATCCTCCTCTTGTTCTTGCTCTCTTGTTCTTCATTTAATTGTTCTAGTAGGCAATTAAGTGAGGGATCATCAAGATCATCCCCTTGGTGTGGACTTGCTTTAGAGAAGAAGATCCGAACGTTCTTCTTTATCGATTCATACAATACTTAAAGGTAAATATCTTGTGGCATAGATTTTGTTTTGGGATTTAATGGTTTATGTTCTTGGACAAGGTTTGGAGTAGATTTTCTTATATTGCTTCCGCTATCTTGACGATCTAGAACGCTCCAAAACCCTACAAGAAGGACAACAGTGTCGCCACAAACAAAGAAGTTCCTCTGAATGCCAGAGAAGATGCGACAGAAGATGCTACTGAGGCAGCACACACGGTGTTGTCATCCCTAAAGAAGAAGGTACTAGAAGAAAATGAAAGTCTAGCTGTGATGGTTGAAAAACTCAAAGAAACTAAGAAGAGGAAGGAGGTCAAATATGCTGGAGGCCCCAGCAACAAGAAGAAAAAGATATCCGTCAAGGAAAAATGGAAGAAAATTGTCTCCAAAAGGAGATTGGTAGATGAAGCAACAGATAAAGATGTAGAGGAGGTTACTGCAAAGGAGGCAAAGAAGGGAAAAAGCCTGAAATCGGTCAAGAACACCTCGAGTGTTCCTTACGAAAATGTGTCGTTTCACTCGGCAGACGGTGCAAAAAGATGGGAATTCGTGTTCCAGAGAACGGCGTATCCCGAGAAGACCCTGTCGTCAGAGCTGCTAGGACTAGAAGCCATTGTCCAACTCCTAGAGCAGGCAGAACTTATGAAAACTGTCACAAACATTGGTAACCACTATCCTCTCTTAGTCAAGGAATTCATTGCTAATCTGCCTACTGGGTTTGGTACTCCGGATGATACGGATTTTGAGAATGGATATGTTAGAGGCATTCGCTTCAACATCTCCTCTGACATCATAAATGACTTCCTGGGGAGAAAGCGTGTTCGATCTGTGCTTCCACCTGACCTGAACAAGGTACTCCGTGAGATTACCGGAGAAAAAAGCAGAAGGTAGCCTACCAAAGGCACAGTGGCAGCATCGGACCTTACATCCAAATACTCCATTCTCTTTCGCATCGGAGTAGCAAATTGGGCTCCCTCCACACACGCATCCTCTATCAAACCGGAGCTGGCGATACTCATCTTCCAAATAGGTACTGGGTCTAATCTTGATTTTGGGCAATTTGTGATTGATCATCTTATTCGGCATGCCAGATCACTTGCTGTAAAAATACCTATTGCCTTTCCATCCCTTATCTCCGAGCTGCTTGTACATCAACACCCCGGAGTGTTGAAGACAACAGATAAGGTTGGTAAACGAGGAGGACTGGTTGTGGTAAGCCACAATCTGTTTGAGGGCAAGCATGCTCCTAATCTTGTCAGGCCAGAAGCCAAGGCAACGACCAGTTGAGCCACAAGTGCCACCCCTCCAACCAAGACCATCAGTAGGGATGCAGTTATGCTTGAAAGAGAGATAGCCATGCTTGATAAGGACATTGTCAATCTGAAGACAGCCCTGAAGCATCTCTCCCAGCGACGATCACATTGTGCCAACCTGCTAAAATCCATATCCCCTCCAGACTCCGAAGATGATGACACCACCTCTCTGCCAAATGATCCAAAAGAATCTACTCAAGATGCCTCCACTAAAGCGACTGAAGAAGAGACTGCTAGTTCCAGCAGCAGCTCTGTTTGATTTTATGAACTTTCTGATTACCGAACAACTGAACATCTTTATTTTGTAATTTATTTCTGATTACCTTATTTTGATTACTCTCGACTCCTGATTTACCTTGTTCCAGCAGCAGCTCTGTTTGATTTTATGAACTTTCTGATTGCCGAACAGCAGCATCTTTATTTCTGATTACTCTCGACTGCTGATTGGGAGTATGTGTGAGTTAAGTTTGTATTCTTTCTTATTACCTTGTTTTGTTGGAAATATTTGTTTATGTTTGGCTCTTTTAGAGCCAGCAAGGGGGAGTAAGTTAGATACGCGCGATCACGATGATACAAGAAAGATAGAGACGACGCGAAGACACGATGATACTGATAGCATTTGTGCCCTAGTCCAATTGGTATTAGCCTGTAAACGTCTATGTACAAATATCATCGTTTGTAATGTATAAATATAAACGGCTTTATATTACTTATGTGTTGAAGTAATATGTTAAGCATGATCTGATTTATGACCACTAAAGTAGTAGAACCATAAATCTATACGGATCACACTTAACGAGTCCCTGGTCAAAATATGCTTCCATAGAAGCGACTAGTATGAGGATGGTTCTTAATGACGAAGTTCTACTTGTCATAGGGATGAGGGATCCCGGAATCATATAATAGATATCATGAGGTGATTGATATCGGACGACCCGCTTTGAATAGTGTTTTCATAGATTAAGCTATGAACATATTCAAATGCGATAGCTTGTCACGATATCCTTAGACCGAGGAGTCTTTGTGATCACTATGCAATGTACGTGCGGCTTTAACTTGCGCCTAACGCTTTCTGTAACAGGATTGCAATAACGGGCATGATTGGTTGGCGGAACGGGTTGCATGAGTGACACGAAAGACGGCTAAGGGATTTATCCCTCATACTACGGTATGGGAAAGATATCCGTTAGAAGGCCTCTTGATGGAGACTGACTGAGAGGAAAAGCATGGCCATGCAAATGATACGGGTTATCAGTCCTCAGTCATCTCGCATATCAAGTAACAATGATTGATTGAACAAGGGAGACGACTCTATGCCTTGAGATCAATCGGGATATCTAGAGATAAAAGGATGGTGACTTGTACGCACAAAGGTTAAGTCGAATCATCGATCATCATGCACCTTGTGTAATCATAATGTTTTACTAGAGACCACTTATGATGGATCAGGCAAGAGCGAGTCTTGCGCCGATCTGCCAACGGTGGCATGAGCCTAGAGGGTCACACACATACAAGACGGATAACTTGAGACAAGGAAACATGGATGTTTCTTAAGGAGAAGTATATGGACAAAACTGGAGGTTTTGTGCCATAGGTTCGGTTTGAGAGAATATTTAGCGAATCGAGAAAAATTGAGTTTTTCGTCGATATCGCGTCGGACTTTGTTTGATAAGTAACGACAAAAGGTCGGGAAACTTTTGGACGCGGCATGAGACAACACGGGAGGGCCCATTGGGCTCGGCCCATGAAGCCTCATGGCCGGCCCAATAAGGGCCCAATAAGGCCATATGGCCGGCCCACTTGGTGGGGCCATTGTGGGGGCCACACAACACCATGCTTAGTTGGTGGTTGTGGATTAAGAGGTGAGTGATTTAAGGGGTATGGGTTAAAGCACCTTTAAGCCCATACCAATCACTTTAAACCCATACTTGTGAGTTGGATGATGGATTAAATGCAAGACTTTGATTCATTAATCATTTTTTTAATCACAAAACACTCACAAAAAAATCTCTCTCTCTCTCATTGTGGCCGGCCACCCCTCTCCTCTTCATCATCTTGCTCTCTTGTTCTTCATTTAATTGTTCTAGTAGGCAATTAAGTGAAGGATCTTGAAGATCATCCTCTTGGTGTGGACTAGCTTTAGAGAAGAAGATCCGAACGTTCTTCTTTATCGATTCAAACAAGACTTAAAGGTAAACATCTTGTGGAATAGATTTTGCTTTGGGATTTAATGGTTTAAATGTTCTTGGACAAGGTTTGGAGTAGATTATCTTTTATTGCTTCCGCTATCTCGACGATCTAGAACGCTCCAAAACACTACAGTGGTATCAGAGCGTTGGTTACCCTCTTAATCTTTGTCTTGTTGAATTTATTTCGGTTTTGTGATTATATGCATGCCAAATGTTGATAACATGGTTTTAATGCTTTTTGGGAAATTTGCATGAAATATGTTATTTTTGAAAAATATATTAAATTTGGAATTTTTCGGAAATTATTGGATTTGTCGGGTCCGAGAAGAGACTCTCGGGGAGCCGGATCGGAGGTACCGGACGGAGGTCACCGGATCGTGTAGAAATGGCTAGTAATTCAACAAACTCGTCTAATTTGTCATTGAGGACTATACTCGAGAAGTGTAAACTCAACGGGACAAATTATCTAGACTGGGACAGAAATTTACGACTTGTGTTAAAAATGGAACGCAGGGAGTACGTCCTTGATAAGGCTATCCCTGAGGAGCCAGCTGCCAACGCAACGAGGGTCGTTAAGGATGCGTACCAGAAACACCTTAGCGATTCTATCGACGTTGCGTGTGTCATGCTGGGCTGCATGGAGGCGGACCTCCAAAAGCAGTTATATGTTCTGACGAATTACTGATAAGTGAAATCTTTCAACTAGGCTGAGAGCCCCCAGACGTAGGTGACGTGCACCGAACTGGGTAAACAATCTGCTGTGTCATTGTTTATAGCTTTATATTTCTGTCCTGCGTTATCTACACAAGAAGTCATACACGGTGTTATAGCTTCATACGTAACATTGTGTGTGACATCTTGCATGACTAGACTGGTCAAAATTTCACCCATTAATTCGAAACAAAAAGATTTAGCTATAAAAAAAATACTTGAGGAAGACACGGCCCCGCCGCCCTTCTTCTAATCATCCTGGAACTTCCTGCAGTCTCTTTTCAAGTGACCGAGCTACTGGTAGTAGAAGCGACGATGATTCGCAACGCTTTAACATGCAAACAATTAATCTGGTTTTAATCTTTGCATGTTGGTGATAGCTTAAAAAAGATAAGCTAAGCACGCTCGCAATTCAATTTATCATTCAAATAATTTCTAGCATGCATTAAAGCGTTAAATATGCATAAATAGCCCAAACTAAAGTCCTAAGTATTCTTATGAGACGAAGAATTCATGAGCTCTTCTCATCATCACAACTTAGGGCCACTCACACTAGCTCATGGACGTTCTCCAAGATTGTCAACGTTCTCGGTTTCCATCCTTCTCGACTTGAGTAGTTAATTACAATTAATACTCGATTCGTAGACCAGATGAAAGAATAATTACACTTTATCACTACCGGTTCGCAACCCGTATAAAAGAATAATTTACACGCTACAATCTAACGGTTCGCAAACCATATTAAAAGCGATAAATAATTAAACGCTATTGGGCTATCTATGCACCATGCATTTTATCTCGTCACACAATATGTTATCACACAAGATTATTGTCAAACAAGAAGCAATTCCAGTTTTAATTTTCATGTCCAAGTTGCTCGGTCGGGTTTATCGAAACTAGACCTTTTCGAAAAATCGGTTTATCGAAACTGTTCAAATCTAAAAAATTTCAAAACATTGGATTGCGGATTTGTGCCATGGATCAAACACCGTGCAATAAACTACCCAGGCCCAAACCAAGTGGGCCGAGCCCCTACGCACCGACGCGCTAGGGTTTGGCAACCCTAGCCATCGGGCCTCCACCGCCGGCCTCGGCCACTTGCTGGCCACTTTCGGGGTAGAAGCGGGACGAGCACGTCACCGTGACAATCTAATGGCCACGGCACAACCCTGCTTCGGCAAGCCGGAACTCCCGCCCGGTCCCCTTTTCAAGATCCCCGAGAGTCCAGTTTTCGGCGACCCGACAAATTAAATTTTTTTCGAAAATTTCCAGATTTGATAATATGTTTAAAACTTCATTTTCATGGCATATAAAACCCATATACAAGAAACAAACATATTATAGCAACAAGGCATGGAAAACAACACCGAAAACGTCAAACATAAATTTAAGAGGGTAACTATACTCTGATACCACTGTAGGAACTTTGGGGCTACCAGGAACACCATGGCACCGGAAGCAAGAATATATAAACCCCAAAATCTGTCCAAGATCGTGAAACCATTAAATCCCAAGGCAAAAACGAAATCACAAGTTTTATTACCTTTAGGTTTGTTCGAATCAAAACTTGAAGAACGTTTGAGATCTTCAACTCCAACGTAGTCCACACGGATAGGATGATCTTGAATGACCCTTACACACTCCTACATACTAGAGTATAGTGTGAAGCTTGAGAGAAAAAGACGGAGGAGACCCAACAATGGGGTTTTCGACCGAGAGAGTCCAAGAGGGAGGGAGAGATCTTTCTTTTGTGTTATGTGTGTTATATCATAATGTCCTTTCTCTCTTGTTCTTAGATGAATGAGTTGGTGATTGGGGGCATGGCATAAAGTGTCCTTGCAAACCAAATCCCACTTACCCATGCCTAGCCCATGACTAGCCCATGCCTTGCCCATACCTTGTCCATACCTTTGCAAATCACCATCTTGTCAAGAATGTTGGATGATTGTGTGGAACCACAAGTGGGCCACCTATTGGGCCAGCCACCATGGGCCTCATGGGCTGAAGCCCAATTGCTTCGGCCATGTGGGCCGTGTCGGGTCCAATTATTATCCGACCTTTCTTGCCTCGCGTCGTACGAATTCCCGATCTTTCATCGTTTTTCTCAAAATCCATATCCTGTGTGTGTGACCCTTTAGGCTCATGCCATCATCGGCGGATCGATGTAAAATTCCATTTTACCCGATCTATCATAAGTGGCCTCTAGTAAGACGTTATGATAACCCGACGCGCATGATGATCGATGATTCGATTTAACCTCATGTAGTACATGTCGCTATTCCTTTATCACCTGGTATCTAGATTGATTATCAGGCATAGAGACGTCACCCTTATTTAATCAATCTCTATTTCTCGATCTATGAAATTAATGAATACTGATACCCCGTATCGTTGGCATGGCCAGCTCTTCCTTCAGTTAATCTTTATCGAGTGGCTTAAACAAACACCTATCTCATACCGTAGTATGAGGGATAAATCCCTTAGCCGCCTTTCGTATCACTCATACAATCCGTCCTCATGCCAATCTTGTCCGCTATGGTAGTCTTGTTACGGACAACGTTAGGAGCAAGTCAAACGCGGTTCTTTACTGTATAGCAATCACAAAGATTCCTTGGTCTAAGGATACAACGACAAGCTACCACAATTGAATGTGTTCATGATTGTATCTATGCAACACCAATCAGTGAGGGTCGTCCAATATCACTCACTCGAGTGATATATATATGATCTGATTTTGGGAACCCTCCCAACCATAAAGAATCATCCTCATACTTGGTCGCTTCATTGAAGCATATTTGACCAGGGACCCGTTAAGTGTGATCCGTACAAATATATGGTTCTACTACTTTGATGGTCAATGATTTTTTATATTGCAAACGATAATTTATATATACAAACATTTACATACTAATACAATTGGACTAGGGCACAAAAAAGCTTACAACTCGGTCATGTCCTCCATATAGAGTGATGGAACAAGAAAGGGTCTCGAGGTTCATAAGGTCGAGTCCAAGCCTCAACAGGTCAAGGACAAGGCCAAGTTGGACGCGAAGGACGTCGTTTGCTTATTCACCAATCAGCGTGGTCAATGGAGGAAAGACTGCAAGTAGTTCATAGAGGAGCAGAAGAAGGCCAGAGGCACCAACGCTTCGGGTATTTGCAGGGCATGGAGCAGACTTGTCACGATGGGTTTCTGGTACATTTGGGTCACCAGGAACGGCAGGATCTTCAGAGATGAGGAGCGATCACCTGGAGAGACACTCAGACTACTTCAGATGCGTTCTTATACTCTGGTGCAGGCAGACGAGGGGCGGGACATCCAGGCTTAGACGGGAGCGCACTTTAACCGCCTGGTGCGCGAACCCGAGGTTGGTACTGCAGTCTATCCTTTCTTAGCTTCTCTCTTTTTTTGGGCGATTTGGGGCTTTGTTTTTTCCCTCTTTTGGTTTGGGGCTCAGTTTTCCCCTTTTTTTGTTCTTTTGTACTTTTTTCTTGTCATTTATAATATTTATTATTGCTGATAAAAAAAAAACAACAACAATACAATCACGAGCTTCTCGATCAAACAAAATGATTGGGAGTTCAAGTAATCGAGGAATGTCATGAGTTATGGTCAATTACATATTTTTAGATTGACAATTTTGAAATAATTTTGGAGCATGTTAATGCGTCTCTTACCCAAAATCTACTTGCTAAGAAGATTAAGGATCTAACCAATTATTGGTCCCAAAGTAGCTAATTCTAGGCCATATTTACTTAGGTGCTTAATCGTAGGAAATCACGATTAAATAACTTTCGGCATTGGCACCTATGGCTACCGCTCTCATACCCACCTTGTCTCTCAAAGATGTAAATCCGAAACCACACTACCCTAATCCTCTTAAGCCGCTCATACTACGATTCAATCATCATCAAGCCTACCCGGGAGATAGAGTAGAGCATTAAGATATAAAGTGCAAGTCCCAAATTCCAATTCCCATACCTATTTCATGCAATCTACTTCATTCTCAATCAATTCTCTTCTCACTCAAATCCCAATCCTTGAAATCTATCTAATCATGATCAAATCTAACATGTAATCTATCATCAAAACCATCATGCTTGTAATCAAATCACCAAATCTCAATTCAATTTCACCAAAACAATTAGATCCAAGCAATTCCAAAATTGGAAATCCCACCAATAATATAGCAAACAACTTAGATGAACAATTTCACTAATCCGTAATGTTCAAAGAAGAAGTAAATCCTAAAGTAATCAATTGTTTTCACCAACAATCAACAATATTATATGAACAATACTTGAATCAAAAGTTTTAGAACTTGAAATATAATATTGAATTGAAGATTGGATTCACTTACAAACCAAAAGGGAGCTATTACAAGCAAGATTGATGGGTCCTACCTCATTCTTCTTCCTCTCTAAGCCTCAATCTAAATGTGTATTCTCAAATTATGAATTAAGGCTTGTACTCTACACAACAGATGCCCCCTCACCCTCTTAAATACTTCCACATAAAGTTAGGGCAAATGAGACTTTTCACTAATTCTCAGCAAAATTCAGGTTCTGCGCTCGAGTAACGACATGCAGAGTAGCCATGCCTTCATGTGTCGTTACTTCTTCTCCTCAATTTTCAAAGACAAATGTGAGGCAGTGACGCTAGAGAATCGTGAGATTGTGTCGTCAAAAGAGAATACACAAACTAATCAGGAAATTCACTATTAATCCAAAATAGAAACTTTAAATAGGGTAACCTTATAAACCTTGACTTACTCTTAGTATTTCACCCCAAAAATCATCCAATATAAAAATATTTAGATTTTTAAACATGGGACACTTTAATCATTGCCCTTTCTTGCAAGTTAGGCAATTATAAAGAACACGAACAAAAATTCTAAACGAAAACAATCATACATAGAAAATTCACATTATGATAAGATACACGTCACCACGGTTGTCATTAACTATTAAACTTCAAATATCTTTTCTTACTATATGTAATGACATATAAATTAATTTGTTTTTCTCTCTCAAAATAACAAAGCTCAAATGGGATTGAGAGAGATTAGAGAAAATAAAGTATTGATAAAAAAGATTATCTCATCATGATGCCACAAGAGCATATCCTCCTTGTTTAAAGCCACATAATCATAAAAGTAGTAATAATATATAAGGAAATCAACCATAATAATCATTTCCCTCAAATGGAAAAGCCTATTGGCTTTAAGTGAGTATTGGAGTTGCACAATTCCAGTTTACACCAACCCTACTTAAGTTCAGCGAAAATCCATAACCTTAGGGATGAGAACATCACAACAAGCCAATTTATCAACCTTAAATTCCACCAAACAACAACTTTATACTTTATAAATGAATTGAAATAAAATATGACCATTCCCCCTAAATAGTTGTATAGATGATTAACTTTTACCTTTTATACAATATTGCCATGGAAATGAATATGTTTAATCAATATTCTTTATGATAACAGACATCATACACTTTTTCTTCAAAAAAGAAGTAAAAATGGGTCCCTTGTAAAGAGTACAAACGAATGTAATAATAAGCTCAACAAAATATCTCTTGGATATCAGCAAAAGCTGTGAATGTAGTCCTTGCTTGGGTATATAAATATTTGAATACCTAAACAGCTCGAATTATAAAACACCACAAATAAATAGTTAGTGCAATAGAATTTGGGACCATCAAAGAAAGTATGTACACTTAAATATTGAGTATTGCTCCACCAGTACCACCATATATTATGCAATATGCATGACTTGTTAAAATGTAATTCAACTTTCAAACCCATAAATATAATAGGTGGAGGGTTCACCTGATATATTATTATATGATCATTAGATCCGATTACAACAGTGCATACCATATTATTGGCACCTTGGGGATCAAAACCTAGGCTACTAATATAATCGACCATTATTTACAGAATTGGTTTCATACAAAGGGACCCAAAAGAAACATCTATTGAAAAAGCGCATTTATGTACATCTAAGAGAACAAGAAGATTAAAAACTACATCAAACCTGTGGGGGATGACGTTCCCTTATTGATATGAAACGCTGAAACCTAACCAAAAGTAAAACTGCCTCCAGGTTCCATTTTCACTTCGAGCAGCCGATCCCTACTAAAAACCACTTTTATCATGCTTCCTAAAAGATGAGTGTCTTTCTTATTCTCAATCTCAGGTGGAACTCTGCCCTCGTCAAAGGTCATGTATTGGGCAGTTATTGCGCACAAGAGCACAGGGTAACATGCCTATATATGTAATGGGAGTATACATATTAATTAGCATGTGCTTAACTTATCAAGATATTTATGGTTTGGAAGAATCTGGTGAATTCTGGCCACTCTTCAAAACCATGTCATAGTTGATGGTAGCCAGCTGGGACAAGTTCTGTGAACAACAGAAGTATAAAACATATTGACAAGTGAGGTTTCGTATTGCCAAATTACTTACATCCAACTTTAACAGGTAAAGGTATATGGACTAGGAGGAAGCAATAAGGGAAATAATATGTAACTCCTACAAGCTATCCAGAGAATTGGTAATAGCACTTCCTGCACAACCATTTCTAACCATAACTATAACTAAAATAAGGCTCCAGTGAGCAATTTAAGAACAATACTGAAATTTCAAATTCACAGCAAAATTGTATTTGAAAACTTGGGTTTGATTTTAGGGAAAAGCTCACTTACTTCCCCCTAAGTTTAGCTGATTCTCACTTAACTCCCCTTAGGTTTAAACACTATTTTTGGAGCCCCTTAAGTTTTAAAAAGTCTCACTTAACCCCTCTCTGTTAGGTTTTTAAGAAAATTATGCTAAGTTTTTGTGAAATGACGAAAATGCCCTTGTATTAAAAAATTTAAAATAAATAAATAAAAATTATTTTGAACTTAATTTACTTGTCCAAGGTTCGAATTGCATAATCTCCGTCATAATTGAACAAGGTTCAAATTGCGACAAATATAATTTACTTGTGCATTAAAACACTGGAATTGATTCAAACTTGTATTTCAAATGAAATCCTAGTTCCCAAACAAGCCATAAGCTTTAAGTTCTGCAATTACCAACCAAGTTGAAGAACTCAACAGAAATGATTACCAGACTAATATCAAGTGCACAGTTCACACTTAAGAAATACTTGAGGGTGTTTGGTCTAGTGGTATTTTTCTCGCTTCGGGTGCGAGAGTTCGTGAGTTTGATTCTCGCAACACCCCCAAATTTTTATATTTTCATATTATACTTTTTTGCTGATAAAAAAACAGTTCACACTTACGAAGCAACATTACAAGATAAAATGATGATTGTGAAAGGAATTACAAAAAAAGCGAAAGAAGTTGCCAGGTGAAGCTAGTCGTACCTTAAATGAGAAATTACTAAACGAATACTTCACGGTAAGGGTTGGGGTTTGAGCATTAAAATCTGCCAAACTACAGCATTCATCCCCCTGTGTCATGGCATATAAGATCAGGTTATTGAATGAAACTGGACACATAAAACTGTTAAGTAAATTAGGAATAGGTTGGAGACATATTTGCAGCAAATGCAACCAAATTCAATATGCATTCAAAACGTCACCACAAGAACCTGCAGCTATATATTACAAGATCTGTAATTATAATCATGTTTCCAAAACAACAAGATTCAAATATGAATTCCCTTATTGTTATGAATTCCCTTATTGATCTGTAATTATAATCATGTTTCCAAAACAACAAGATTCAAATATGAATTTCCTTATTGTTTGTCGTCTATAGATAGTCTATGTGTTAAGGACCAAAACAAGTCGCATTAGAATTAAAAGCTTAGAAATATAGGTCAAACACTTTTTTTATCTGCAAGTTGTGTAACAAGATTCGGGCTCGACTATGCTATGATGAAGCAAGACTAACACCAAACTTATGATTCCTAAGAGTCCTTAGATTGATGTATCAATAATGGGCTCAAGTAGGTCAAGCACTTAGATCTGCTATCTGATAACTGATATCAAATTAAGGTGACGGCCTGATATATCAACAGCCATGTACACAAAGATAGATAGATATAAAGTGCTTTTATATACTTCTTCATCCTGCATGTTGCCATATGAACCACTGCTGCATGACGCACTGCCTGTGTCAGTAAACTCATCGAAGTCACTCCCTCCGTGAACCTGGTCATCTTCTGGACTCCATACATATCGACTCATAAAATAACTAGTGTCATTTGGTTCTGCTGATGGTATGAACATAGCCTGCAGCCAAATAATAAAATTGTACAATCCTGCAATTTTGTTCAACTATGTTAAAAGCTGCATGTAAATGAAAAGGGTAAAGAAAAAATACCTTCTGCCTTGCAAGTGTGTCCCAGTTAATGTTTCTAAAAAAATAATGTTCCTTCACCTACCAAATTGTTTACAGCTCTGCTTAGTGTTTATCATGGAGTAATTAGTAGTATCTTGTCTATACTGACCAAGAATTACCTCTCTGGCTCCTGTTGCTCCTAGCCTTTGAACAGGATTTGGATTCAATAATCTGAAATGCAGATAAAAAAGAGATAAGCACACATGGTGGCAGATATTTCCACAAGAAGCAATCTACGAAAATATATGATATCAAGAATCATTTCCTAATGTTCAAGATTTTATGCTAGCAGGCAATAATTCTTTTGTTACTAAATTACCAGCAAGCATTGGCATGCAAATACAATATATAAAATAAAAATTTTGACTGAGATAGTTTAGGGCTCAGTGGCAGCAGTAATATTACAATAACTGTAGGAAACACACTGTATTTTCGTCATAAAATTCACTCCATGGGATATCATAAATAACATGAAATTCAACATCTTGCCAGACTGATTTTGGCTATCCAGGCAACTAATGCCAGCACAAATGAATGACAGTGAAAAGAACTAGAAAAGGGCAAAATAAATGAAAAAAAACTCGAAAATCCTGAACTTATTATTAATCCATTTATCACAAGTTTAATTCAAATAGAAAATCACCAGAGAATGAGGTTACAGATGTTATTCACAATGGCATATATGTTCTACGTCAAGAAGATATATAGATCTCTCTTCAAACATCTTACTTGTCAATCAAATCATATGCTTCATAGCTCAGCTCCTCTGGTACCTTGGGCCATGGTATATCTCTGTTCATTATATTGTCAAATATTTTCTGCAATTCAGTAACACCCATAACCAAACGCTATAAACAAATCTATCATAAATTAAGGCAGTAAAGGATAAACAATTTCTGCAAGCAAACAAGCATTGTGAATTTTTTTCTGAGCAAAGTAATTATAAATTATCGTCGCATAAACATGAGTTTACTGTTATTAGGCTCAAACATTTGTATGTCAATGTGAATGGCACAAAAAAAATTATAATAAGAAATTATTAACTTTGTGAGCAAAGATAAGAAATTGGAGTCATGGTTGAGTACTAGAAAGATTGAAACACACTCTAGTCTTGAAAACCTATGCCAGAGATAAGATGATGGTTCAAGTATTCTGTGAGCTCCTTCCTTGAAATATTTTATGTCATGCTCTAAGGAATAAGGACAAACGATTTGGAAGGAGAATTTAGAGAATGAGAAATTAACATATTTGTGTAAATTACATCCAACTGACTTTAAAATAAAACGATTATATTACAAAAGAGAGAATCAATTCCCAAGTTGGGAATATTGTTAATACCAACTATAATCCGACAAACACAACAGATGCCATCAAATGTTGACCTGACAAACAGGCGACAAACGAATGCTTAACACTAGGTGAGTTTGATATTCTTGATATTTGAATTATATAAGTATGGTGTCAATCCCAAGTTTTATTGATAATTGTTGTTGTTTATAATACAATGAGAGCAACCCTTTATATAGGGAATACACATTACAAATCGGGAAGTAACTACTAATCCAAATTTAGGAAACCCTAAATAGGCAACCTTAGCAACCCCTGATTGACACCCCCCCCCCCCTCAAATTGATGTGGGTCGACCAACATCAATTTGACTAGAACAAAAACTGATACGGTGGCGGCACTTGACGGCTATGTCGATGGAATGACGTTGATTTGGTGTTTGAACTCGAATCTCGGTGAACTTGAAAACTTCGGGACTTCAGATACTCAAAACTCGGAGACGGAGACAGAAGCCTTTGAGAATTTATACCCAACTTGGAGATCATGGGGATTCATACCTATACCTCGGAGACAGAGACTCTGGGGATTTATACCCAACTTAGAGATCGGATTCATACTCATACCTCAGAGACGGAGACAGTGACGGAGTGCACGCGGCTTCAACATATCCTCACATTCTTGAGTAAGAGGGATTTATAATCGTATCAAAAACAAAAATCTTAACATCTCGAGAAAACACCCAAATCATGTCAACAAATCAGGAAATTAGCCAAAAAAATCATGGTAGCAAACAAGATAGTGAAGCAAATCATATAACATTAGGAGGAACCAGGTGGTAAAAAAATTTCCGGTGAACAGTACTTGTGAACAGTGACTCGGAATAGTTGCAGATGAATAGTATTTCGGATG
This sequence comes from Geranium rotundifolium, assembly GCA_963920655.1. Classification (NCBI taxonomy): domain Eukaryota; kingdom Viridiplantae; phylum Streptophyta; class Magnoliopsida; order Geraniales; family Geraniaceae; genus Geranium; species Geranium rotundifolium. The sequence continues at coordinate 21,817,527 of OY987313.1, read as the reverse complement.
TTTTCTTCTTCTTTTTCTTGCCTTGCCCACTCGTTAAACCATAATCAACGAGTGAGCAAAGCCACACACGATAGGATCGAACCTAACCCTCTGATACCATGTCAATCCCAAGCTTTATTGATGATTGTTGTTGTTTATAATACAATGAGAGCAACCATTTATATAGAGAATACACATTACAAATAGGAAAGTAACTACTAATCCAAATTAGGAAAACCTAAATAAACAACCTTAGCAACCCTGATTGACAGGTAGCATATGCACACACATGCATATTGCACAAATTAATACTAAATACAATTCATGACCACAAAGCAAATTCAGTCCTCAATTCCATCTGAAATTTTTTATTGTCTAGATCCAGGATACATAATGAGCTACAGATCATTTGTTGGTGATGTAAATAGATATCAGTGATCTACTTGCAGCAACATTTCAAAGTCCAGTGATTGTTACATCAGATGGCTTACCTGAGGATGATCCGCATTGAATGGTGGAATACCTACAAGCAACTCATAAAGAATAACACCCACAGACCACCAATCCGCAGTTGCACCTGCATGCAAGGAGAACAACATATATAGATCAAACAATAAAGATGAAAAGGAACAGAGAGGTAAAAGAAACCTCATTGTTCACAAGATACATGGTATCCCGTCAAAATTGTTCTAACCATGTCCCATGCCCAGAAGTATCTCAGGTGCCAAATAATCTGGGGTACCAACAACTGAATGATTTCGCTGTTGTTCTCTTTTCATTGCATTTTGAGATTTTTGTTCTTCGTCACCTAAGAAAGCAGTACTGCAGTCGGCTGGACTCGAGAAGTCATCAGTGCTGTCGATAAGACCAACCTTTGAGAGTCCAAAATCTGTCAACTGTAACAAAAGGGATTGCAGGTTTGTGAGATATGACAAGTAATATAATCTTCCACGCATTACTAATGCATACCAAGCCCCAAATTTACACCAATCTACATATGCCACATCAGTCAGGGTGTGCTACTTTCAGTCTGGACTGAACCATACTAGTCTGGTCCACAATAAGTCTGATCTTTTTTTGATAAGCAAATTTATGATTAAAAATAAAGATCTGCTTAATACAAATATGTTTATTTATATTTCTACATAGATTAGTTAAACTCAACTTAAAATTCTTTGCACTAATTTTGAGTTTGTCGTGTTTATTTTAATAATTATTGAACTTAAGAGCATGTGACAAGAACTATCAAAATTTCTCAAAACCGAAACCCATTTTTGAATACATGTTTTTCAATTTTTGGTGCAAACCGGCCCAGCCTTCAAATCCTTAAAGTTTGTGGAAATGCAGTCCACAAACAAACCACTGCACACCAGTACACCTCAGTCTGTGACTATGTACAAATTGTTTACACTAACCATGGAAACGATCACTGATAAGCTCAATAAATGCTAGCATACATATAATAAAATTGTACATCTGCTCAATTTCTGATTTTTTTAGCAAAAAGGAAAATGTTTCACCACCGATAGTTGAAAGACAACATATATATAATAAAACATGAGCTATCCAAATAGTGCAAATGTCAAAGACCATATATTGGTTAATACTTTTTAAGTATCTCTGGAATATTTAAAGGAATATTGCTCCTCACATTTATACAAAGACAAGACAAGATCCTTTGATCTTTCATATTCATACGCTATACTTGTATCCAGACTCCATATGTACAAAAAGTTTATCAATTGGATAAAATGAGCCAAAACAACAGGGCTGTTATTTGAAATGGCAAATAAGCAATATCCTACTCCTGCTCGTCAAAAAAATATTTAACAGTCTTGATTTCACCAATCCTTCAATTTCAAAATGTACTTATCATGCATGCAATTCCTACTCCTACTCAAGTTCATCACCCACCCAATCGATTTACAAGGGTGCATCATAGGAAATACTTCCTTGAGTACTCACTGTATTTATAACTCACCCCTTCCTATTTTCTGTCACACTTTACATTATTATCTTTCTTTTATCTTTTATTTACTACTTAAAATTCCATGTTTTATCACTTAATGACATGGATTTCAGACTACTTAAGAGAAAATAAGCGACTACAAAACTATTTGTTAAAGAATAGTTAAGATTGCACACCCCTCCCCCATCTTATCAAGAAGGTAAAGAACATAATTTAAATCTATGGAAAATAAAATTGAAAAAAATAAAGCATCAGACTTTCTTGCAATATAGAAACTCAAAGACAGTACAGACAACGAATGGTTGAAGTTGAAAAACACTGACCTTGATGTGCCCATCTTGACCAATCAACAAGTTGTCTGGCTTTAAATCTCTATGAATAACATTTAAGGAATGCAAATACTCAAGAGCAAGAACCTGAGAAATATAGAACAAATTATTTATAAATTTTTTGAAAAATCTTTATGGCATGCCTCCTAATCAGGCAAATCTAAGAAAACCAATGATATGTTCTTACAATTTCTGCAATATATATGCGGGCCATGTCATCATCTAGGCAGCCTAGATTTCTTAGCAAAGAATAAAGATCTCCACCATTTAAGTATTCCATAACCAGATAGAGATTTTCCCTGCAAGTGAAGGAGTAGAAAAACCGGACCTGCTCACAACAGATTATACATTAGATAAATATTCTACATACAATACAACCTTGGCAAAGGTTCTATACTGGGATACTTGCTCACCACAAAAGGATTGCGAACAGATATCAGGATGTTGCGCTCAGCCAAAATACTTTCAACTGCATTCTTACGGATCATATCAGCCTTTTTTAGAACCTGCGTAAGTATGTATAAAATTAGTGGCGTCCACGTATTCAATCAATATGTTGGATTGCATAAACAAACCACATGTCAGCATACATGCAGTATCAAGGGAAAACTGAGGAACTGCTAAGAAATTACTGGAATGGACCCTTTTCAGAATCCATTATAGTGATGGTAAACCGTATTGCTGATATAGATGGGATTCTGGCTAATGGAATGCAGCAGCTACTTATAACTTGAATTTAAAACATAAATTAGAAGAAAAAATCAGCAACACTTCCATCAAACCACACATTTTCTAGCCGACCACTATTCTCCCTCCCTCTCATCTCTTTTAATTTTTGCTAATTCTTTGATGATTTTTATCTTTGTTTATTTTGCTGAATTTTTTATTTAATTTTATTTTTTTTACCTGATTTTTTCTTAATTTATAATTGCTTATTTAATTTTAAATTCTTGCTAATTATTTGATGATCTCTTTTTTGCTTGTTTTGCTTTTTTTTCTTTATATTTTTTCTTACTCTTATCATATTTTTGAATTTATTGGTCTTATTATTGAGGCTTACGCCTCATTGCGCCTCAAGGCTTACGCCTCGCATTGCTAATGAAAAATGCCTCAAGGCTCATTTCCGCAATTCTGAACCTTGCTTGAATCTATTTCTCTTGTAGTCTAGGCTATGATAAATAAGAAACAAACAAAGAACTGAAAAGATGAGTCAACCTTATCATAGCAGTATGACTAATATGCATGCTGACCTTGATAGCAAACAAATCGCCGGTTGCTCTTTTTCTGGCCAGGAAAACGCGTCCATATGCCCCTCTGCTTATTGGTTTGATTATTTCAAAATCCTCTATTGATGTTCTATCCTTTGAACTTGGATTGATAGGGCTTGCCCGACTACGAATGGAATCCTCTTCAACTGAACTCTCTTCTTCAGCCATGACATTTGATGAGTCTACCTTTTCATCTTCTATCTGCCCACAAAGATGTACATATTTCTCCCTGGCAATGGCATAAATGTAGATTACAAGGAAAAAGTTTGGAATAAACATAAATGAAATGCTATTATCCACAAGACAAATGCAAACGTTATTAATGCTAAAGAAAATCTATAAAAATAAAAAACTTGCATATCAAAGACCACAAGAAAAGGTTCATGATAGCTCCACTCACTGCAATAGTTTCTCTATACGCCTTCCGAAAGTCTCTACAATAAGGGCATCAACCTTCCTATCCTGGATAGAATATCTTAGGTCTTCCAGGCGATCAATCAAATACTCCAATGTACTGTACTCACAGTTGTTTACATTGGCCACAGAACGAACAATATCCAGTAGCTTGTTTATCTGTCATGTAATTAGCAAAAGAAAATCACACCCAAGAAATGTACCATGGAATTTTAAATCTAAGTTACTACTTCAGCAAGTTTCACTAAGATCTTCAAGTTAAAAATGGAAACAGAGGAAACAAAATCATCATTTACCATAACATCACTCAAAAAGAATAAGGTAGTATTTCTACTTTGGATAACTTTTTTGCATGTGAATGATAATCACCATTAACTTGTGTGCAATATGGGAGCTACTTATCTTCATTCTCATAATCATTCCATAACATAACCCTATTTTGGTTCCCATGCTGCAAGATGGAAATGGGCTAATGTGAAGGTGAGAAAATGGGCATAGGAATAAAAAATGCATATCCGCTAATTTTCACACAAAGATAACCCAAAAGAGAGCCCAAATATATTTGAATAACTTTTTTACATGAAAAAACCACTAACAGACTATAAAACTAGAAGCTTTGAGTAAAGGTACACTGATATAGCTGGATAAAAAAGAAATGGGTTGCTCAGAAGAAAACAAGCTTGTATAACCCTCTTTCAGTTTGTGCATAGCCATATTTATGTTAAGAGGTAAAGCAGAACTTAAGACGAATAGTTAGTAACATGCTGGTTCTAAAATCCAGGCAGGAATTATTAAGAATACAGATAGTTATCCTAGAAATCATGTTGCAATGAACTTGACTCAAACTTTATGTCAATAATGGTCAGCCTTCATGTAAACCTTCATTCTTTCTTCTTAGGATGAAAGTAATGCTGTTTCAGGCAAGATATCTAGAAGAAAATTTGAATGACAAAAAAAACTAAGTTATTCACCAAGAAAACAAGAGTACAATAATAACCATAGAGCATCTTTTGGTGATGGAAGTTACTTTTGATTCTAGCATTTGAGAGGGCAATGAGAAAAGGGCAAAATCATTACTTCCTCTTCCACAGATTTGTTACCAGCTTCATCAATCTCGTCTAATTAAAAACGTTTAAGCTACCTAGCACAAATAAAAAGAAAATTGGATGGGGTTTGACTAAACCAGTAAAGGTCTGGTGCTACCTCAATCAATTTGGCAAAGTTGCCATCTTAGATACTGTATTTTCTCAGAACTGAAGGAGATGATTCCAGCCACAATCTAAGAAATGAACAAAAAAGAATCAAACACTATGGATTTATAATGGCCCAGATGTGTTACCATCAGAAGTGAATCGGTTGAATCACGCCATTCATATGATTCCCTACCCACTCGCAACATATTCATCTCCATAAACAATGGAGTTTGGGTGATTTTAAGAATAATTAAGGGTGTGGAGACTTGATTTTTGAGATCAAAATATTACTTTCTGCAACTAGAGTCAAATTAAAATGTCCACATTGAAAGTAATCTGCTAGCTAAAATTTGCAAGTACTGTGGAGTTGCATGTATAAACAAACTATACACATATTTGACAATGATTATCTTGGCACGCGATCCATAATAAGTCGCAACATGCATGAGTATAAGACAATGGAATACCTGCTGATAATCCTCAAGTTCCCATATTATCCTACGTTCATTCATAAGTAGTTCGATCTGACTAGTTCGTGGTGTTAATAGTGGTGATCGCGGTGTCACACTCCCTGCTGATGAGGCCCTTGCCTCAGGCATGATACTGGAATTTCTTTCATAAGACACACCGGGTAAAATATTCAGATCATCCATGACAAAAGCATTATCAGGATCAGGAACACAATCGAGCATGTCAGCAGAGCAGTGGTGAGAAAGCCTATTTTCTTTAGGTGAAAAATCATCTAACTCTTCGTGTATCCTTGACGGAGACACTATGGACGCCTCAGGACTTCCGCCTGGGGTATATGTACTTTTTGGTGTACCTCTTGTAGTCCATGATTCCAGTATCTTCTCCAGAGTTTCTGCAACTCTCTCAAGCCGTTCATTTACCGTTAAACCTTTTAAGTCACACCTATCAGCAATTGTACATATTTGAGAGTGTTCCTCTACATGGACAGTTGGTATCTCAACCTCACAAATACGGCAAATCATTGAATTCTCATATGCTAATCCCCAAGAAACTTTACGTAGCCTTGACGAAGCCTCGGGATGTTCAGGATGACATGTTGGAGAATCCAAAATTTCAATACCATCTATATCTCCAGTTTTTGTTCCATCTTTACCTTGCAAACAATCTAATCCAGATTTGGAGGATGTATCAACAGCATCAGAGCCTTTTCCATTCTTCTTGACAGCAGATGGGAGTCTCTTCCAAGAGGTCATTCTATAGCTGCTTGATGTTGAGATACCACTTTTGGCTGTACCAACCTCCGCGCCATCTACATGATGTTCTGCTGGATCGTGTTCAACGGTCCTGTGACCTTGTTCTTGCCCATATGTAGTTTTGATTTGCTTGCCACCCACTACACTCTCCCCCTGTGATCCATTAAGGTCATGCTGTTCGCTTCCTCTAAGTTGGTCTTGATAAGCTCGAATGTCACTCAGTTTGTTAAGACCAAGAATGTCCTCTTCCTGAAAACCATTTTCTTTCTGGAACTGCACAAGCCGAGTGCATCTTGTCAGGATAAACAGAAGACGTGTGTGGGCTTGTTTAAGCGTCCCCAAGGGTAGCTCTTGGCGCCGGTCATCCAGACTCTGAACAATGGATTCACAGTTAACCCAAAACTCAGCAGGTGACATCTTTGAACATTTTCGTGCTATAAGCAACAAATCCTCCAAACTCTCTTTCCATTCAGGGTGAGTCCTTGAAGACTTTAAAAGTATGTCCACCAATTCTGTGCCAAAAACATTCAAGTCGGAATTAACATCTTCCTTCAGCCTGTCAAATTTTGCCCTGATTGTGACCATGATCTCCTGAGATATTAACGCACGTGTAAATTGCATTACAATATATTAAGTGAACCAATAGTACTCCAGTAGATAGAGGTAATGCATCAAACCTCCATGTGTCCAAATGCACGAGACTTCCAAACCGGCAAAGGATTAACTCCTCTAGAATTGAGATCATGAGAGAAACTTTTAATATCTGCATTTTTTTTCTTGCGACTGGTGAGCCTAAGGATGGCCTGGAAACGAGGGGAATGCAATTCCTTGGCAAAAGCAGCTTGAGTAACCTGCATGAAACATTATTATTAACATGCCACCAAGATAACTTTCTCCTACTACTAGAAACAATTCCAGCACTACGAGCACGCAGAATTCATTTTTAATAAATTTGAAATGCAAATTATGAACAATTTACTGACCTCTAAGCTTGGATTTAAAGGAGAAGGAGCCCTTAATGATTTAGATTGACTCCATGAAGCCTTTTTCCCTATACATAATGCAACATCACTGTAGGGGATCACAATAATTCTACCAAAACATACCGAAATCAAATCAATTGAAAATCAACAATGCACTAAAAATCCAAATACATGAAATCAACACCTTGGTCCGTGAAGGCAGGGGGGTTAACGGAGACACCACATTTGGTCTTGGCCTCAACCGAACCCTTACTGACGAAACTATTCTCGATAGACGGAGACGTGAGAGAGGCCGAGGAGAAGCGGAGTGGCGAAGAGATGGATCTCGTCTTGATATGATTTAACCCTACAGGAGACACAATGATCAAAGGCGCGTCGTCGTCGTCCGAGTCATTCCGATCTTCCTCGTCGTCGTCGGTTGTTTCTCCGTCTTCCTCTGCGGCCGCGGGTTCTTTGCTCCATCCCCGACGAATAGGGATGGGGCGCATCTTCCGGAGTTTGCCCCTGGCGGAGTGCGGCGTGGAGGAGGACGACGACGGGACGTCCGTTGCGGCGGTAGCGGTAGGATTCGGCATAGATCGTGAGAGAAAATCGAGAGAGTGTTACAGTGATCGCGAGGAAGATGAAGATGAGAATTTTGTTTGGGGGGAGAGAACATCGCGGGAAATAGAGGAGAGAGAGATGGCACAAAACGGAACGGTAAAGCGGTTTCGGTTGGGTATTGGATAGCGGACTCTAAACGACATCGTTTCACCAACTTCTGGTAGACCAATGAGATACGTGTGGGTATATTGGACCAATCTCATAATCGGGAATGTGGTCGATGATTAATTTTAGGGAAAAACTACACATAGTTACACCCAACTAAGGTCAAAAGACACATAGTTATCCCCATCTTTCAAACTGGACACCTAGCTACACCTAAAAATTGAAAATGGACACTTAACCCCTACCGTTAGATTTTCTGTTAAAATTTTAAGTAAAAAGACGAAAATGCCCTTGGTCAGACTTTAAATTTTCAAATCATGTCATTTCTGAGTTTTGATGTGTTTTTTCGATCAAGCTTCTCCACAACCACCGTTTTGGTTCGAGACGATCAGAGAAGTCGGTCGGAGACGAGGCCGGCGAGGAACACGATGGTTGTGGAGAAGCTTGATCGAAAAAACACACCAAAACTCAGAAATGGCATGATTTGAAAATTTAAAATCTGACCAAGGGCATTTTCGTCATTTTACTTAAAATTTTAACAGAAAATCTAACGGTAGGGGTTAAGTGTCCATTTTCAATCTCTGGTTGTAGCTAGGTGTCCAGTTTGAAAGATAGGGATATCTATATGTCTTTTGACCTTAGTTGAGTGTAGCTATGTGTAGTTTACCCTAATTTTAGTTATGAAATTAAGGGAACTAGGTGTAGCACTGCTCGATGTGCTATATTACTTGTAATATCTTATAAAATAATTAAAATTGGTTCATATATAAAAATGTTAAAAAAATTGAGAAGACAATAAAAACACAATTAAAAAATCAGAGTCGTTCTCATCAATTTTTTGAGCGACCAAACAAACCAAACATTGAGAAAAAAGAAGCAATAGAATTAATTTTTGTCGAAGAGAAGTTGAGTAAAGATCATCCATAATCAGAAAACTTGAATTGGAAAATGTCACCTAAAGAGAAAGTGTGGTTTTGACCATTAGCCAAAGATCATAATATGGAGGATGTCATGTAGATGAATCTCCATTATTTCCTCCTGAAAATCAACATAACGAATTAAATCCTATAATCAAATTCATCAGCTGCTGATCTTATTTTGTTAATGAATAAGATCTTAAATAGTGATATGTGATTAACGTGTATTGAAATTAGGAGATGGACTCTAGTACGAACGCTTCTTAAAGTACAAATATTAGAACATTTACCATCCATTCGATTGTTTTAATCAATGGTCTATATTAATAGCATATTTTACTAGTGGAACAAATACAATAATGGTAAAATGGTTAAAGTAGCATGAAACTACACCATTTAACCATAATCATTATCGCCTCCCAATTCATTATTCAGTACACTCAAACAAAGGAGACGCAGACGCATAGCGGATCCGGCGTCGATGCATAGTGGATCCGGCGTCGACGGACAGCGGATCAGATTAGCGGCGATTCGGTCTTTCAACGGCGACATACAGCTGCTCGACGGTGATTCGAGATTCTGGCGGCGACGCACAGTCGCTCGGTGGCTGTTCGGCCTTCAGGCGACGGCGCACAGCCGCTCGGCAGCTATTCAGGCGGCGACGCTTAGCCTCTCGGCGGCGATTCAGGCTTTCGGCAGCGATTCGGGCTTCTAGAGGTGACGCACAACAGTTAGACAGACTCTTCTCCGGGGTGACGGTATCTATTGGCTTCTAATCTGGTTTGGTGAGCCGTGGCGGTAGCTTCTTCAAGCTCTCTGATTCGGCGAGAGATAAATCCATTCTCAAAATTCGGGGTTTTGTTTTCAATTTCTTTTGTTGTCGAATAATAATGATATTTGAATCAAGCTCTCTTTCTCTATACATATGTATGCAATTTTGTGTAGTTTTTCTTTTTTGATGTACAGAATATCAATGGCTTGGAATTTTTTAAAGTTCATGGTTCATCAAGCACCATTGAGTTCATTTTTTATTTGTTATCGACAATTTATGTTTGCATTATGTTTATTTTTGTTTCTATTACAATATTTGTTCTTTACTTCACGTTAGGTGCTCTAATCATCATATTATTTGGAATGAGATGATTTTATTTTAGTTCTTGATAACTAAGTTTGCAACGGTTGAGTCAAAAATTTATGCAACCTGAGACATTCAATCAACAATAGAGAAAATCTCAATTGGACACGACAACATGATGTTTATGGATGTTATCAAATGTAGTGAAAGAAATTTGGAAATTAAACAATCAATGAGCCAAGTTCATGAAACAAAAAACAATACTTCCATGAAACAAAAAAATAAAACTTACCGTGAAATAAAGAAAAAAAACTTACCAAAAATTTCATGACACAATAGCACATGTTAAAGTGATTCGATGAAACGATAAAATGAATCAATGAAACGTTAAAGTGAACAGATGAAATGCTCAAGCGAGCTGGTGAAACTTTTAAGTTAACCGGTGAAACAATAAAACTTTGGTAAAACGATGAAACGTTCAAGTGAATCGAGAAAACTTTCAAGTGAATCGATGAAACGTTCAAGTAAACTGATAAAACTTTTAAATGCATCGATGAACGTTCAAGTGAGCCGATAAAACGTTCCAGTGAACCGGTGGAAGTTTCAAATGAATTGGTGAAACGTTCAAGTAAACCATGCAACTAAATAAAAATATATATATTAAAGATGTAATAATTTTAAATGATTTATAAATTAGGAAATTAGATATTTGTAAAAAAAATACTAAATTACCCATCTGTTAGTGTTAAATGACCAAAATAAATTAACAATCAATTCATATTTACATTAGTGTGACATTGATGAGTCAGCGTAAATCTCATCCACTAATTACAAGATCCAACGATTGGGAGGTGTTCTAGCAATTGTATAGTAAGTATGGGGTTGTACTCGATTACTACCCTTGAAATTAGTTTAAGAAAAGAATTGTAATTCAAAAAAATTCTAACTGATATTAAATTTGTTTTCTATTCTAATTATGTATTCAAATTAGTTTAGAAAAAGAATTGTAGTCCAACAAATTCCTAATCCATATTAAATTTGTTTGTTGTAATCCAAAAAAATTCTAATCTATATTAAAAAAATTGTTGGAATTAAATAGAATAATACACATTCTATAGAAAAGGGACCTCACATGGCACATGTGAGTATTTTCTTTTTACATATATATATATATGGGATTATATTCAATGGAAAACCATAAGTTTATATGCAAAATTAGGAACCATGATTGATCATTGGATATAAATTTAGAAGGTTGAGATATTTGATGACTCATTAATGACATAGTATGTAAATATTAATTAATTTTGTATTTATTATTGTCATTTAAACACCCTTGTAAGGGTAAATTTGTACTTTTATAACATTATTTATTTTAATTTTTTTATTCAAAAATTCATTATTTCAATTTCATTACTTCATGAAAATTTTCAATTTTATTATTTCATGAACGATTTTATTGTTTCATTAGTTAATTCACCACGTTTCATGGTTTCATAATTCATATTTCATATTTGATGATTTCATTGATTCATGGTTTAAAACGTCAAGTTTCATGATTTCATTAATCATGTTCCGTAGGTTCATAATTTAACTAATGGTCTCATGGTTTCATTGATCGAATTTAATGATTTCATTGTTTGAATTTTACCGTTTAATTATTTAATTTTTCATAAATGATAAATGCCAAAATATGAACTTCAAATTTACCCTGAAGTATACAACTTAGAACAATGGTTGGGAAAAAACCATTAATTAACTTTACATGGAAAAAAAAACAAAATTCCTCCACAAATCCAAAAGCACAAAATCATTTATAAATATGCCCAATCTGCTATCTCAAATTCCCCAAATGCACAAAATCCAACTGGCATGAATATGCTCAATCGGCGATCTCAAATTCCAAATAATGAATATGCACAATCCCTCAACATGCATGTAACATACAAACCCAATATATCAATCGTCAACTTTTTTTGAAATAAATCCAACACATCAATCTCTTCACAACATACAAATGGAAAAATGAATCCCATAGACTAGATTGCAATGGACCCTAAAGACCATATTATCTTACATGTATTAGACCTACATAAGGTTTCAAGGCTTATGGGCAACGTGGCATGTATCCACCGGATTCGTCACGCTCCCATATCTCATCATGTTCAACCGTCGAACCACCAAATTCATCTTTAAATAGATAAGAAAAAGGTTGCATTAGATAAAATTAATTGTAACAATCTAATAAAAATTGTAAGATTTTAGATATGCAATGCCTTCAGCCTGACTAGTATTCACAATTATGATTGCTGAAAACTCATGATATCAAAGTCATGAAACGATGAAAAGACAATATATATAAGATGGAATGATGAAAACATAACATCAATACAATGGAAAGATGCAAAGACAACATATATCCGATGGAACGATGAAAAGAACATATATATAGGATGGAACAATGGAAAGACAAGATTTTCAATCGTAGTTTACTTATATTGTTGATTTCTTCTTTCATAACAAATCAAAAGCTAAATACATGCTCAAAAAGGGGAAAACATGAACAATATCAGAGACAAGAACGAAGAACCAACCCAAAATGTAAATCAAAGTAAGAGATTTTCTTACCAAGCCATAAGATGATTTGAAAATCCATAGATCTCAACCATCAAAATCTGAAAGCGCGACGAGGTGGTGAGGAGAGAACCTATGGCGGCGCGAGCAGAGGCTCTCTTTCTTTTCGCCGATACGTTTCAACCCTAATTTATAGGCTATAATGATTCAGTGATGTGTTTTGACAGTGGGTTCCACAACACGGTGGTTACGGCGATGAGTTTCAACGGTGGGTTCATCGCCACGGTGGTTTCGACGATGGTATGAGTTCTACACATGTGCGGAGGAGAGGGACACGAAGGATGGAGGGCGGAGGCGCGGCAACCAAATGATTTTCAACGCAAAAACTGATGAAACTGAATGTATTTAGGGTTTCAAAAATTTGATAGACAAATATGCCCTTATTTAATTAATTTTATAATAAAAGTTTCAATTAACGTAGGCCATTGATTGAAACCATCTAAGGGATGGTAAATGTTCCTAATTTTATATCTAAGAGGTAGTTTGTCAAGGAGTGCATCCATATATAAATTATTCAATTCTTGTTTAGTTATAATTTTTAAGATTAAAAACCATCAGTTAACTAGTAACAATTACATCGATTTGATTCGACACGTGAATTGACAAATGAATGTCAAAAATATTTTATTTATCTTTATTTAGTATTTTATTTGTAAACTGTACATTATGATTGAGTTGTAATAATAAAATATTAACGTTTAATTTAGTACCTTTTATAATTATAGATTGGAAAATTTACAAAAACGTGCCTTATTATATCACTTTTGTAAAAAGATGTTCTATTATTTCTTAATGACGAAAATGAGTTGTGTTGTAGCGTTACCATTCTACTTTTTTTGGAAAAGCACTCATATGATATTAATTCTTAGGTCATTCCCTATCATATGGGAGAATTTGAGGGCATTTCTAGAAAGTCATTTCTTGAACATAAGTTTTCTTACATTATAGAGCAATTTTTACAATACGAAATTGAAGCATTACCAATCTTCTTTTCTGGAAAAGCACTCATATGACATTGATTCTTAGCTTATTCCCTATCATATGGGAGAGTTTGAGAGGATTTCGAGAAAGTCATTTTCGGAACGTATGTTTTCTTACAATATAGAGCAATTTTTGCAATACAAAATTGAAGCATTACCGGTCTTTGTTTTTGGAAAAGTACTCATATGAAATTGGTTCTTAGGTTATTCGTTATCATATGGGAGAGTTTGAGGACATTTTGAGAAAGTCATTTTCAAAACGTAAGTTTTCTTACATTATAGAGCAATTTTTGCAATATGAAATTGAAGCATTACCGTTCTTCCTTTTTGGAAAATCACTCATATGACATTTATTCTAAGGTCATTCCCTAACATATGGGAGAGTTCGAGGGCATTTCAAGAAAGTCATTTTCGGAACGTATGTTTTCTTACATTATAGACCAATTTTTGCAATACGAAATTGAAGCATTACCGGTCTTCTTTTTTTGGAAGAGCACTCATATGCCATTTTTATCAGGTCATTCCCTATCATATGAGAGAGTTTGAATGCATTTCGAGAATGTTATTTTCGGAACGTAAGATTTCTTACATTATTGAGCAATTTTTGCAATACGAAATTGAAGCAATCCCGGTCTTCTTTTTTGGAAAAGCACTTATATGACATTGATTTTTAGGTCATTCCCTATCATATGGGAGAGTTTCAGAATGTTATTTTCGGAACGTAAGATTTCTTACATTATAGAGCAATTTTTGCAATACGAAATTGAAGCAATCCCGGTCTTCTTTTTTGGAAAAGCACTTATATGACATTGATTTTTAGGTCATTCCCTATCATATGGTAGAGTTTGAGGGCATTCCAAGAAATTAATTTTCGAAACGTATGTTTTCTTACATTATAGAGTAATTTTTACAATCCAAAATTGAAGTATTATCGTTCTTCATTTTTGGAAAAGCACTCATATGACATTAATTCTTTAGTCAATCTCTATCAAATGAGAGAGTTTGAAGGCATTCCAAGAAAGTCATTTTCCGAACGTATGCTTTCTTACATTATAGAGCAATTTTTTCATTATGGAATTGAAACATTACCAGTATTCTTTTTTGGAAAAGCACTCATATGACATTGGTTCTTAGGTCATTCCCTATCATATGAGAGAGTTTGAGGGCATTCCGAGAAAGTCATTTTCAAAACATAAGTTTTCTTACATTATAGTGCAATTTTTGGAACACGAAATTGAAGCATTACTTGTTGGGGCTCAGAGGGTCTAAAACAGAGATTTGCAGCGGAGAATAAATGAAATTAACCCCGAACCCACCTAGGATGGCTTTTATGCGATAGATCTACGAAAAAGTGATTAAAACGAGATCTAGATTTTTATACATTTCTTAGGTCTTCAAATCACCTATTAGAAGCGCCAATATGATCCTCCTTCTATCTGTATCCACACGAACACACAAGATCAGTGATCTAAACCTTACTACACCTACTAGAATGTAAAAATGTTCAAGTAGAAAATCCGGCAGCGTTTCGCTATGGAATGGAAGTGAATGAATTTTCAGCACCTAAGGCTCTCTATTTATAGAGATTACCTAGGGTTTTGGGATCACGAACCAGACCATAAAATAGGCTAGGTTCGGTTCCCTTATGGAAACCCTAGTCGCCACTTATTGTGGCCAGTTTGGGCCACATGGGCAGAAACCCATTAGGGTTTCAGCCATTGGGTGTCGTGCCCAATAAGTGGCAGCGCATAAGGGCTGACATGCCATGGTAGTCCCTCATGGGCTTGGCCTCTAAGGCCCACCACGGCTAGCACCCAAAGCCCTTGGATTTGGCCCGATCCGTGTGTAAGAGCTTGTGCCCTAGTCCAAGTATTTCCTATGTAATCTTCTGTTTAGCAATGAATGGCATTTACATTATTACTGTGTCATAGTAATGTGTCAAGCGATAATTTCTTCTGAAGTCATTAGTGTTAGGTCCCGGGGCATCCTAATTACGTTCATGGCAGCGGAAGCAACCTATAAACTGCCCCTAACCTGCGCAAGATCGACTACCAAGTTAGATCCTTAGGAAATCGAGTTTTCGGGTTTTACCAGAATCTGCCCGGCAGAAAACCGAGACTTTGAAGCTCTATATCTCGAGCTACAGATCTCCAATTGCTTCGGTTCTTTTTGGAGATTAAACCTCAGCCAATTCCCTACATCTTTTGTGTTTTTCTCTAAACCCAGTTCGGACGAGAAGACCTCCGTCTGGAGAAAAACATTTTTCCCGTCTCGCTGGACAGACTCTGCGGACCAGTCTGCTTCTCGGCCTTGTATCTCCTAAAACAGCGCTCCTTTTGAAAATCAGTATTTCACAAAAGTTGTAGCCCTTGGACTTATCTTTCCAACGCCCTAAGTTTCAGCTTAATCGGAGCTCGGACGAAGCGGCTATGGCTCACGCATTGTCGGTCATCGGAACTGGACAATCTGGACAGTTTCTCCATTTTGCATTTAGTCTTCGTTGAATCGATAAAGAAGAACGTTCGGATCTTCTTCTCTAAAGCAAGTCCACACCAAGGGGATGATCTTGATGATCCCTCACTTAATTGCCTACTAGAACAATTAAATGAAGAACAAGAGAGCAAAGAGAGGAGAGAGTGTTGTGAGAGTTGTGTGATTCTTGAATTAATGAATGAATGCTAGATATTTCAATTCATCATCCAACAAGCATGGGTCAAAAGTGATTGGTATGGGCTTAAAGGTACTTTAACCCATACCCCTTAAATCACTCACCTCTTAATCCACAATCACCAACTAAGCATGGTGTTGTGTGGCCCCACACATGGACCCACCATGTGGGCCGGCCATGAGGTCTTGTTGGGCCCTTAATGGGCCGGCCATGAGGCTTCATGGGCCGAGCCCAATGGGCCCTCCCGTGTTGTCTCATGCCGTGTCCAAAAATCGCCCGACCCTTTTGTCGTCACTTATCAAACAAAGTCCGACGCGATATCGACGAAAAACTCAATTTTTCTCGATTCGCTAATTATTCTCTCAAACCGAACCTATGGCACAAAACCTCCAGTTTTGTCCATATATTACTCCTCAAGAAACATCAATGTTTCCTTGTCTCAAGTTATCCGCCTTGTATGTGTGTGACCCTCTAGGCTCATGCCACCGTTGGCAGATCGGCGCAAAAGATTGCTCTTGCCCGATCCATCATAAGTGGTCTCTAGTAAAACATCATGATTACCCAAGGTGCATGATGATCGATGATTCGACTTAACCTTTGTGCGTACAAGTCACCATCCTGTTATCTCTAGATATCCCGATTGATCACAAGGCATAGAGTCGTCTCCCTTGTTCAATCAATCATTGTTACTTGATATGCGAGATGGCTGAGAACTGATAACCCGTATCATTGGCATGGCCATGCTCTTTCTCTCAGTCAGTCTCCATCAAGAGGCCTTCTAACGGATATCTTTCCCATACCGTAGTATGAGGGATAAATCCCTTAGCCGTCTTTCGTGTCACTCATGCAACCCGTTCCGCCACCCAATCATGCCCTTTATAGCAATCCTTTTACAGAAAGCGTTTGGCGCAAGTTAAAGCCGTACGTTCATTGCATAGTGATCACAAAGACTCCTTGGTCTAAGGATGCCGTGACAAGCTATCGCATTTGAATATGTTTATGGCTTAATCTATGAAAACACTATTCAAAGCGGGTCGTCCGATATCAATCACCTCATGATATCTATGATATGGTTCCAAGATCCCTCATCCCTATGACAAGTAGAACTACGTCATTAAGAACCATCCTCATACTGGTCGCTTCTTAGGAAGCATGTTTTGACCAGGGACTCGTTAAGTGTGATCCGTACAGATTTATGGTTCTACTACTTTAGTGGTCATAAATCAGATCATGCTTAACATATTACTTCAACACATAAGTAATACAAAGCCGTTTTATATATATGTTACAAACGATGATAATGTACATAGACGTTTACAGGCTAATAGCAATTGGACTAGGGCACAAATGCTATCAATTAGTGCGTCATCACTAATAGTGAAGCCTGTAGACAATATGAAATTATGCTTGACGGATCCCTAGTCGAATACTTATACATAAGTGACTAGCGTGAGGATGACTTACGATCATGTTCTGCTGATCAAGATGTAGAGTCATATCACGGATATCGTCTGCGAGACGATATCAGATGACTCGACTTGGAGTATGGCGCATAGATTAAGTCACCAACGCATACTCCATCATCGTGTAATCACTGCCTTAATACCTTGGAGCGAGTGGCTCACATACACGACACTCCTTTAGTTTGACGTGTTCTAATGCTTCCTATAACATGGTAGTCATAACGGGCATCGTTGGCTTTTGGACGGACTGTAGTGGGAGCGCACATTGCGTCCGAAGGGATTTGTTTCCCCACGGTGAGACGTGGTGAAGGGTATGGTTCTTGGCCCCTTGATGAGCATGATTGATGAAGTATGTAGCCGAACCAATTCCGTATCAGTCATCTCGGAATTCAAGGAACTAGATCTAGTAAATGAGGATGACGGCTCTATGCCTCATTCGACCTCATACGCCTTAAAGCAAACAAAGGGTTAGTGATACAGATGACAGGAAGGAGATATCGAATCGATACCTCGTGGAAATTGGGTAATCACAACGTCTTTCTAGAGACCACTTGTGATGGATCGGGTGAAATGACATTTCACGCCGATCTGCCAATGGGTCACGGGCCTACACGGTCACACGCCAGTGGCAAGGACTAAAGCTTCTCGATAGGACTCAAGAGGTCCAAAATGGGTGGAATAGTAGTATGGCAAGTGGATGGTGATCGACACCTTGATGGTGTCGATCGACGCACGCCACATAAGGTGTCGATTGACACCTTGGTGTTGTCGATTGGGCCTTTTCCAATAGGGTGTCGATCGACACCTAGGTGGTGTCGATTGGGGCCGTCGCCATTGGAGTGTCGATCGACACCTCTGTTCTTTGAGGTGTGTCGGTCGACACCATAGGCTGACGGTCTGAGCCCTAGAGGCCCTCAATCATGCCTATATATAGAGGTTTGGGGTGAGAGCCTCCATAAACTTCATAGAGCACATTTTCTATTCACCCAAATAGTTTCTTCTAACTCTCTCATTGAGAATAGAAGAACAAGAGAGAAAGAGAGGCCACCAAAGAAGCTAGTGATTCTTGTGGAGGTCTTAGCTTCCCAAGGTTCGACCCCGGTGGATTAAATGGTTTTAATCGAGTATATAACAATATCGAAAACTATTTTTCCGTCGAGATAAAGTACGTTCTCGAGTTTCCACGGGATTGATGACCCGAGAAATCGGAGGACCACATTGTTGTGTGGTTCAATATACTCGGTACATCGCTGGCTCATTATGTTGAACTTTTTGTATCGCCCAACGACCTATTAGGATTTTGCTCGATACACTAGAGTTTCAACATACCGGTTGATGAAGTGATTACATCGACCGGCGGCGGGGCCGGGTCCTTGCGATTAGTTTGAAGGACCGATTCTCAGTTTCACTCAAAATTGGAGAATCTTGGTTTAGGATTTCGAAATCGGGACTTTCGAGTGCCGGGTGAGATCGATACACTAAAATCATAAAGGTTAAAATATGATTTAATGTGATTGATAACATGCATTGTGTGACAACATATATGTTTGATACCATGATATGTTTGCAACATGCGTAAGTTAGATCACATGATGTATAGCTAAAGCCCATCAAGACAAGACCGTTTTATATTGCATTTGATTTGTATATATATCATGGTGGTTTGTGCCATCTTAAGATTTGGGTTGTGTATATTTTGCGACGAGATGCGTCGTAGTTTACATGTATCATATTTGTACACGGCCTGCGAGCCGTCGATATATTTTGTAAACGTACTTCCCGAAGATGGCACGTTGGGAGTCTTGGAGTTGGCATTTAGTCATGGAGACGTCAAGGAGCCAGTGGGAGCGTCACCAAGGATGAAGAAGACTTGTTTAGTTGTAATCTTAACCCTAAGGATGTGACCCCAATCTTTACGGACTGGCCCCATAAAGATCGAACCTAGATATGGGCTTAGGCTATACATGTTGAAATTGTGCTTTTTAGAATTGCATGATGTTGGGTTCCGGGGCATCCTAATCACGTTCATGGCAGCGGAAGAAACCTATAAACCGCCCCGAACTTGTGCAAGATCGACTACCAAGTTAGATCCTTAGGAAATCGAGTTTTCGGGTTTTACCAAAATCTACCCAGCAGAAAATCGAGACTTTGAAGCTCCATATCTCAAGATACAGATCTTCAATTACTTCGGTTCTTTTTGGAGATTAAACCTCAGCCAATTATCTACATCTTTTATGTTTTGCTCCAAACCCAGTTCGGACGAGAAGACCTCCGTCTGGAGCAAAATATTTTTCCCATCTGGCCGGACAGACTCTGCGGAGCAGTCAGCTTCTCGGCCTTTTATCTCCCAAACCAGCGCTTTTTTGGAAAATAAGTATTTCACAAAAGTTGTAGCCCTCTGACTTATCTTTCCAACGCCGCCATTTTTAGATCGATCGGAGCTCGGACGAAGCGGATATGGCTCACGCAATATAGGTCGCCGGAACTGGACAATCTGGACAGTTTCTCCATTCTTGCTTGGATCACCAAGAAAACACCAAGAACGTCATGAATGGGAAGAATGGGAAGAATGAACTTGAACCTCTTCAAAGACGCCTACATATCCTCTCCGAGGAATCAAATCCACGTAGTTCTTGCTAGAGATTCATACACACACAAATCTACAAGAATTTGGTGTGTAGAACAAAAGTGATGGAGAGAGGGAGGAGTGTAGGGTTTTGGAGCGTTCTAGATCATCGAGATAGCGGAAGCATTTAACAAAAGCAACTCCAAACCTTGTCCCAGAACATGAACCATTAAATCTCAAAGCAAAATTTATTCCACAAAAAATTTACCTTTAGGTCTTTGTTGAATCAATAAAGAAGAATTATAAGGTCTTCTTCTCTAGAGCAAGTCCACACCAAGGGGATGATCTTAAAGATCTTTCACTTAATGCCTACTAGAACAATTAAGTGAAGAACAAGAGAGCAAGAAGAGAGGAGAGAGGGGACTTGGCTGGCCAAGGAGAGAGAGAGAGTGGATGTGAGTGAATGAATTAATTCAAAGATATTTCTCTACTTCATCAATCTCATAAGCATGGGTCAAAAGGTGATTGGTATGGGTTTAAAGGTGTCATTAACCATACCCCTTAAATCACTCACCTCTTAATCAACATTCACCAACTAAGCATGATGTGTTGTGGCCCCCACCTTTGGGCCCACCAAAGTGGCCGGCCATGTAGAGCTTATTGGGCCCAAAATGGGCCCTTGTTGGGCCGGTCATGTGACCTCATGGGCCGAGCCCAATGGGCTCGCCCATGTGGTTTCGTGCCGTGTCCATAAGTCGCCCGACCCTTTTTGTCGTTACTTATCAAACAAAGTCCGACGCGACATCGACGAAAAATCTCAATTTTCTCGATTCCCTAATTATTCTCTCATATCGAACCTATGGCCCAAAACCTTCAGTTTTGTCCATGTATTGCTCCTCAAGAAACGTTAAGGTTTCCTTGTCTCAAGTTATTCGTCTTGTATGTGTGTGACCCTCCATGCTCATGCCACCGTTGGCAGATCGGCACAAGAGATCTCTCTTGTCCGATCCATCATAAGTGGTCTCTAGTAAGACATTATGATTACCCAAGGTGCATGATGATCGATGATTCGATTTAACCTTGTGCGTACAAGTCACTATCCTATTATCTCTAGACATCCCGATTGATCACAAGGCATAGAGTCGTCATCCTTGTTTAATCAATCATTGTTACTTGATATGTGAGATGACTGAGAACTGATAACTCGTATCACCGGCATGGCCATGCTCTTTCTCTCAGTCATTCTCGATCAAGAGGCCTTTAACAGATATCTTTCCCATACCGTAGTATGAGGGATAAATCCCTTAGCCGTCTTTCGTGTCACTCATGCAATCCGTTCCGCCACGCAAGTTAAAGCCGCACATACATTGCATAGCGATCATAAAGACTCCTTGGTCTAAGGATATCGTGACAAGGTATCGCATTTGAATATGTTCATGACTTAATCTACGAAACACTATTCAAAGCGGGTCGTCCGATATCAATCACCTCATGATATCTATGATATGATTCCGGGATCCCACATCCCTATGACAAGCAGAACTACATCATTGAGAACCATCCTCATACTGGTCGCTTCAATTGAAGTGTATATTGACCAGGGACTCGTTAAGTGTGATCCGTACAGAATTATGGTTCTACTACTTTAGTGGTCATAAATCAGATCATGCTTAACATATTACTTCAACACATAAGAAATACAAAGTCGTTTTATTCATTACAAACGATGACAAACTATTACAGACATTTACAGACTATTTCAATTGGAACCTAGGGCACAAATGCTATCAATCTCCCACTTGCCCCTAGTTCTAAAATAAGTCCCAGTTTGTACCCATTGACTATACATGAGCTTCATGTTTAGGCTGTGAGGGAGCATTCGTCAAAAGGGTCGGCTATGTTTTAATTCGTCGTAATGTAGTTGATCTTCTCATTATCTAGGTAACGTCTGAGTATATATCTAGATTTGTTATGTGATCTGGACACTTTAGCTTACGCAATGGCCCTAGTGTTGTCACAAGATAAGCCTACTGGGTTAGACGGGTTTTTAATTACATCTAATCCAGTCATGAAGCTCCAAATCCATACAGCCTTCTTTGCTGCCTCTAATGCAGCTATATACTCAGCTTCCGTCGTAGAATTGGCAATTGGTCCTGCTTCCAGCTCTTCCAGCTGAAGCTCCACCATTCAACATGAATACGTATCCTTACCGACTCTACAATCATTAGGATTCGTCTGGAAACTAGTGTCAATATAACCTTTGACTACTAGCTCAACATTATCGTGGCCCCCGCACACAAGAAAGGCATCTAAAGTTTTTCTCAAGAACTTGAGGATAGCTTTGACCGCAACCTAGTGTTGTCCAATGGGGTTAGACTGATGTCTACTAACACAACTTAAGGCGAACGAGACATCCAGTCTTGTGCATATCATGGCATACATGATGGATCCTATAGCTGAAGCGTATGAGATCTCACTCATTCTTTTCAGCTTATCAGGTGTCGCCGGGCACTAAATCTTGCTGAGCTTTATGCCATGTCGAATGGGTAAGAATGCTTTCTTGGAATCAAGCATTTGAGAACCCACTTGGTGCGATCTCTCTATATCTTGATCTCAAGAATATAAGCAACATCGCCTAAGTCCTTCATTTTAGAAAGGGGAAATAGCAAGTCACTACCCTATACTATACAACTTTTGCATGTCACTACCCTCTACTTTTTTTAGTTGCATGTCACCACTGTAAGGTTTCATTTAGTTGCACCGTCCATCACAGAGTTAAGCTTGATGTAAAAAGTCCATAATACCCCTAGACTAAAAAAATTCAAAAATTAAAAAAAATATCTTTTGAACATTTTTTTTTAAAAATATTTTTTATCAGATAAATAATAAAACACTGATTTCAAAATTATTTTAAAAAAAAAAATAGGTTTTTCAAAAAAAATATTAAAAATAAAAAACTACAGTGGGCTCCCCCGATCTCAGTCACGGGGGAGTCACGATCGCCCCTCGAAGACCCACGATCGTGGCTTTACACGGGGACAGGATCGAGGAGATTCAAAATATCTTACCTACCCCATCCATGATCGTGCCTGAAGGAGTCACGATCGCCACCAAGACCAAGTCACGATCGTGCCGCGACCAAGACACGATCGTGACCCAGACAGAGGCACGATCGTGCCTTTCTACCCACGATCGTGCCTTCCCTCAGAATTAGAAAAGTATAAAAGGGGTAGAGACACTTTTTGAAGAGGGGGAAGAAACATAGAGAGAGAAAACGAACCAAGGAGCTTTTGAGCCATTTCTTCAAGCGTTCTTCGTGGTTTCTCGACCGTTCTTCATCTTCCTCGACACCAAAGGCATCGTTAGTTCCACCGTTCTTCATCGCGCATTGAAGACACACCTTGCTCGGGATTCCAAGAGCATTTCCTATCCTTTTATTTTATGTTCTTCATTTGTATTAGTGTAACCACCATGTTGATGCTAAGCTTGAGCACCATGGTTATGGGCTAAACCCCTTAGCCATGGGTGCTAGACAATATATAATGTGAATGTAACGTTTAATGAGATTAGCGATTTATTGATGAACAAATGTGTTGTGTGGATTGTTGTTTGAATGCATGTGTTGTTTAAGTGACGTTTTACCATATGTGATTGAGGTGTTCTATCCGATACCGAAAGGGAAGGATTAGAACCCGAACTTAGCAACCACCGAGGGTTGAAGGCTCAAGATCGTGTCTTGGCACCTTCTCTTAACCCTTAGCCGTTTATTGTCGATTGTATGCAATCTCGAGTTTTCTCAATACCGAAAGGGCACGGGAACACTCGGGATTAGGCCAACCTCATTACCGAAAGGCGAGGTCGGCATTTAAGACATAGGCTCGACCAACCGTTTAATCGATAGCTTACTTATCTCTCGAACTTATTCACTTGATGATTGTTTAGCACCCTAGGCGTTTGAATCTCTACGTATTCACTATCGCGCTTTGCTATCATTGTCATAATTGCAAACACGTTTATTAACTAATCGTAAACCCCATATTAATCCCTGTGGACCGACTCGGTATCTTACCGGATCATATAAATATTATTACTCGCGACCCGTGTGCACTTGCACGTGGAAACCATTATGCGACGTTATCACGTCACATTTTGGCCCAACAAGTTTTTGGCGCCGTTGCCGGGGATTAATCGGTCTACGATTGGTAAATGCTTGTGTATGTGTTGTTGTGATATTGATATTGTTTAGTTTAATTGAAGGTACTTATTTGGTACATGACCCGAAGCTCGGGAGTGCCAGAGTTTAATTTCAACCCAGAAATCGAAGCTTTGTGCCGGAGAAACAACGCTTTGAGGAAACGTATTAGTGGAAGTATGGCTCAATCAAGAAGTATGGACGATACTCCCGCCAGAGTGGAGCAAAGACCTCCCATTTTGGGACGGGATCGGGAAGAAGTTCCCGCTGAGGTAAATAACAATGAAAGGTCGTACTTTGGATCCGAGGATCACGAAGACTATGATGCCGAGGATGACGACATGCCTCAATTATCTCCGCTTCCCCCTAGAGGATCGCGAGGGAGGCGGGGGAGAGGAACTTCGAGTTTTCGTCAACCAAGACATAGAAGACGGGTAGACAATTACCACCAAGCTCCGGACTTCGAGCTCACATCAGTAATGCTGAGTCTACTGAGGACAAATCCACAGTTTATGGGCAACAACACCGATGCCCACAATCATCTCAAGCTTCTTGAAGACGTCGTAGAGACTACGGCCAGTGGTTATCCTGAGGATCTAGTCAAGACCAAGCTACTTCCCATCTCTTTGGCAGGGGCGGCAAAAGCATGGTACATGACGCTACCACTTCGTGAGAAGCGAGATTGGGTGAGTCTCGAGAAAGCATTCTTGTCGAAATATGTGCCACCTCGAAAGGAGGGTTTGCTTCGGAAGGACATCAACAACTACACCCAATTCCGGGGGGAAACTCTTGGAGAGACGTGGGAGAGATTTAAGCAGTTGCTGAGGAAGTGCCCGGACCACCAAATCTGTGATGAGGTCTTGAACAAGACGTTCTACTGGGGTCTGAATCAAGCGTCTCAAATGGCGGTGAATGCCGGTTTGGGAGGGTCACTTCTCTCAATAGCCCCGGGCGCAGTGTTTGATGTGGTGGAGCAAGTTGCGCTCCAAAGTTATGAGTACAATGAAGCCGAAGTGGTCCAGAATAACCAAGGATCATCCGTCGCACGAAAAGGAGAAGAACAAGAGACAATGAAAAGTCTCTCAGACAAGATGAACCGGCTTCTTAACATGGCGCAAGGAGATCAAGGAAGGAATTTGCGGACTCAAGCGGGAGTAAACCACATGGAATACAACAACAACAACAAGGGCAACTTCGGGGGACCGGGAAATGCACGGGGATACCAAGATCGTCCGGTGCAGAACCACCCCCAAGGATATGGAAACAACTACCAAGCGAGACCACAGACCAATGCTAGTAGCTACGGCAGAGTGTATCCGGATCGTCCCCAAGGTGGCAACAATGGCCAAAATAACCGTCTGTCAACCTACGACAAGGGTCAACACTCCATCTCCAAGGGCGATGAGTCGCTCAGAGATGTGTTAGAGGCCTTCATAAAAAGCCAAACGGCGGTGATTGACGAGCTAAGAAGAAACCAGAGGGACAGTGAGGCACAATGGGAGCAACGTAATGCTCAAAGACCAGCGGGAACTCTTCCAAGTAACACCGAGTGTCCGCAGGACAATGGGAAGAGGCATGTCAATGCCATCTATGTTGGTACAGAGGTGAGCTCATTGTCTAAGTCCCAACCTCAGAAGATAAAGGACCCCAGAAGCTTTCTAGTGCCTGTCGGGATAGGCTCGTCTCAACTGATGGCCCATTGTGATGTAGGTGCCCGAGTGAGTATGATGCCTCTTACCTTGTATAAGAAGCTCGGGTTGTCAAGCATGGAGGAGACGAAGGTGGTGTTGCAACTTGCCGATCATTCGGTGGTTACCCCAGTGGGAGTTGTTCAGAACCTATTGGTGAAGATAGGCAAGCATCAGGTGCCTACAGACTTCGTTGTTCATGACTACAAAGCAAGCCAGGATGTGGACCTCATTTTGGGAAGACCGTTTCTAGCAACCACAGAAACTTGCATCAAGGTCAAAAGCGGAGTGCTAACAATGTCCATTGGAGGTGAATCAATTACCTTCAAGAACCCGACATCCGATGAAAGGTCAAGCCCTAGAAAGAAGGAGAAAGGGGCGGTTGTGGTTCCCAAGAAGGTAGTGAAAGGGCCAAAAGCTTCCAAAGTAGAAGTAGACCCGAGACAAGAAGGACGAGAAGTTAGGCCAAGATCCATGAGTTACGAAGTAAAGACCATATCTGTGGTTGAGGAACTCGAAGAAGTTGAGTTCGAGAAGTTTTTGTTTGATGAACTCGAGGATGAGGCTAAGGCCGAAAAATAAGCAAGAGCCGTACAAGAAATATCCGTGCTAGAGATGCACGAGAAGTTGGGAGCTAATGCTCCCGGAAAGAAGCATTCTCCTCGGAACCGGAGGAAAAAGAGCAAGAAAAAGAGGAAAGGCGTTGTGACGCCAAAAGCAATGAAGACGGTTTGGATACCTAAGAGTTGGGTAGACCAGCTGTATGTGGAGAGCACCAAAGTGACGGTGCGGAGGGCAAAGGACCTACAGTGGAACTGGTGGAAGCCACCGGATTGCACAGAGCCCGAGATTGAAAGAGCGGTGTAGAAACTGCCGTTTCGTCGGGCTAACGACGTTAAACAAACGCGCTATTGGGAGGCAACCCAAGTTTCTTATCTCATCTTTGTACATTCTCGTAATTTAGCTATTTGGGTCTAAGTAATGCACTAATCTTTGTTTGTTTTTCATATGAAGGAACCGGTGCAATCACGACGCCTATGGCGTACACCTCTCCTTCGCAAAATGAACAAGTCAACACCCGGGACAAACCATCACGCCAAGTCAACCATTTTATTTCGAGAAAGGTAGTATGTACTTTCTCCTATGATTATTAAGTTGAGTTGATCTTGCTTAAGGCTTGTGATCGCCTTGGAACCTTGAATGGTTTGCCCCTCTATGTGGGTTGTTGTGCTTTGATTAGTAGTATTGTCGGGTTTATTTTATATAAGGGTGTCACCGTGAAAGTTAGGCGCAGTTGAGTCTTAAGTGTGGTGTGTACGGGGTACACACCACTGTCGGGTTTAGTTAAATTTGGGTATAGTAATACCCTAAGTGTGGTGTGTGTCCCACACACCACTATTGAGTCTAGGATTTGTAGAGTTTGTGTGTGTTACTTTTTGTGCAGGTGATTGGATGTGCCTTCATTATGAAAAAGATGTACAAAGCAAGACTTGAGAGGAGAGTCACGGGAGAGTTTTGGGGGAAAAAGCAAGGGTCCCACCCATCACCCTTTGGGCAATAAAAGGACCCCTTTCTCTTTCTCTTTCTCTTTCTCTCATTGTCATTGTTTTAGAACTCTTGCAAGTTAAAGAATCCTCCGAGAACCAACTTCATATTTCTCTAAGCCAACATGAATCAGTGGGAAATTGGCCTCAATGCCTCATCCTCATCGGATGACGATGAGGGAAACTCGCCGGCGCCAAGGTGGCCGGTGAACTCGCCGGTATCCGAAGATAGTCCCACCTCGCCAGAGGATCCTATGATCCATATTGAGAGCCGGTTTGAGGAGATCATCGTGGACATCATGACGGTGAGAGAAGATATCAAGGACTTTAAGGAGGACGTGCAACAACAGTTGACTGACATCATGGAAATGATTAGCAACTTGGCTACGACATTGCACAGAAGAACTATGAGGCCGCCAGCGGCCAGGTAAGAAGGGAGAAGGTAACACCAATTGTTTGTACATATGTGTGTAGTTTCGGTTTATGGAGTCTTTTGTATGTCGTAACCCCGTGTTCAGAGTTAAGTGTGGTGTGTGTCTCACACACCACAATCGAGTCATTTAACAATTTTCAAAACAAGTCCAAGTGCAGGTATGGGTTCGAGTGTTCTAAGAATGAAGAAGAAGAAGAAAAGAGTGAAAAAGGCAAGAAAATGGGTCTAGTCACGATCGTGACCATGGAGGCACGATCGTGGGTTGGGAAAATGCGTTAAGGCATGATCGTTCCCCTTCCAGTGACGATCGTGACCTGGGAAATAAGTCGAGTCACGATCGTGCCTTCCCTAGGGACGATCGTGGCTGAATATATTCGAATTAATTCCAACTTACCGTGGGCTCCCCCGATCTCAGTCACGGGGGAGTCACGATCGTGACCCAATGATATTTGGAGAGGCACGATCGTGCCAGTATCTTGGTACAATTACGAACCCGTCATCAACGACCCGTGTTGTGACGTTTCTAATTGTATCATATACAATCTTCTTTTGAAGTCGTCATTTGCAACCCGTGCAAACACGTTTCAAAATCCAACTCATCCATCACAACCCGTGCGATGATGATTCACAACGCTTTAAACATGCAAACAATTAATATCGATTTTAATCTTTGCATGTGAGGTGATGGCTTATAAACTTATAAGCTAAGCATGCAAGCATACAATTATTTCTAATAATTAAAGCAAGCAAGCATAAAGCGTTTAAACATGCACGAGTAGCCCATCCTATTCTTAAGATTCTACGAGACATCACATCTTCTCGTCTTTCTCATTCGGGCTCCCACTAGCTCTTGGACTTCCTCCAAGACCGTCATTGTGCTCGATTTTCCATCCTTCTCGTCTTTGAGTAGTAATTACAATTAATACTCGGTTCGTAGACCGGATAAAAATAATTACACTTTATGGGCTCGAATGAAAGAATAATTACACGCTAACACTAACGGTGTGCAAACCGTGAAAGCTATAAAATCTAATGGGCTACTAACGCATCATACATCTCATCACATCATCCAACAAGTTGCTTGGTCGGGTTTATCGAAACTAGACCTTTTCGAAAAACGGTTTATCGAAACCGATCAAATTTAAAAGTTTTCGAAATATTGGATCGCGGGTTCATCCACGGACATAATCAACGTGCACGAACCAAGTCGGGCATACGCTCAATGGGCCGAAGCCTGTTGGGCCGAGCCCAACACCACGACTTGGTTTGGGCCCAGAAAAGCCGAAACCGAGCTTGCCTCCCTTCTCGGCCTCTGCCTAGAAGGGGGACGGCCCCGGTCACCGCCGGCCTCCCCTGGCCTCCGGTGACCTCCGTCCGGTACCTACGATCCGGCTCCCCGAGAGTCTCTTCTCGCACCCGACAAATCCAATATAAATCCGAAAAATTCCAAATTCAATATATTTTTCAAAAGTAACATATTTCATGCAATTTACCCAAAAAACATTAAAAACATGTTATCAACAAATATGACATGCAAATCACCATAAAACCGAAACAACAAACAAGAATCTCGTAGTGGTAGACCGCCTCTGATACCACTGTTGGGTTCCGGGGCATCCTAATAACGTTCATGGCAGCGGAAGAAACCTATAAACCGTCCCTAACCTGCGCAAGATTGACTGTCAAGTTAGATCCTTAGGAAATCGAGTTTTCGGATTTTACCAGAATCTGCCCAGCAGAAAACCGAAACTTTGAAGCTCCATATCTCGAGTTACACATCTCCAATTACTTTGGTTCTTTATGAAGATTAAACCTCAGCCAATTCTCTACATCTTTTGTGTTTTGCTCCGAACCCATTTCGGACGAGAAGACCTCTTTCTGGAGCAAAACATTTTTCCCATCTCGCTGGACAGACTCTGCGGACCAGTCAGCTTCTTGGCCTTGTATCTCCCAAACCACAGCTTTTTTGGAAAATCAGTATTTCACAAAGGTTGTAGCCCTTTGACTTATCTTTTTAACGCCGCTAAATTCAGGTCAATCAGAGCTCGGACGATACGGATATGGCTCACGCAATGTCGGTCACCGGAACTGGACAATCTGGACAGTTTCTCCATTTTTGCTTTTAGTCTTTATTGAATCAAGAAAGAAGAACTATATGATCTTCTTCTCTAGAACAAGTCCACACCAAGAGGATAATCCTTAAGATCCTTCATTTAAAGCCTAGTAGAACAATTAAGTGAAGAACATGAGAGCAAAAAGAGAGAGCAAGAGGAATTGATGAGAGTTGTGTAAATTATTATTTGATCTTTCTCTACTTCATCAATCTCATGAGCATATGTTAAAAGGTGATTGGTATGGGCTTAAAGGTGTCATTACCCATACCCCTTAAATCACCCACCTCTTTATCAACATTCACCAACTAAGCATGGTGTGTTGTGGCCCCCAACTTTAGGCCCACCAAAGTGGCCGGCCATGTAGGGCTTATTGGGCCCAAAATGGGCCCTTGTTGGGCCGGTCACGAGACCTCATGAGCCGAGCCCAATGGGCCCGCCCATGTGGTTTCGTGCCGTGTCCAAAAGTCGCCCGACCCTTTTTGCCTTTTTGTCGTTACTTATCAAACAAAGTCCGACGCGACATCGACGAAAAATCTCAGTTTTCTCGATTCGCTAATTATTCTCTCATACCGAACCTATGGCCCAAAACCTTCAGTTTTGTCCATGTATTGCTCCTCAAGAAACGTTAAGGTTTCCTTCTCTAAAGTTATCCATCTTGTATGTGTGTGACCCTCCAGGCTCATGCCACCGTTGGCAGATCGGCACAAGAGATCTCTCTTGCCCGATCCATCATAAGTGGTCTCTAGTAAGACATTATGATTACCCAAGGTGCATGATGATAGATGATTCGATTTAACCTTGTGCGTACAAGTCACTATCCTATTATCTCTAGACATCCCGATTGATCACAAGGCATAGAGTCGTCATCCTTGTTTAATCAATCATTGTTACTTGATATGTGAGATAGTTGAGAACTGATAACCCGTATCACTAGCATGGCCATGCTCTTTCTCTCAGTCATTCCCAATCAAGAGGCCTTTATCGGATATCTTTCCCATACCGTAGTACGAGGGATAAATCCCTTAGTCGTCTTTCATGTCACTCATGCAATCCGTTCCGCCACCCAATCATGCCCGTTATTGCAAGCCTGTTCCGGAAAGCGTTAGGCGCAAGTTAAAGCCGCACGTAAATTGCAAAGCAATCACAAAGACTCCTTGGTCTAAAGATATCGTAACAACCTATCGCATTTGAATATGTTCATGGCTTAATCTACGAAACATTATTCAAAGCGGGTTGTCCGATATCAATCACCTCATGAATCTATGATATGATTCCGGGATCCCACATCCCTATGACAAGCAGAACTACATCATTGAGAACCATCCTCATACTGGTCGCTTCAGTTGAAGTGTATATTGACTAGGGACTCGTTAAGTGTGATCCGTACAGAATTATGGTTCTACTACTTTAGTGGTCATAAATCAGATCATGCTTAACATATTACTTTAACACATAAGTAATACAAAGCCGTTTTATTCATTACAAACGATGACAAACTATTACAGACATTTACAGACTATTCCAATTGGAACCTAGGGCACAAATGCTATCAATGAGATCTTTTAGACCTCCTTAGACCATCTGGAATTTCTGTAGGGATTAATTCTTCATCTGCGACCATCTGAGGCCCCAGTACTTCTATATCTTGCATAGCAGGCTCCTGAGTTGCTTCAGGCTGTTCCGTATCCTCTCGAATTTCTTCGAGATGCACGGGACTCCCACTAGCTATTTTGGAAATAAAATATTTCTCCAAAAATACTCCTCATCGAGCAACAAAGACTTTGTACTCGCTGGGTATATAGAAGTTGTATCTCTTAGTTTTTTAAGGATAC
This sequence comes from Geranium rotundifolium, assembly GCA_963920655.1. Lineage (NCBI taxonomy): Eukaryota > Viridiplantae > Streptophyta > Magnoliopsida > Geraniales > Geraniaceae > Geranium > Geranium rotundifolium. The sequence goes on along the minus strand of OY987313.1, from coordinate 21,785,355 downwards.
CTTACGTAGACACAATTGTCTGATTTGGATGCCTGCATCTCTGCTACCAAATTTTTTTAGGAAAAACATACTAGGATGTTTCCTACACCATATATGACTGTGGTCCATTTCTTATTTGACTACTACGCGAAGGCGCATGCATCCAAATAGAACTGACCATCTCATCCCGCTCCTATCCCAATGAAAACTAGTAACGGGAGACGTAATGAGTGTCATGTGATAGCAATTTGTGCCCTAGTCCAATTGCTAGTACCCTGTAAACGTCTATGTACATTATCATCGTTTGTAATATATATATATATATATATATAAAACGGTTTTGTATTACTTATGTGTTGAAGTAATATATTAAGCATGATCTGATTTATGACCACTAAAGTAGTAGAACCATAAATCTGTACGGATTACACTTAACGAGTCCATGGTCAATATATGCTTCCATAGAAGCGACCAGTATGAGGATGGTTCTCAATGACGTAGTTCTACTTGTCATAGGGATGAGGGATCCCGGAATCATATCATAGATATCATGAGGTGATTGATATTGGACGACCCGCTTTGAATAGTGTTTTCATAGATTAAGCCATGAACATATTCAAATGCGATAGCTTGTCACGATATCCTTAGACCAAGGAGTCTTTGTGATCGCTATGCAATGTACGTGCGACTTTAACTTGCGCCTAACGCTTTCCGTAACAGGATTGCAATAATGGGCATGATTGGGTGGGGGAACGGGTTACATGAGTGACACGAAAGACGGCTAAGGGATTTATCCCTCATACTACGATATGGGAAAGATATCCGTTAAAGGCCTCTTGATCGAGACTGACTGAGAGTAAGAGCATGGCCATGCCGGTGATACGGGTTATCAGTTCTCAGCCATCTCACATATTAAGTAACAATGATTGATTAAACAAGGGTGAAGACTCTATGCCTTGTGATCAATCGGGATATCTACAGATAATAGGATAGTGACTTGTACGCACAAGGTTAAGTCGAAGCATCGATCGTCATGCACCTTGGGTAATCATAACGTCTTACTAGAGGCCACTTATGATGGATCGGGCAAGAGAGATCTTTTGCGCCGATCTGCCAACGGTGGCATGAGCCTGGAGGGTCACACACATTCAAGACAGACAACTTGAGACAAGGAAGCCTTAACGTTTCTTGAGGAGCTATGCATGGACAAAACTGATGGTTTTGGCCCATAGGTTCGGTTTGAGAGAATAATTAACGAATCGAGAAAACTGAGTTTTTTCGTCGATGTCGCGTCAGATTTTGTTTGATAAGTAACGACAAAAAGGGTTGGGCAAACTTTTGGACACGGCATGAAACCACATGGGCGAGCCCATTGGGCTCGGCCTATGAGGTCACGTGACCGGCCCAACAAGGGCCCATTATGGGCCCAATAAGCCCAATATGGCTGGCCACATTGGTAGGTCCAAGAGTGGGGGCCACACAACACCATGCTTGGTTGGTGATTGTGGATTAAAAGGTGAGTGATTTAAGGGGTATGGGTGATGACACTTTAAGCCCATACCAATCACTTTTAGACCCATGCTTATGAGTTGGATGATGAATGTAAATATCTAATATTGATTCATTACACAAAATAATCACACAACTCTCACAAGCTCTCTCTCTCTCTATTGTAGCCGACCACTTGCTCTCTCCTCATCATCTTGCTCTCTTGTTCTTCATTTAATTGTTCTAGTAGGCAATTAAGTGAAGGATCTTCAAGATCATTCCCTTGGTGTGGACTTGCTTTAGAGAAGAAGATCCGAAAGTTATTCTTTATCGATTCAACAAAGACTTAAAGGTAAACATCTTGTGGAATAGACTTTGCCTTGGGATTTAACGGTTTATGTTCTTGGATAAGGTTTGGAGTAGATTTTGTTAAACGCTTCCGCTATCTCGTTGATCTAGAACGCTCCAAAACCCTACAGTGGTATCAGAGGGTGGTTAACCCTCTAAATCTTTGTCTTGTTAAACTTGTTTCAGTTTTATGTATATTTGCGTGCCAATCTTGGTGATAACATGTTTTAATGCCTTTTGGGATAATTGCATGAAAAATGTTATTTTTGGAAAATATATTGAATTTGGAATTTTGCGGAAATTATTGGATTTGTCGGGTCCGAGAAGAGACTCTTGGGGAGCCGGATCGGGGGTACCGGACGGAGGTCACCATAGGCCGGGGAGACCGGCGGTGACCGGAGCCGTCCCCACTATTCGCTGAGGCCGAGAGTGGAGGCAAGCTCGGTTTGGGCCTTCCAAGGCCCATTACGAGCCGTGGTGTTGGGCTCGGCCCATTGGGCTTGGCCCGACTTGGTTTGTGCACGGTGTTTGATCCATGTCTTGAACCTGCGATCCAATATTTCCAAAATTTTCAATATTTAATCGGTTTCGATAAACTGTTTTTCGAAAAGGTATATTTCGATAAACCATACCAAGCAACTTGGCAAAATTAAAACCGGAATAATTGCATATTATTTGATAACATGTTTGTGTGATAACATGTTGGATGATGTGATGAGATGTATGATGCATTAGTAGCCCATTAGATTTTATCGCTTTCACGATTTGCACACCGTTAGTGTTAGCATGTAATTATTCTTTCATTCGAGCCCATAAAGTGTAGTTATTTTTTATCCGGTCTACGAACCGAGTACTAATTGTAATTACTACTCAAAGACGAGAAGGATGGAAAATTGAGCACAATGACGGTCTTGGAAGAAGTCCAAGAGCTAGTGGGAGCCCGAATGAGAAAGACGAGAAGATGTGGTGACTCGTAGAATCCTAAGATTAGGATGGGCTATAAAATGCATATTTAACGCTTTATGTTTGCTTGCTTGAATTATTAAAATAATAAAATGCTTGCATGCTTAGCTTATAAGTTTATAAGCCATCACCTCACATGCAAAGATTAAAATCGATTTTAATTGTTTGCATGTTTAAAGCGTTGTGAACCATCATCGCACGGGTTGTGATGGATGAGTTCAAATTTGAAACGTGTTTGCACGGGTTGCAAATGACGGCTTCAAATGAAGATAGTATGAAGATAGCACGGGTTCGTAATTGTGCCAAATACTTTCGAATTATTAAACACAACCAAATCACAACATAATTTGAGTCAAGTTAGATGCCACCCAAATTCACACCCATGTAGAAACATTTTATCGGTGTCGTGCGCCTTAGTGGAGCATCGATGGAATGGGTTCTATATGGGAATGGTAAATTTTGTGGGATGCCGTGCGCCTTAGCGGAGCATCTGCACAAAGTTAACTCGTTAGTGAAGGTTGGTTGACTCGACCACGATTCTTGGCCTGAGGTCGAGCTGGGGCATCGGAAGGGTAAGCCGTGTGCTTTTGCACATACCCTGACCAAGAGTTACACGGGTTGTAATTTGATGGACGTCCTACCTAAATGAGTCAATTGGAGCGGTGCGCCTTAGCGTACTTCAATTGACAAATCAGGTATCTTGGTTTAAAGATTCTAAACCTTAGAATCGGATGGTTGGTGTTTAATTCAGATCTTCGTAAATTTATTCAACTTTTCTGATTAAATTTACTTTCTTCGTGTAGAAATGGCTAGTAATTCAACAAACTCGTCTAATTTGTCGTTGAGGACTATACTCGAAAAGTGTAAACTCAATGGGACAAATTATCTGGACTGGGACAGGAATTTACGACTTGTGTTAAAGTTGGAACGCAGGGATTACGTCCTTGATAAGGCTATCCCGGTGGAGCCAGCTGCCAACGCAACGAGGGTCGTTAAGGATGCGTACCAGAAACACCTTAAGGACTCTATCGACGTTGCGTGTGTCATGCTGGGCTGCATGGAGGCGGTACTCCAGAAGTAGTTTATGGAGCTATCCCATGATCCGTTTGCAATGTTTGCACATATCAAGGATATGTTCAAAGAGAAAGTATGTATTGAAAAATACACTGTTCTCCGAGAACTCATTGCCTGCAAGATGTCAGCAGGCAGCTCCGTAGGTCCACACGTCCTACGCATGAAGGGACATTTCGATCATATGACTAGTCTCGGAATGACTATGGAGAAAGAAATGGTTGCAGATTTTATTTTGCAATCCCTTCCTCATGCATATGGTGGATTCGTCATGAACTATCACATGCATGACATGGACAAGACCGCGTCGGAGTTGCACAGCATGCTAGTGACTGCTGAGAAGAGCATAAGGGGCAGTTCGCCCAAAAGTGTTCTTATGGTCAAGAAGAGATCCAACTTCAAAGCTGGTGGTGGCAAGGGTAAAGGCCCAATGCACCTGGCAGGAAAGATCAGACGACCATTTGTTCCTAAACCTTCCTTGCCCGTGAAGGCAAGGGGAAGACAAAGGAGTCGGTCTGTTTCTACCGTCAAAAGCCTGGTCATTGGAAGAAAGACTGTCAGCAGCTAAAGGAGGATCAGAAGAACGGCGGTGGGGCCGCTACTTCGTCAGGTATTCCATTAGAACTTAATCTTTCTACTATAAATGCTTGGGTACTAGACACTAGAGATGAGTCTCATGTCTATGCGGATGTGCAGGTGTTGCATAGTATAAGAGATATAGGGGAAAGCGAGGTGGACCTAAGAGTTGGGAACAACGTGAGAGTTACCGCAACTGTCGTGGGTTCTGTTAACCTTGTTTTGCCCAGTGGGCTTGTAATTGAACTTTTTGATGTGTTTTGCATACCAGCTTTCAGTAGGATTATTGTATCAATATCTCTTCTTGAAAAGGAAGGTTATTATTTTAATATTAAGAACGGGTTTTTTAATATTATGCGCAACAACATGTTTTGTGGAAATGCTCACACTATTGGAGGTTTATACATATTAAATATGCAAAACTCGAGATCCAACATGCTCTATAATATAAATTCTAAGAGGTTAAAAGCTAATGATTTAGACCAAACTCTAATCTGGCATTGTCGTTTAGGTCACATAAATGAGAAACGCATCTCAGCGCTTCATAAGCGCGGACTTCTAAGACAATTCGAATTCCAAACGATTGATAGATGCAAAGCTTGTTTAATGGGCAAGATGACTAAAGCGCCCTTCACTGGTTTAGGTGAGAGGGCAGGTGATCTATTGGGTCTAATACATTCAGACGTATGTGGACCAATGAGTACACCAGCCAGAGGTGGTTTTGGCTACTTTATCACATTTACTGATGATTTCAGTAGATATGGTTATGTCTATCTCATGAGACATAAGTCCGAAGCCTTTGATAAATTCAAGGAGTTTAGGACTGAAGTAGAAAACCAACTCGGAAAGAGTATCAAGGCACTCCGTTCTGATCGGGGTGGAGAATACTTATCCGAGGAGTTTCTTAGTCATCTTACTGAAAGCGGAATACAATCTCAGTGGACTTCGCCAGGAACACTACAACTCAATGGTGTGTCCGAGCGAAGGAATCGAACATTGTTGGATATGGTTCAATCGATGTTAAGTCTCACTGATCTCCCGATCTCCTTCTGGGGTTACACTCTGCAAACGGCCGCATTCATAATAAACAGGGCTCCGTCGAAAGCAGTGGAAGGGACATCATTCGAGAAATGGTACGGGAAAGAACCCGTTTTGTCCTTCCTAAAAATCTGGGGTTGCGAGGCTTATGTGAAACGGTTGCTTGCAACTAAGCTCGAACCGAGATCAGATAAGTGCACTTTCGTCGGATATCCAAAAGAAACAAAAGGATACTACTTCTACAAACCGAGCGAAAATAAAGTTTTTGTCGCTCGAGGTGGGACATTCTTGGAAAAGGAATTTATTTCCAAGACAGTCAGTGGGAGGGCTGTTCATCTTGATGAAGTTCTAGATGAGATGGTCACTCGGGAACCACTGGACAACCCACTAGAAGAAGTAGAGCCAGAAGTGGTCGTTGAGCAAGAACCAATAGCTACAGTTAATGAGGACGATCCGAGGCGATCTGAAAGGATAAGTCATGGACCTATCAGATACGGTTTCCTAGTAACTGGAGGTGATGAGTTAGTGTTAGTGGACAATGATCCAGCTACCTTTCGAGAGGCCTTGGACGGAACCGACTCTGAGAAATGGCTGGAAGCCATGAGGGAAGAAATGCAATCTATGTCAGATAATAAAGTGTGGGACTTGGTGGATCAAACCCCTGACGTAAAAGTCATTGGGTGTAAATGGATCTTTAAAATAAAGATAGACATGGATGGCAAACCTCAGACCTATAAACAAGACTGATAGCAAAAGATTATAGGCAAGTCCACGAAATTGACTATGAAGAGACCTTTTCTCCAGTAGCTATGCTCAAATATATCCGCATTCTACTTGCCGTAGCGGCGTATCATAACTATGAGATATGGCAAATGGACGTCAAAACTGTAGGGTTTTGGAGCGTTCTAGATCGTCGAGATAGCGGAAGCATTATAACAAAATCTACTCCAAACCTTGTCCAAGAACATAAACCATTAAATCCCAAGGCAAAATCTATTCCACAAGATGTTTACCTTTAAGTCTTTGTTGAATCGATTAAAGAAGAATTTTCGGATCTTCTTCTCTAAAACAAGTCCACACCAAGGGGATGATCTTGAAGATCATTCACTTAATTGCCTACTAGAACAATTAAATGAAGAACAAGAGAGCAAGATGAGAGGAGAGAGAGAGAGAGAGGAGAGTTGTGAGTTGTGTGATTATTTTGTGTAATGAATGAATATTAGATATTTCAATTCATCATCCAACTCATAAGCATGGGTCTAAAGTGATTGGTATGGGCTTAAAGGTGCTTTGTCCCATACCCCTTAAATCACTCACCTCTTAATCCACAATCACCAACTAAGCATTTTGTTTTGTGGCCCCCACTCATGGACCCACCATGTGGGCCGGCCAAGAGGGCTTATTGGGCCCTAAATGGGCCCTTGTTTGGGCCGTCCATGAGACCTCATGGGCCGAGCCCAATGGGCTCGCCCATGTGGTTTCGTGCCGTGTCCAAAAATTGTCCGACCCTTTTTGTCCTTACTTATCAAACAGAGTCCGACGCGACATCGACGAAAAAACTCTGTTTTCTCGATTCGCTAATTATTCTCTCAAACCGAACCCATGGCACAAAACCTCCATTTTTGTCCATGTATTGCTCCTCAAGAAACATTATGGTTTCCTTGTCTCAAGTTATCCGTCTTGAATGCGTGTAACTCTTCAGGCTCACGCCACCATTGACAGATCGGCGCAAAAGATCGCTCTTGCCCGATCCATCATAAGGGGCCTCTAGTAAGACGTTATGATTACCCAAGGTGCATGACGATCAATGATTCGACTTAACCTTGTGCGTACAAGTCACTATCCTATTATCTCTAGATATCCCGATTGATCACAAGGCATAGAGTCATCACCCTTGTTTAATCAATCATTGTTACTTGATATGTGAGATGGCTGAGAACTGATAACCCGTATCACCGGCATGGCCATGCTCTTACTCTCAGTCAGTCTCGATCAAGAGGCCTTTATCGGATATCTTTCCCATACCGTAGTATGAGGGATAAATCCCTTAGCTGTCTTTCGTGTCACTCATGCAACCTGTTCCGCCACCCAATCATGCCTGTTATTGCAATCCTGTTACAGAAAGCGTTAGGCGCAAGTTAAAGCCGCATGTACATTGCATAGTGATCACAAAGACTCCTCGGTCTAAGGATATCGTGACAAGCTATTGCATTTGAATATGTTCATGGCTTAATCTATGAAAACACTGTTCAAAGCGGGTCGTCCGATATCAATCACCTCATGATATCTATGATATGATTCTGGGATATCTAGAAATACGTCATTAAGAACCATCCTCATACCGGTCGCTTCTATGGATGCATATTTTGACCAGGGACTCGTTAAGTGTGATCCGTACAGATTTATGGTTCTACTACTTTAGTGGTCATAAATCAGATCATGCTTAACATATTACTTCAACACATAAGTAATACAAAGCCGTTTATATTACTTCAACTCATAAGTAATACAAGTGGTCATAAATCATATCATGCTTAACATATTACTTCAACCATTGGGCTCGGCCCATGAAGCCTCATGGCCGGCCCAATAAGGCCATATGGCCGGCCCACTTGGTGGGGCCATTGTGGGGGCCACACAATGCCATGCTTAGTTGGTGATTGTTTATTAAGAGGTGAGTGATTTAAGGGGTATGGGTTAAAGCACCTTTAAGCCCATACCAATCACTTTTAACCCATACTTGTGAGTTGGGTGATGAATTATAATGCAAGACTTTAATTCATTAATTCATTAAGTCACAAAACACACAAAAATCCTCTCTCTCTCTCATTGTGGCCGGCCACCCCTCTCCTCTTCATCATCTTGCTCTCTTGTTCTTCATTTAATTGTTCTAGTAGGCAATTAAGTGAAGGATCTTGAAGATCATCCTCTTGGTGTGGACTAGCTTTAGAGAAGAAGATCCGAACGTTCTTCTTTATTGATTCAAACAAGACTTAAAGGTAAACATCTTGTGGACTAGATTTTGTTTTGGGATTTAATGGTTTAAATGTTCTTGGACAAGGTTTGGAGTAGATTATCTTTTATTGCTTCCGCTATCTTGACGATCTAGAACGCTCCAAAACCCTACAGTGGTATCAGAGGGTTGGTTACCCTCTTAATCTTTGTCTTGTTGAATTCATTTCGGTTTTGTGATTATTCGCATGCCAAAAGTTGATAACATGATTTTAATGCTTTTTGGGAGATTTGCATGAAATATGTTAATTTTGAAAAATATATTAAATTTGGAATTTTTCGGAAATTATTGGATTTGTCGGGTCCGAGAAGAGACTCTCGGGGAGCCGGATCGGAGGTACCGGACGGAGGTCACCGGAGGCCGGCGGTGACCGGGCCCGTCCCCACTCTTGGCCGAGGCCGAGAGTGACGGCAAGCCGGGTTTGGGCCTTCCAAGGCCCAAACCGGGCCGTGCATAGTTGGGCTCGGCCCAATGGGCCCTCGGCCCATTGGCTTGGCCCGACTTGGTTCGTGTGTGGTGTTTGATCCATGTCACGAACCCGCGATCCAATATTTCGAAAACTTTCAAAATTTAATTGGTTTCGATAAACCGTTTTTCGAAAAGGTCTAGTTTCGATAAACCCGACCAAGCAACTTGGCAAAATTAAAACCGGAATTATTGCATATTATTTGATAACATGTTTGTGTGATAACATGTTGGATGATGTGATGAAATGTATGATGCATTAGTAGCCCATTAGATTTATCGCTTTCACGGTTTGCATACCGTTAGTGTTAGCGTGTAATTATTCTTTTATTCGAGCCCATAAAGTGTAATTATTTTTTATCCGGTCTACGAACCGAGTATTAACTGTAATTATTACTCAAAGACGAGAAGGATGGAAAATCGAGCACGATGACGGTCTTGGAGGAAGTCCAAGAGCTAGTGGGAGCCCGAATGAGAAAGACGAGAAGATGTGAAGACTCGTAGAATCCTAAGATTAGGATGGGCTATAAAATGCATATTTAACGCTTTATGGATGCTTGCTTGAATTATTTAATTAATTGCATGCTTGCATGATTAGTTTATAAGTTTATAAGCGATCACCTCACATGCAAAGATTAAAATCAACTTTAATTGTTTGCATGTTTAAAGCGTTGTGAACTTTCATCACACGGGTTGTGATGGATGAGTTCAAATTTGAAACGTATTTGCACGGGTTGCAAATGACGGATTCAAATGAAGATAGTATGTGATACAATTAGAAACGTCACAACACGGGTTGTTGATGACGGGTTCGTAATTGTACCAAATACTTTCGAATTATTAAACACAACCAAATTACAAGTTAATTTGAGTCAAGTGAGATGCCACCCAAATTCACACCCATGTAGAAACATTTTATCGGTGTCGTGCGCCTTAGCGGAGCATCGATTGAATGGGTTCTAGATGGGAATGGTAAACTTTGTGGGATGTCGTGCGCCTTAGCAGAGCATCTGCACAAAGTTAACTCGTTAGTGAAAGTTGGCTGACTCAACCACGATTCTTGGCCTGAGGTCGAGCTGGGGCATGGGAAGGGTAAGCCGTGTGTTTTACACATACCCTGACTAAGAGTTACACGGGTTGTAATTGGACGGATGTCCTACCTAAATAAGTCAATTGGAGCGGTGCGCCTTAGCGCACTTCAAATGACGAATAAGGGATCTTGGTTTAAAGATTCTAAATTTTAGAATCTAATGGTTGGTGTTTAATTCGGATCTTCGTAAATTTATTCAACTATTCTGATTAAATTTACTTTCTTCGTGTAGAAATGGCTAGTAATTCAACAAACTCGTCTAATTTGTCATTCAGGACTATACTCGAGAAGTGTAAACTCAACGGGACAAATTATCTAGACTGGGACAGAAATTTACGACTTGTGTTAAAAATGGAACGCAGGGAGTACGTCCTTGATAAGGCTATCCCTGAGGAGCCAGCAGCCAACGCAACGAGGGTCGTTAAGGATGCGTACCAGAAACACCTTAGCGACTCTATCGACGTTGTGTGTGTCATGCTGGGCTGCATGGAGGCGGACCTCCAAAAGCAGTTTATGGAGCTATCCCATGATCCGTTTGCAATGTTTGCACAGATCAAGGATATGTTCAAGGAGAAAGTACGTATTGAAAAATACACTGTTCTCCGAGAACTCATAGCCTGCAAGATGTCAGCAGGCAGCTCCGTAGGTCCTCACGTCCTACAGATGAAGGGGCATTTTGACCATATGACTAGTATCGGTATGTCTATGGAAAAGGAAATGGCTGCGGATTTTGTTCTGCAATCCCTTCCTCATGCATATGGTGGGTTCGTCATGAACTATCATATGCATGATATGGACAAGACCGTGTCGGAGTTGCACAGCATGCTAGTAACTGCCGAGAAGAGCATAAGGGGCAGTTCGTCCAAAAATGTCTTCATGGACAAGAAGGGACCCAGCTTCAAAGCTGTTGGTGGCAAGGGTAAAGGCCCAAGACACCTCGCAGGGAGGAACAGACGACCATTTATTCCTAGACCTCACATGCCCGTACAAGGCAAAGGGAAGGCAAAGGAGTCGGTCTGTTTCTACTATCAAAAGCCTGGTCATTGGAAGAAAGACTGTCAGCAGCTGAAGGAGGATCAGAAGAAGGGCGGTGGGGCCGCTACTTCATCAGGTATTCCATTAGAGCTATATCTTTCTACTATAAATACCTGGGTACTAGACACTGGAGCTGAGTCTCATGTCTGTGCAGGTGTTACACAGTAGAAGAGATATAAAGGAAAACGAGGTGGACCTAAGAGTTGGGAACAATACCAGAGTTGCCGCAACTGCTGTGGGTTCTGTGAACCTTGTTTTGCCCAGTGGGCTTGTAATTGAACTTAATGATGTGTTTTGCGTACCTGTTTTCAACAGGAATATTATCTCAATTTCTCTTCTTGAAATAGAGGGATATTATTTTAATATTAAGAACGATTTTTTTGATATTATGCGCAACAACATATATTATGGCAATGCTCGCACTGTTGGAGGATTATACATATTGAATATGCAAAACTCGAAATCCAACATGCTCTATAATGTAAATGCTAAGAGGTTTAAAACTAATGATTTGGACCAAACTCTTATCTGGCATTGTCGTCTAGGTCACATAAATGAGAAACGCATCTCAGCGCTTCATAAGCGTGGACTTCTAAGTCAATTCGAATTCCAAGCGATTGAAAGATGCGAAGCTTGTTTGGTGGGCAAGATGACTAAAGCGCCCTTCACTGGTTTAGGTGAGAGGGCAGGTGACTTATTGGGTCTAATACATTCAGACGTATGTGGACCAATGAGTACGCATGCCAGAGGTGGTTTAGGCTACTTTATCACATTTACTGACGATTTCAGTAGATATGGTTATGTCTATCTCATGAGACATAAGTCCGAAGCTTTTGATAAATTCAAAGAGTTTAGGACTAAAGTAGAAAACCAACTCGGAAAGAGTATCAAGGCACTCCGTTCTGATCGGGGTGGAGAATACTTATCCGAGGAGTTTCTTAGTTATCTTACTGAAGGTGGAATACTATCTCAGTGGACTCCGCCAGGAACACCGCAACTTAATGGTGTGTCCGAACGGAGAAATCGAACATTGTTAGATATGGTTCGATCAATGGTAAGTCTCACTGATCTCCCGATCTCCTTCTGGGGTTATGCTCTGCAAACGGCCGCTTTCATAATAAATAGGGCTCCGTCGAAAGCAATAGAAGGGACATCATTTGAAAAATTGTACGGGAAGGAACCCGTTTTGTCCTTCCTTAAAATCTGGGGTTGCGAGGCTTATGTTAAAAGGTTGCTTGCAACCAAGCTCGAACCAAGATCAGATAAATGCACTTTCGTCGGATATCCAAATGAAACAAAAGGATACTACTTCTACAAACCGAGCGAAAATAAAGTTTTTGTCGCTAGAGGTGGGACGTTCTTGGAAAAAGAGTTCATTTCCAAGACAGTCAGTGGGAGGGCTATTCATCTTGATGAACTTCTAGATGAGATGGTCACTCGGGAACCACGAGAAGACCCACTAGAAGAGGTAGAGCCAGAAGTGGTCATTGAGCAAGAACCAATAGCTGCAGTTAATGAGGACGGTCCGAGGCGCTCTGAAAGGATAAGTCATGCACCTGTCACATACGGTTTCTTAGTAACTGAAGGTGATGGTTTAGTACTAGTGGACAATGATCCAGCTACCTTTTGAGAGGCTTTGGACGGAACCGACTCTGAGAACTGGCTGGAAGCCATGAGGGAAGAAATGCAATCCATGTAAGATAATCAAGTGTGGGACTTGGTAGATCATACCCCTGATGTTAAGGTCATAGGGTGTAAATGGATCTTTAAAATAAAGATTGACATGGATGGCAAACCTCAGACCTATAAAGCGAGACTGGTAGCAAAAGGTTATAGACAAGTCCACGGAATTGACTATGAAGAGACCTTTTCTCCAGTAGTTATGGTCAAATCTATCCGCATTCTTCTTGCCATAGCAGCATATCACAACTATGAGATATGGCAAATGGATGTCAAAACCGCCTTCCTCAACGGGAGGTTAGCTGAGGACGTTTATATGTCTCAGCCTGAGGGTTTTGAGGATCCAAAGAATAAGGGAAAGATTTGCAAGTTGCTCAAATCAATCTATGGTTTGAAGCAAGCATCTCGGAGTTGGAATCAGCGTTTTGATGAAGTAGTAAAACGGTTTGGCTTCGTCAAGAACGATGATGAACCTTGCGTGTATAAAAAGGCAAGTGGGAGCAATATAATCTTTTTAGTGCTTTATGTTGATGACATACTGCTCATTGGAAACGACGTCCCTACCTTGCTCTTAACGAAGACTTGGTTAGGTGAGTGTTTCGCAATGAAGGAATTAGGCGAGGCCTCTTACATCTTGGGAATCAAGATATATAGAGACCGTGCCAAGCGGGTCTTGGGCTTAAGTCAAAGCACTTATATAGACAAGGTGTTGAGACGATTCTCAATGCAAGATTCAAAGAAAGGATTGCTGCCCATGCGTCATGGCGTGAAGCTTAGCAAGAAGTAGGGTGCTGAGACACCTGCAGAGCTAGCAAGAATGAATGAGATCCCATATGCTTCGGCTATAGGGTCCATAATGTATGCCATGATATGCACGAGACCGGATGTCTCGTTTACCCTAAGCTATACCAGTAGACATCAATCCAAACCCGGTGAGGCACACTGGATGGCTGTCAAGGCGATTCTCAAATATTTGAGAAAAACCAAGGACGCCTTTCTTGTATACGGGGGCAGAAATGATGATCTCGTCGTCAAAGGATATGTCGACGCTAGTTTCCAGACAGACCCCGATGACTTTAAGAATCAGTTGGGATATGTGTTTATGTTGAACGGTGGAGCATTCAGCTGGAAAAGCAAGAAGCAGGATACCATTGCCGACTCTACGACGGAAGCTGAGTACATTGCCGCATGTGAGGCGGCAAAAGAGGCTGTATGGATCAGGAGTTTCATGGCTGGGTTAGGTGTAATTAAAAACCCGTCTAACCCAGTAGACTTATATTGTGACAACACCGGGGCTATTGCGCAAGCTAAGGAACCCAGGGCACATAACAGATCCAAACATGTACTCAGAAAGTATCACATCATCCGCGACATAATTGCTAGAGGTGACGTGAAGATCCACTACGTTGCAACTGATGATAACACAGCCGACCCATTGACCAAGGCTCTTCCTCAAGATAAACATGAAAAACATGTTAGGTCAATGGGTATAGACTGGGACTTAGATTGGAGCTAAGGGCAAGTGGGAGATTGATAGCATTTGTGCCCTAGTCCAATTGGTATTAGCCTGTAAACGTCTATGTTCAAATATCATCGTTTGTAATGTATAAATATAAACGGCTTTATATTACTTATGTGTTGAAGTAATATGTTAAGCATGATCTGATTTATGACCACTAAAGTAGTAGAACCATAAATCTGTACGGATCACACTTAAAGAGTCCCTGGTCAACCTATGCTTCCTTAAAAGCGACCATACCAATCACTTTTAACCCATACTTGTGAGTTGGGTGATGAATTATTATGCAAGACTTTAATTCATTAAGTCACAAAACACACAAAAATCCTCTCTCTCTCTCTCATTGTGGCCGGCCACCCCTCTCCTCTTCATCATCTTGCTCTCTTGTTCTTCATTTAATTGTTCTAGTAGGCAATTAAGTGAAGGATCTTGAAGATCATCCTCTTGGTGTGGACTAGCTTTAGAGAAGAAGATCCGAACGTTCTTCTTTATCGATTCAAACAAGACTTAAAGGTAAACATCTTGTGGACTAGATTTTGCTTTGGGATTTAATGGTTTAAATGTTCTTGGACAAGGTTTGGAGTAGATTATCTTTTATTGCTTCCGCTATCTCGACAATCTAGAACGCTCCAAAACCCTACACTGAGTACTCATAGGTCCACATACGTCGGAATGTATTAGACTTAACAAGTCACTCGCCTTTCACATAAACCTTTGAAAGGTGCCTTTTTCGTTTTTCCCATTAGGCGAGACTTGCGTCTTTCAGTTTGAGTGAATTCAAACGGACTTAAAAGTCCACACTTGTGAAGTGTAGAAATGCGTTTCTCGCTCATTAGGCAAGACTTGCATCTTTCAGTTTGAGTGAATTCAAACGGACTTAAAGTCCACACTTGTGAAGTGTTGAAATACGTTTCTCGCCTTTGTGCCTTAAATGACAATGCTAGATTATAACTTGGTTTAAATCATCAGCTTTAAGCCTTTTCTTATTTACGTCATACCGATTAAGATTACCAACGTAAATATCTGATCCAGAAGACGTGGATACCCACTCTTCTTCACATTATCCTTGTATTTTGTTTACAATCCCTAATTCTTGTGTCCTGGCTCATTGCAGTGATAGCAGACCTCCTCCATTTTGTCCTTAGTCTTCACAACAACTTTGGGAGCCGCTTGAACTTTTGGACGTTTGGGGTATCTGATCTGCCCTGCAAGGTGCCTAGGAGCCTTACCCTTACCCTGATCGGCTTTCTTGAAGCTGACCTTCTTGTTGACCATAAGGACCTCCTTGGTCTTGCCCTTGAGGTTCTTTTCAACGGTCACAAGCATCCCATGAAGCTCTGTTAAGGACTTGTCCATTTCATGCATATTGTAATTTACTATGAAATCACTATATGTATTTGGAAGTGACTGCAACATAAAATCCGCAGCCATTTCCACCTTATCATCAAAACCGAGTCTGGTTAGATGTTCCTGAAGACATTATATCTTCGTGACATGGGGACTAACAGAGCTCCATCCTTAAGTTTGCAGGAGTTAAGTTATATGAAAGTGTCATATCTTTCGATACAAGCCTTACAGGTATAAGGGTCATATGAAACGTTCCTGAACTGCTTCTATAACTCTGGCATCCTACTGCCCACTATAATGCATGATACGTATATTTGGTTACTAAGGAACTTTGATAAGTATCCTTAGTGCCCTAGCGGCGTTCAGCTGTGGCTCAGCAGGAGGTTCCTTGGTAAGTATATACTACTTGCGTTCATGCTTGAGTACAAGCCTCAAGTTTCTATTCCAATCTGAGTAATTCACGCTCATGAGTCTGTCCTCAATCTGGACTCTCAGTGCGCTATTACTCCTTTGTGTTGTGTTTGCCTTTTAGTTCTACATGGTAAAATTAATTAAAATTCAAGTTGGAGATTTAGTTATAAAACACTTGTTTGATTCTAACATTAGAATCTGAACCAGGTGCCTATCATACCCTCAATTGAAGTGAACGGAGGCTCACTGCTCCAATTGAGAGCATCAAGGTAGGAATACATCCATCTACAAGAATATGTAGTTCCTGGCTAGGGTTTGTACTAAAAGTACACGGCATACCCTATATTGATACCCTAGGTCAGCCCTAGCTGACAATCGTAGACAAGTCTACCAAGCTTTAACTATGGATAGAACTAATGTGGCTACTACGCAGAGGCGCACGCACCCACACAGAACTACCTATCTCATCCAGACCTTTTCTCTATGAATGTTACGTGGAGGCGTACCGACATCCATTGGGTCAAAGCCCTTTTGAGTGCCCAAACTTGGATGGTATCACGCTTGACTTGTAATTATTTGCGTTTAAGTGAATTATAAAAGTCTGATTGCATATCAATACAATCTTAATCTGGAATCATCAATTGCAAATCCATGCAAAGATGATCCTTTAGCAGGTTACATGCGAGTCTGATTAAATTCCGATTTTAATCTTTGCATGTGGGTGATAGCAAATCATACATGAACTTGTATATTTAAACTATCATACATTCATACTTTCAAACATATAAATGCAACGATAAATATATGCATAGCTAAGCCCATCTTAAGTTCCTAAGAATCTAGCAAAACTGATCCTAAAGACATGGACTTCAAGATCCAAACTTGCTCCATTCTCGTGAACTCCCACTGGCTTCGAGCCCTTTCCAATTCAAGTCTTCCTCTTTACTTGCTTCTTGTGTCGGTCTTCGTGATTACAAATTTAAATAAATAAAATGATATACAAATCACGACACGCATGCTGTATATCTTACAACCCAAAATTAAGCAACAGATCGTGGTCGCCCGCGAGGGCTGCCATGGTCGCCCGTAGGCGACCCTCGTCGGCCCTTGGTGCTGACCATGGTCTGCCCTAGGGCATTCCATGGTCCACCAAGGGTCTCGACCCTGGTCGGCCATGGCTCGGCCATAGCTAACCCTAAACACCCAAAAAAAAATATTTTCCAATTTTTCAAAATCAATCAAATCTGAAAAAAAATTTCAATTCACATGCATGCTAAGGTGATGAACATATAAACTAAAAAAAATAGAATTAAAAATGTTGAAGAAGTACATAACAACCATGCTCTGATACCACTGAAGAAGATCACCATGGGTTCCAAACGATAAATTTCATGCAGCGGAAGTTACGTAACCATGGTGATCGATTGAAGCTTTGATCTTAATGAAAATTCAGCATGCTATCAACTCTTGAATCTGAAAAATACCTCTATTAATCGATGAAAACACAACCTTAGTGTTTCTCTATTAGGTCCACACAAGCACCACAACCGAAAAGGTTTTCTCTCACACTTTTGCTATGAATGTTCTTGAGAAGCTTGACAAAAATGGTGGATGAAAAGGGTGAGAGGATTCGGCCAAAAGGGAGGGAGAAGATGAGGGGACTAGTTGCTAATGGTTGGAGAAAAAGATGGAAGATTTTTGAAATTTTAATTTGAAATAAAATTGAATTTCAAATTAATAATTGCATATCTACCCTTCTTAAACTCCTATTTGCACTTCTTCCCCCTTCATCACTTGAATCCCTAAATGGGCTTTAAGTCCATTTAAGTAAAACCCAAATTAAACCCATTAACTTTGTTAAGAGGCCTATCCTAAGTCCTTCATTGCGAAACACTCACCTAACCAAGTCTTTGTTAAGAGCAAGGTAGGGACGTCGTTTCCAATGAGCAGTATGTCATCAACATAAAGCACCAAGAAGACTACTTTGCTCCCATCTGCCTTTTTATATACGCAAGGTTCATCATCGTTCTTGATGAAGCCAAACTGTTTCACAACTTCATCAAAACTCTGATTCGAACTCCGAGATGCTTGCTTCAAACCATAAATTGATTTGAGCAATTTGCAAATCATTCCCTTATTCTTAGGATCCTCAAAACCCTCAGGCTGGGACATATAAACGTCCTCAGCTAACCTCCTATTAAGGAAGGCGGTTTTGACGTCCATTTGCCATATCTCATAATTATGATAAGCTGCTACGACAAGTAGAATGCAGATAGATTTGACCATAGCTACTGGAGAAAAGGTTTCTTCATAGTCAATTCCGTTGACTTGCCTATAACCCTTTGATACCAGTCTTGCTTTATAGTTCTGAGGTTTTCAATCCATGTCTATCTTTATTTTAAAGATCCATTTACACCCAATGACTTTTACGTCAGGGGTTTGATCCACCAAGTCCCACACTTGATTATCTGACATGGATTGCATTTCTTCCCTCATGGCTTCCAGCCATTTCTCAGAGCCATGTTTATTATGAATGTGGCCGTTTGTAGAGCGTAATCCCAGAAGGAGATCGGGAGATCAGTGAGACTTAACATCGATCGAACCATATCCAACAATGTCCTATTCCTTCTCTCGGACACACCATTGAGTTGCGGTGTTCCTGGCGGAGTCCACTGAGATAGTATTCCACTTTTAGTAAGATGACTAAGAAACTCCTCAGATAAGTATTCTCCACCCCGATCAGAACGGAGTGCCTTGATACTCTTTTCGAGTTGGTTTTCTACTTCATTCCTAAACTCCTTGAATTTATCAAAGGCTTCGGACTTATGTCTCATGAGATAGACATAACCATATCTACTGAAATCATCAGTAAATGTGATAAAGTAGCCTAAACCACCTCTGGCTGGTGTACTCATTGGTCTACATACGTCTGAATGTATTAGACCCAATAGATCACCTTCCCTCTCACCTAAATCAGTGAAGGGCGCTTTAGTCATCTTGCTCATTAAACAAGCTTCGCATCTATCAATCGTTTGGAATTCGAATTGAGTTAGAAGTCCGCGCTTGTGAAGCGCTAAGATGCGTTTTTCATTTATGTGACCTAGATGACAATACCAGATTAGAGTTTGTTCTAAATCATTAGCTTTAAACCTCTTATCATTTACATTATAGAGCATGTTGGATCTCGAGTTATGCACATTTAATATGTATAAACCTCCAACAGTGTGAGCATTTCCATAAAACATGTTATTGCGCATAATATTAAAAAACCCGTTCTTAATATCAAAATAATAACCTTCTTTTTAAGAAGAGATATTGATACAATATTCCTGCTAAAAGCAGGTACGCAAAACACATCCAAGAGTTCTATTACAAGCCCACTGGGCAAAACAAGGTCAACTGAACCCACAGCAGTTGCGGTAACTCGCACGTGTTCCCAACCCTTAGCTCCACCTAGTTTTCCCCCATATCTCTTCTACTATGCAGTACCTGCACATCTGCACAGACATGAGACTCAGCTCCAGTGTCTAGTACCCAAGCATTTATAGTAGAAAGATTTAGCTCTAATGGAATACCTGACGAAGTAGCGGCCCCACCGCCCTTCTTCTGATCTTCCTTCAGTTGCTGACAGTCTTTCTTCCAATGACCAGGCTTCTGGTAGTAGAAACAGACCGACTCCTTTGCCTTCCCCTTGCCCTTCATGGGTATGGAAGGTTTAGTAATGAAATGTCGTCTATTCTTTCCCGTCGGGGGCATTGGGCCTTTGCCCTTATCACCACCAGCTTTGAAGCCGGATCCCTTCTTGACCATCAGAACACCTTTGGGCGTACTGCCCCTTATGCTCTTCTCGGCAGTCACTAACATGTTGTGCAACTCCGATGCGGTCTTGTCCATGTCATGCATGTGATAGTTCATGACGAACCCACCATATGCATGAGGAAGGGATTGCAGAATAAAATCCGCAGCCATCTCGTTTTCCATAGTCATTCCGAGACTAGTCATATGATCGAGATGTCCCTTCATTCGTAGGACGTGTGGACCTACGGAGCTTCCTGCTGACATTTTGCAGGCAATGAGTTATCGTACAACAATGTATTTTTCAATACGTACTTTCTCTTTGAACATATCCTTGATCTGTGCAAACATTGCAAACAGATCATGGGATAGCTCCATAAACTGCTTCTGGAGGTCCGCCTCCATGTAGCCCAGCATGACACACGCAACATCGATAGAGTCGCTAAGGTGTTTCTGGTACGCATCCTTAACGACCCTCGTAGCGTTGGCAGCTGGCTCCACAGGGATAGCCTTGTCAAGGACGTACTCCATGTGTTCCAACTTTAACACAAGTCGTAAATTTCTGTCCCAGTCCAGATAATTTGTTCCATTAAGTTTACACTTGTCAAGTATAGTCCTCAACGATAAATTAGACGAGTTTGTTGAATTACTAGCCATTTCTACACGAAGAAAGTAAATTTAATCAGAAAAGTTGAATAAATTTACGAAGATCCGAATTAAACACCAACCATCCGATTCTAAGGTTTAGAATCTTTAAACCAAGATCCCTTATTTGTCAATTGAATTACGCTAAGGCGCACCGCTCTAATTGACTCATTTGGGTAGGACGTCCATCCAATTCCAACCCGTGTAACTCTTGGTCAGGGTATGTGCAAAAGCACACGGCTTACCCTTCCGATGCCCAAGCTCGACCTCAGGCCAAGAATCGTGGTCGAGTCAACCAACCTTCACTTATGCATCAATTTTGTGCAGATGCTCCGCTAAGGCGCACGACATCCCACAAAGTTGACCATTCCATATAGAACCCATTCCATCGATGCTCCGCTAAGGCGCACGACACCGAGAAAATGTTTCTACATGGGTGTGAATTTTGGGTGGCATTTCACTTGACTCAAATTATGTTGTGATTTGGTCGTGTCTTATAATTCGAAAGTATTTTGGTACAAATACGAATCCGTCATCAACAACCCGTGTTGTGACGTTTCTAATTGTATCATATACAATATTCTTTTGAAGTCGTCATTTGCAACCCGTGCAAACACGTTTCAAAATCGAATTCATCCATCACAACCCGTGCGATGATGGTTCATAACGCTTTAATCTTGCAAACAATTAAAATCGATTTTAATCTTTGTAAACAATTAAAAAAGGAGGAGCCATGGCCATCTCCATGAGGAAAGAAGAAGATGAATAGAATGTGTTGTGGTGAGAATGAATATAATATATGGTGATGGTGATGATGAAATGATGAAAGGTATGGGAGGTATGGGCTCACCACCAACTCAATCTCATCATCCTAATCCATAACACCAAACCATGGTTTTGGGCCCTTAATAGGCCAAGCCATAAAATGGGCCTTATGGGCCGAAGCCCAATTGCTTCGGCCATGTGGTCCCGTGCCGAGTCCAAATATTATCTGCCCCCTTTTCCGAACTTATCAAACAAAGTCTGATGCGACATCGACGAAAAAATCCGTTTTTCTCGATTCGCAAAGAATTCTCACTTACACGGGCCCACGGCCCAAAACGTCCAGTTTTGGCCATAGCTCGTGTCTCAATAAATGACAACATTTCCTTGTCTCCCGAAACTCATATCCTTGGTGTGTGACCCTTTTAGGCTCATGCCACGTTGGCAGATCGGCTTAAAACCTCATTTTTCCCGATCCATCATTAATGACCTCTAGTATACCATTATGATTACCCAGTGTGCATTATAGTCGAACTAATCGACTTAACCTATCTGTCGTCCAAGTCATTATCCTTTTATCGCTAGATATCCGATTGATCATAAGGCATATAGTCGTCATCCTTATTTTGATCAATCATGTTTCTTGATATGTGAGATGACTGAAAATTGATAACCCGTATCACTGGCATGGCCATGCACTTTCTTTCAGTCACTCTCGATCAAGTGGCGTAAACGGATATCATTCTCATACCGCAGTATGAGGGATAAATCCCTTAGCCGTCTTTCGTGTCACTCATGCAATCTTTCCCTTACCCAATTATGCCCGTTATTGTTATCTTGTTACGGATAGTGTTAGACGCAATTCAAAGACGGACGTCAATTGCATAGCAATCAAAAAGACTCCTCAGTCTAAGGATAGAATGCCAAGCTACGACACTGAATATGTTCATGACTGTACCTATGCAACACTATTCAGGTCGGGTCGTCTGATATCAAACCCCTGATGATATCTATGATATGATTCTGGGATCCCGCATCCCAATGACGAGTAGAACTATATCATAAAGAATCATCCTCATACTGGTCACTTCTATTGAAGCATATTTGACCAAGGACCGTTAAGTTTGATCCGTACAGATTATTGGTTCTATTACTTTAGTGGTCATAGATCAGATCATACTTTAACATATTACTTCAACACATAAGTAATATAAAGCCGGTTTTAATCATTGCAAACGATGATAAACTATTACAGACATTTACAAACTATTCCAATTGGAACCTAGGGCACAAATGTTATCACATGATTAGTAATGTATGTTTACCTTATAGGCATGAGAGCATGATAAGTTTAAACGTACTTATGTTTTGCATGTCCAAAATTGTTTAAATAATGTAAACTTGGACATACAAAACTAAGTGAAGCATGAAACATATCATCGTACCCGGTACGGATGAAGCGTTGTCATGTAGAGAATGTACTCGGTGCATGTCTCGCAAAACTTGATCATATCGCAATGAAATTGAATCATGCGATGATGCTATCCAATTTTGATAATCAACGAAACTGCGTGACCACGGACGTCGTGTGCGTTAGCAGAGCGTTCATGGAAACAAAGCTAGTAGAGGTGGACAGTTTTGTTTTGGGGTGTATAAGCATTACCTCTCTCCAGTTTAAGTTCTTGTCCACATGTCGTTAACTGGTTGACTCAAAAAGGTTATGAGCGTCGTGTGCGTTAGAAGAGCGTTCATGGAAGCAATGATAGAGGATGCGGAAAGATTTGGTTGGGGCATAGATGCTTTAGCTCTCTCCAATCAAGATTTGGTCCACAGATCTATGATTGCGCCGACCTAGACCATCAGACAGAACAATGGCGATGTACTTTGTACATATGTTCTGGCCAAGAGTCACACACGGTGTGATTGGAAAGTACTCCTACCTACATACCCTAATTGAAGCGTTGAAGCATTAGCTCACTTCAAGAGGGTGAATCAAAGGTCTTGGTTCTTGACTCTTGCGAAGGATCAAAATGGTTAAGGTCTTGCAACAAATATTCATAGATAAATTCAGAGTCTAACTTGAATTTATTTATTTGTGTAGATAATGGCAACGAGCCAAACACACGTCGTGTGACTAAGGTCGATCCTGGAGAAGGAGAAGCTTAGTAGCGCGAACTTCCTCGACTGGGAGCGTAATTCGAGGATTGTCCTCAAACATGAGAGGAAGGAATATGTGCTTGACGAGCCTATTCCACCTGTGCTAGAAGTTGGTTCCACGAGGTGTGTTAGAGATGCTCATCAAAAGCGTCTTAACGATTCGCTCGATGTGGGATGCATCATGCTAAGTACGATGGAGGCTGATCTCCAAAAACAATTGATGGATATTAGTTCGGACTCATTCACCATCATGGGACAACTCAAGGAGATGTTCAAGTAGCGGGCTAGGACCGTAAGGTTCAAGTCTGTTAAGGGTTATATGTTCCCTAAGATGCCATCTGGAGAGTCGGTCAGCCATCATGTTCTAAAGATGAAGAGTCAATTCAAACACCTTGCCCGACTCGGTGTTGAATTTACTAATGAGTTGAGGGTCAACATGATCCTGTCAACTCTCCCTTCCATGTATGATAGTTTCATCATGAACTACAACATGCATGACATGAACAAGACCATCGAGCCTGGTTGTGTGTGCACACGTAGAGAGCGAGCTCGATTACTCGCTTGGAATTCGAGAAGGACAAGTTTGCTAGACATTTCTAGAGGTAAAAGTTTTCATCTTTTTTATAGTTTATGGTTCGTCTAGTGTATGTAAGCACAAGATCCTTGAGGGGTTTGGGTTAATCATTCCAATTCCGATGTGCTTGATCCGCTAGGGAACCCCAACACCGTGGCCCAAAACCCTAGGTTTTGGCCACGGCTCGGTCCAATTAATTTACGACCATTTGCCTAATTTCTACGATGTGTGTCCTTTGTATGTAACCCTATAGGCTCATGTCCTATTGGCAGATTGATGTAAAATTACCATTTTACCCTTTTCGTCATAAGTAGCCTCTAGTAAGACATTATGATTACCCAACATACAGGATTATCGATGATTCGACTTAATCTCATGTCACTATCCTTTTACCACTAGATATCTTGATTGATCATAAGGCATAGAGCCGTCATCCTTATTTAATCAATTATTATTTCTTAATATGTGAGATGACTGAAAATTGATACCCCGTATCAACTGCATGGCCATGCATTTCCGTTTCAGTCGCACGCATCAAATGTCCTAAACGGATATCGTTCCCATAGCAAAGTATGAGGGATAAATCCCTTAGCCGTCTTTTGTATCACTCATGCAACCCGTTTCCGAGCCAATTGTATCCGTTATGGCTACCCAGTTAAATGTAACGTTCAACGTACATCAAACTCAGATATTGACTACATAGCAATCACAAAGACTCCTCGGTATAGGATACCATGACAAGCTACAAAAACTGAATATGCTCATGACAAAATCTATGTCACATCTTCAGGTCGGGTCGTCCAATATCATTCCCCAAATGATATCTATGATCTAACTCCGGCAATCCCATTGCCAATGATCAGTAGAGCGTGATCATAAAGAGTCATCCTCATACTGGTCGCTTCTTGTGAAGCTTACTTGACCAGAGACCCGTTAAATGTGATCTGTACGGACTTATGGTTCTACTATCAGTGTTGACACACTCAATGACATAGATCCTGTCACATTCAACACATTATCTCAACACAATGGTGATATAATGTCGTTTTATCATTGGAGTGATGATGTAACAATTGTTAGAGTTGTGCCCTAGTCCAATATAAAAGTTGTCTACATTTATAATGTGAAATTTTGATCAGGTGGTTGTGGAAGATGCCACACACAATGTTATGTATAAAGCTATAACACCGTATATGAAAACTTGCATAGATAAAGGAGGACATTAAATATAAAACGTAACAAACAACGACAGAGCAAATTGTTTACCCAGTTCGGTGCAACGTCACCTACGTGTGGGGGCTTTCAGCCTAGTGGAAAGGTTTCACTATCAGCAATACGTCAAAACATACAAGTACCTATGATCATCCCAAGATCTATACTTTATGCTACTTATTACACGTGCAAACCTATCTCAGGGTCTCCCCCTGAATCCAAGACTCTGTCTTGATTCCACTCTTCGAGCAATCGCCTTGCTCTGTCGGTTCAAGTTGTCGTTGAACGTTGTGGTTGCATGCAATCTTCACTCACGCAATCAGTAAACTCTCAATCACCTTACTCTCAATAGTTATGGTGATACACAATATCCTTAGCACAATCTACAACCTCTCAGCCCGCACACCTTCACGTCTAAGAGCTTCGTAAATTATTGCTAGGAAACAATAAAAGAACCACACGATTGCTAAGGGGGTAGCCTAAGCTCTTTTAGCAATCGAGCATGAGTACTAACCCTAATGGGTTTCCTCTTTATCACCGTCTTTCTTCCTTCCAGAATCGGAGACGTTCTGGAACTTTTTCATAATTCCTAATCGTAGTCGTACTTTCTCTAGAACATGGACTTTCCTGATATCCGTTGAACAGGATGTTTGTCGAGACTTTCCTGATTTCCGTTGAACAGGATGTTTGTCGTTAACAATGTCATAGAAGATGTCGCATACGATGCTTCGACATTCTTTATGACATTTTCTCTAGTTCCTTAAAAATAAGCCAATCACCAAAAAACGTCGTAACTACAATCTCCCCCTTTGGCTATTTTGAAGGTCAGCATTCTTCGTCGCATTCTCCGTCGTATTCTGCGACGTATTTGTCGTCATCTTTTATTTGCAACGATCGGCAGTCTTCAAGTCGCGCATCATCACGCATCTTGTGTGTATGCGTCTTACTCCCCCTTGCTGGCTCAAAAAGAGTCAAACTTAAAGAAAAAAATTCGAATAATAGAGCAGGGAATAATAAAACACAAGCTTAACTCAAACACATTCCCAATCAACAGTCGAGAATATGTATGAAACATGTTCAGAGCAAACACAAAACTGAGGGTTTTAGGCCATGGGTTCGGTTTTGTGAGAATGATTAGCGAATCGAGAAAACTGAGTTTGTCGTCGATGTCGCGTCGGACTTTGTTTGATAAGTGACGATAAAGGGTCGGATAATTTTTGGACACGGCACGCGACCGCATGGGCGAGCCCATTGGGCTCGGCCCATGAGGTCACTAGGCCGGCCCAATAAGCTTGGTTTGGCCGGCCTACTTAGTGAAGCCAAGTGTGGGGGCCACACACCATGCTTAGTTGGTGTTGTTGATTATGAGGAAGAGTGATTTGTGGGATTAGGTGATGACTTGCCTTTTAACCCATGCCTTCATCATTTGTTACTTTATCATTCAACTTTAATATATGTTTAAGTATACAAAATGTCACAACAAGAAGAAGAGCTCTCATTCTCTCTCTCTCTGCAAGTGTGGCCGGCCACTCCTCCCCTCCCTCTCCCTTCCTTTGCTCTCTTGTTCTTCACACTCTAGTTTTAGTAGGCTAAGTTTGTTGGATCAAAAGGATCATCCTCTTGGTGTGGACTTGCTCTAGAGAAGGAGATCATATTGTTCTTCTTTCTTGATTCAACAAAACTAAAAAGTAAACTCTTGTGGAATAGTTTTTTCCTTGAGATTTAGTGGTTTATGTTCTTGGACAGATTTTGGAGTTTATATTGTTGTTGCTTCCGTTATTTTGATCATCTTGAACGCTCTAAAACCCTACACTCGGTGCATGCAATCATTCTCATGCTTCGGGAATCGACCAGAGTGAAATCGGATCGAGAATCGGGATCGGGAACGACCGATTTTGGATAAGGTCGAAGAGGGTGTCGATCGACACCCATGGGGTGGCAATTGACACCTCTTCTCAGTTTCTCCGCCCAATTCAAGGGGTGTCGATTGACAGCACTTGGTCGCTTAGGGTGATGATCGTCACCTAGTGTCGATTGACACCTCTCGGACCATGAAGGGTGGCGATCGACGCCCACGGACAGAGGGGTTCGGTTCGAGTCAAAATTTCGACCTTAAGGCAAATTGGGAGGTTGAATGGGATTGTTTAATTTATGTATTGATGCCATGAATATACTCGATCCTCGATATGGATTAAATGGTTTTGATCGAGTATATAACGATATCAAAAACTATTTTTCCGTCGAGATAAAGTATGTTCTCGAGTTTCCACGGGATTGATGACCCGAGAAACCGGAGGACCGCATTGTTGTGTCGTCAAGGATGAAGAAGACTTGTTTAGCTGTAATCTTCACCCTTAGGATGTGACCCCGATCATTATGGACTGGCCCCATAAAGATCGAACCTAGATATGGGCTTAGGGTATACATTTTTAATTTGTGCTTTTTAGAATTGCATGATTAGTAATGTATGTTTATTTTATATGCATGAGATCATGATAAGTTTAAACGTGCATATGTTTTGCATATCCGAAATTGGTTAAATAATGTAAACTTAGACAAAGAAAACTAAGTGAAGAATGAAACATATCAGTACAGACGAAGACTTGTCATGTAGAGAATGTACTCGGTGCATGTCTCGCAAAACCTGATCATATCGCAATGAAATTGAGTCATGCGATGATGCTATCCGATTTTGACACTCTACGAAACTGCGTGACCACGGACGTCATGTGCATTAGCAGAGCGTTCGTGGAAACAAAGCTAGTAGAGGTGGACAGTTTTGTTTGGGGCATAGATGCATTACCTCTCTCCAGTTCAAGTGCTGGTCCACAAGTCGTTAATTGGGTGACTCAACTAGGCCATGAATGTCGTGTGCGTTAGCAGAGCGTTTTGGCGTGGATGCATTAGCTCTCTCCAATCAATATCTGGTCCACATATCTATGATTGCGCCGACCTAGAGCATCAGACAGAACAATGCCGATGTACTTTGACCATATGTTCTGGACAAGAGTCACACACGTTGTGATTGGAAAGTACTCCTACCTACATAGTCTAATTGAAGCGTTGATGCATTACCTGATAGCATTTGTGCCCTAGTCCAATTGGTATTAGCCTGTAAACGTCTATGTACAAATATCATCGTTTGTGATGTATAAATATAAACGGCTTTATATTACTTATATGTTGAAGTAATATGTTAAGCATGATCTGATTTATGACCACTAAAGTAGTAGAACCATAAATCTGTACGGATCACACTTAACAAGTCCCTGGTCAACCTATGCTTCCTTGAAAGTGACCAATATGAGGAATGGTTCTTAATGACGTAGTTCTACTTGTCATAAGGATGTGGGATCCTGGAACCATATCATAGATATCATGAGGTGATTGATATCGGACGACCCGCATTGAATAGTGTTTTCATAGATTAAGCCATAAACATATTCAAATGCGATAGCTCGTCACGACGTCCTTAGACCAAGGAGTCTTTGTGATCACTATGCAATGAACGTACGGCTTTAACTTGCGCCAAACGCTTTCTGTAAAAGGATTGCTATGAAGGGCATGATTGGGTGGCGGAACGGGTTGCATGAGTGACACGAAAGACGGCTAAGGGATTTATCCCTCATACTACGGTATGGGAAAGATATCCGTTAGAAGGCCTCTTGATGGAGACCGAATGAGAGAAAAGCATGGCCATGCAAAATGATACGGGTTATCATTTCTCAGTCATCTCGCATATCAAGTAACAATGATTGATTAAACAAGGGAGACGACTCTATGCCTTGTGATCAATCGGGATATCTAGAGATAAAAGGATGGTGACTTGTACGCACAAAGGTTAAGTCGAATCATCGATCATCATGCACCTTGGGTAATCATAATGTTTTACTAGAGACCACTTATGATGGATCGGGCAAGAGCAATTCTTGCGCCGATCTGCCAACGGTGGCATGAGCCTAGAGGGTCACACACATACAAGACGGATAACTTGAGACAAGGAAACATGGATGTTTCTTAAGGAGAAGTATATGGACAAAACTGGAGGTTTTGTGCCATAGGTTCGGTTTGAGAGAATAATTAGCGAATCGAGAAAAATTGAGTTTTTCGTCGATATCGCGTCGGACTTTGTTTGATAAGTAGCGACAAAAGGGTCGGGAAACTTTTGGACGCGGCATGAGACAACACGGGAGGGCCCATTGGGCTCGGCCCATGAAGCCTCATGGCCGGCCCAATAAGGGCCCAATAAGGCCATATGGCCGGCCCACTTGGTGGGGCCAATGTGGGGGCCACACAACACCATGCTTAGTTGGTAGTTGTGGATTAAGAGGTGAGTGATTTAAGGGGTATGGGTTAAAGCTCCTTTAAGCCCATACCAATCACTTTTAACCCATACTTGTGAGTTGGATGATGAGATATATTGCAAGACATTATTTCATTAATTGATTAAGTCACAAAACTCACAAAAACCTCTCTTTCTCTCTCATTGTGGCCGGCCACCTTGGTGTTCTTCCTCCATCTTGCTCTCTTGTTCTTCATTTAATTGTTCTAGTAGGCAATTAAGTGAAGGATCTTGAAGATCATTCTCTTGGTGTGGACTTGCTTTAGAGAAGAAGATCCGAACGTTCTTCTTTATCGATTCAAACAAGACTTAAAGGTAAATATCTTGTGGAATAGATTTTGCTTTGGGATTTAATGGTTTAAATGTTCTTGGACAAGGTTTGGAGTAGATTATCTTTTATTGCTTCCGCTATCTCGATGACGATCTAGAACGCTCCAAAACCCTACAGTGGTATCAGAGCGTTGGTTACCCTCTTAATCTTTGTCTTGTTGAATTTATTTCGGTTTTGTGATTATTTTCATGCCAAAAGTTGATAACATGATTTTAATGCTTTTTGGGATATTTGCATGAAATATGTTACTTTTGAAAAATATATTAAATTTGGAATTTTTCGGAAATTATTGGATTTGTCGGGTCCGAGAAGAGACTCTCGGGGAGCCGGATCGGAGGTACCGGACGGAGGTCACCGGAGGCCGGGGAGGCCGGCGGTGACCGGGCCCGTCCCCACTCTCGGCCGAGGCCGAGAGTGGCGGCAAGCCGGGTTTGGGCCTTCCAAGGCCCAAACCGGGCCGTGCATGGTTGGGCTCGGCCCAATGGGCCCTCGGCCCATTGGCTTGGCCCAACTTGGTTCGTGTGTGGTGTTTGATCCATTTCACGAACCCACGATCCAATATTTCGAAAACTTTCAAAATTTGATCGGTTTCGATAAACCGTTTTTCGAAAAGGTCTAGTTTCGATAAACCCGACCAAGCAACTTGGCAAAAGAAAAACCGGAATTATTGCATATTATTTGATAACATGTTTGTGTGATAACATGTTGGATGATGTGATGAAATGTATGATGCTTTAGTAGCCCATTAGATTTATCGCTTTCACGGTTTGCATACCGTTAGTGTTAGCGTGTAATTATTCTTTTATTCGAGCCCATAAAGTGTAATTATTTTTTATCCGGTCTACGAACCGAGTATTAATTGTAATTATTACTCAAAGACGAGAAGGATGGAAAATCGAGCACGATGACGGTCTTGGAGGAAGTCCAAGAGCTAGTGGGAGCCCGAATGAGAAAGACGAGAAGATGTGAAGACTCGTAGATTCCTAAGATTAGGATGGGCTATAAAATGCATATTTAACGCTTTATGGTTGCTTGCTTGAATCATTTAAATTAATTGCATGGTTGCATGATTAGTTTATAAGTTTATAAGCGATCACCTCACATGCAAAGATTAAAAACAAACTTTAATTGTTTGCATGTTTAAAGCGTTGTGAACTATCACCACACGGGTTGTGATGGATGAGTTCAAGTTTGAAACGTATTTTGCATGGGTTGCAAATGACGGATTCAAATGAAGATAGTATGTGATACAATTAGAAACATCACAACACGGGTTGTTGGTGACGGATTCGTAATTGTACCAAATACTTTCGAATTATTAAACACAACCAAATTACAAGTTAATTTGAGTCAAGTGAGATGCCACCCTAATTCACACCCATGTAGAAACATTTTATCGGTGTCGTGCGCCTTAGCGGAGCATCGATCGAATGGGTTCTAGATGGGAATGGTAAACTTTGTGGGATGTCGTGCGCCTTAGCGGAGCATCTGCACAAAGTTAACTCGTTAGTGAAAGTTGGTTGACTCAACCACGATTCTTGGCCTGAGGTCGAGCTGGGGCATCGGAAGGGTAAGCCGTGTGTTTTACACATACCCTGACTAAGAGTTACACGGGTTGTAATTGGACGGATGTCCTACCTAAATAAGTCAATTGGAGCGGTGCGCCTTAGCGCACTTCAAATGACGAATAAGGGATCTTGGTTTAAAGATTCTAATTTTAGAATCTAATGGTTGGTGTTTAATTCGGATCTTCGTAAATTTATTCAACTATTCTGATTAAATTTACTTTCTTCGTGTAGAAATGGCTAGTAATTCAACAAATTCGTCTAATTTTTCATTGAGGACTATACTCGAGAAGTGTAAACTCAACGGAACAAATTATCTAGACTGGGACAGAAATTTACGACTTGTATTAAAAATGGAACGCAGGGAGTACGTCCTTGATAAGGCTATCCCTGAGGAGCCAGCTGCCAACGCAACAAAGGTCGTTAAGGATGCGTACCAGAAACACCTTAGCGACTCTATCGACGTTGCGTGTGTCATGCTGGGCTGCATGGAGGCGGACCTCCAAAAGCAGTTTATGGAGCTATCCCATGATCCGTTTGCAATGTTTGCACAGATCAAGGATATGTTCAAGGAGAAAGTACGTATTGAAAAATACACTGTTCTCCGAGAACTCATAGCCTGCAAGATGTCAGCAGGCAGCTCCGTAGGTCCTCACGTCCTACAAATGAAGGGGCATTTTGACCATATGACTAGTATCGGTATGTCTATGGAAAAGGAAATGGCAGCGGATTTTATTCTGCAATCCCTTCCTCATGCATATGGTGGGTTCGTCATGAACTATCACATGCATGATATGGACAAGACCGCGTCGGAGTTGCACAGCATGCTAGTAACTGCCGAGAAGAGCATAAGGGGCAGTTCGTCCAAAAATGTCTTCATGGTCAAGAAGGGACCCAGCTTCAAAGCTGTTGGTGGCAAGGGTAAAGGCCCAAGACACCTGGCAGGGAAGAACAGACGACCATTTATTCCTAGACCTCACATGCTCGTACAAGGCAAAGGGAAGGCAAAGGAGTCGGTCTGTTTCTATTGTCAAAAGCCTGGTCATTGGAAGAAAGACTGTCAGCAGTTGAAGGAGGATCAGAAGAAGGGCGGTGGGGCCGCCACTTCATCAAGTATTCCATTAGAGCTATATCTTTCTACAATAAATACCTGGGTACTAGATACTGGAGCTGAGTCTCATATCTGTGCCGATGTGCAGGTGTTACACAGTAGAAGAGATGGTGGGGAAAGCGAGGTGGACCTAAGAGTTGGGAACAATACCAGAGTTGCCGCAACTGCCGTAGGTTCTGTGAACCTTGCTTTGCCCAGTGGGCTTGTAATTGAACTAAATGATGTTTTTTGCGTACCTGCTTTCAGCAGGAATATTATCTCAATTTCTCTTCTAGAGAAAGAAGGTTATTATTTCAATATTAAAAACGGGTTTTTTGATATTATGCGCAACAACATATATTATGGCAATGCTCACACTGTTGGAGGATTATACATATTGAATATGCAAAACTCGAAATCCAACATGCTCTGTAATATAAATGCTAAGAGGTTTAAAACTAATGATTTAGACCAAACTCTAATCTGGCATTGTCGTCTGGGTCACATAAATGAGAAACGCATCTCAGCGCTTCATAAGCGCGGACTTCTAAGTCAATTCGAATTCAAAGCGATTGAAAGATGCGAAGCTTGTTTAATGGGCAAGATGACTAAAGCGCCCTTCACTGGTTTAGGTGAGAGGGCAGGTGACTTATTAGGTCTAATACATTCAGACGTATGTGGACCAATGAGTACGCATGCCAGAGGTGGTTTAGGCTACTTTATCACATTTACTGACGATTTCAGTAGATATGGTTATGTCTATCTCATGAGACATAAGTCCGAAGCTTTTGATAAATTCAAAGAGTTTAGGACTGAAGTAGAAAACCAACTCGGAAAGAGTATCAAGGCACTCCGTTCTGATCGGGGTGGAGAATACTTATCCGAGGAGTTTCTTAGTTATCTTACTGAAGGTGGAATACTATCTCAGTGGACTCCGCCAGGAACACCGCAACTTAATGGTGTGTCCGAACGGAGGAATCGGACATTGTTAGATATGGTTC
Source organism: Geranium rotundifolium (assembly GCA_963920655.1). Taxonomy (NCBI): domain Eukaryota; kingdom Viridiplantae; phylum Streptophyta; class Magnoliopsida; order Geraniales; family Geraniaceae; genus Geranium; species Geranium rotundifolium. Next base: position 21,751,858 of record OY987313.1, on the reverse strand, counting down.
GATCAATGTTAAGTCTCACTGATCTCCCGATCTCCTTCTGGGGTTATGCTCTGCAAACGGCCGCTTTCATAATAAACAGGGCTCCGTCGAAAGCAGTGGAAGGGACATCATTTGAAAAATGGTACGGGAAGGAACCCGTTTTGTCCTTCCTTAAAATCTGGGGTTGCGAGGCTTATGTTAAAAGGTTGCTTGCAACCAAGCTCGAACCAAGATCAGATAAATGCACTTTCGTCGGATATCCAAAAGAAACAAAAGGATACTACTTCTATAAGCCGAGCGAAAATAAAGTTTTTGTCGCTCGAGGTGGGACGTTCTTGGAAAAAGAGTTCATTTCCAAGACAGTCAGTGGGAGGGCTATTCATCTAGATGAAGTTCTAGATGAGATGGTCACTCGGGAACCACGAGAGGACCCACTAGAAGAGGTAGAGCCAGAAGTGGTCATTGAGCAAGAACCAATAGCTGCAGTTAATGAGGACGGTCCGAGGCGCTCTGAAAGGATAAGTCATGCACCTGTCAGATACGGGTTCTTAGTAACTGAAGGTGATGGTTTAGTACTAGTGGACAATGATCCAGCTACCTTTCGAGAGGCTTTGGACGGAACCGACTCTGAGAAATGGCTGGACGCCATGAGGGAAGAAATGCAATCCATGTCAGATAATCAAGTGTGGGACTTGGTAGATCATACCCCTGATGTTAAGGTCATAGGGTGTAAATGGATCTTTAAAATAAAGATTGACATGGATGGCAAACCTCAGACCTATAAAGCGAGACTGGTAGCAAAAGGTTATAGACAAATCCACGGAATTGACTATGAAGAGACCTTTTCTCCAGTAGCTATGGTCAAATCTATCCGCATTCTTCTTGCCATAGCAGCGTATCACAACTATGAGATATGGCAAATGGATGTCAAAACCGCCTTCCTCAACGGGAGGTTAGCTGAGGACGTTTATATGTCTCAGCCTGAGGGTTTTGAGGATCCAAAGAATAAGGGAAAGATTTGCAAGTTGCTCAAATCAATCTATGGTTTGAAGCAAGCATCTCGGAGTTGGAATCAGCGTTTTGATGAAGTAGTAAAACAGTTTGGCTTCGTCAAGAACGATGATGAACCCTGTGTGTATAAAAAGGCAAGTGGGAGCAATATAATCTTTTTAGTGCTTTATGTTGATGACATACTGCTCATTGGTAACGACGTCCCTACCTTGCTCTTAACGAAGACTTGGTTAGGTGAGTGTTTCTCAATGAAGGACTTAGGCGAGGCCTCTTACATCTTGGGAATCAAGATATATAGAGACCGTGCCAAGCGGGTCTTGGGCTTAAGTCAAAGCACTTATATAGACAAGGTGTTGAGACGATTCTCAATGCAAGATTCAAAGAAAGGATTGCTGCCCATGCGTCATGGCATAAAGCTTAGCAAGAAGCAGGGTGCTGAGACACCTGCAGAGCTAGCAAGAATGAATGAGATCCCATATGCTTCGGCTATAGGGTCCATAATGTATGCCATGATATGCACGAGACCGGATGTCTCGTTTGCCCTAAGCTGTACCAGTAGACATCAATCCAAACCCGGTGAGGCACACTGGATTGCTGTCAAGGCGATTCTCAAATATTTGAGAAAAACCAAGGACGCTTTTCTTGTATACGGGGGCAGAAATGATGATCTCGTCGTCAAAGGATATGTCGACGCTAGTTTTCAGACAGACCCCGATGACTTTAAGAGTCAGTTGGGATATGTGTTTATGTTGAACGGTGGAGCATTCAGCTGGAAAAGCAAGAAGCAGGATACCATTGCCGACTCTACAACGGAAGCTGAGTACATTGCCGCATGTGAGGCGGCAAAAGAGGCTGTATGGATCAGGAGTTTCATGGCTGGGTTAGGTGTAATTAAAAACCCGTCTAACCCAGTAGACTTATATTGTGACAACACCGGGGCTATTGCGCAAGCTAAAGAACCCAGGGCACATAACAGATCCAAACATGTACTCAGAAAGTATCACATCATCCGCGACATAATTGCTAGAGGTGACGTGAAGATCCAATACGTTGCAACTGATGATAACACAGCCGACCCATTGACCAAGGCTCTTCCTCAAGATAAACATGAAAAACATGTTAGGTCAATGGGTATAGACTGGGACTTAGATTGGAGCTAAGGGCAAGTGGGAGATTGATAGCATTTGTGCCCTAGTCCAATTGGTATTAGCCTGTAAACGTCTATGTACAAATATCATCGTTTGTGATGTATAAATATAAACGGCTTTATATTACTTATATGTTGAAGTAATATGTTAAGCATGATCTGATTTATGACCACTAAAGTAGTAGAACCATAAATCTGTACGGATCACACTTAACAAGTCCCTGGTCAACCTATGCTTCCTTGAAAGTGACCAGTATGAGGAATGGTTCTTAATGACGTAGTTCTACTTGTCATAAGGATGTGGGATCCTGGAACCATATCATAGATATCATGAGGTGATTGATATCGGACGACCCGCATTGAATAGTGTTTTCATAGATTAAGCCATAAACATATTCAAATGCGATAGCTCGTCACGACGTCCTTAGACCAAGGAGTCTTTGTGATCACTATGCAATGAACGTACGGCTTTAACTTGCGCCAAACGCTTTCTGTAAAAGGATTGCTATGAAGGGCATGATTGGGTGGCGGAACGGGTTGCATGAGTGACACGAAAGACGGCTAAGGGATTTATCCCTCATACTACGGTATGGGAAAGATATCCGTTAGAAGGCCTCTTGATGGAGACCGAATGAGAGAAAAGCATGGCCATGCAAAATGATACGGGTTATCATTTCTCAGTCATCTCGCATATCAAGTAACAATGATTGATTAAACAAGGGAGACGACTCTATGCCTTGTGATCAATCGGGATATCTAGAGATAAAAGGATGGTGACTTGTACGCACAAAGGTTAAGTCGAATCATCGATCATCATGCACCTTGGGTAATCATAATGTTTTACTAGAGACCACTTATGATGGATCGGGCAAGAGCAATTCTTGCGCCGATCTGCCAACGGTGGCATGAGCCTAGAGGGTCACACACATACAAGACGGATAACTTGAGACAAGGAAACATGGATGTTTCTTAAGGAGAAGTATATGGACAAAACTGGAGGTTTTGTGCCATAGGTTCGGTTTGAGAGAATAATTAGCGAATCGAGAAAAATTGAGTTTTTCGTCGATATCGCGTCGGACTTTGTTTGATAAGTAGCGACAAAAGGGTCGGGAAACTTTTGGACGCGGCATGAGACAACACGGGAGGGCCCATTGGGCTCGGCCCATGAAGCCTCATGGCCGGCCCAATAAGGGCCCAATAAGGCCATATGGCCGGCCCACTTGGTGGGGCCAATGTGGGGGCCACACAACACCATGCTTAGTTGGTAGTTGTGGATTAAGAGGTGAGTGATTTAAGGGGTATGGGTTAAAGCTCCTTTAAGCCCATACCAATCACTTTTAACCCATACTTGTGAGTTGGATGATGAGATATATTGCAAGACATTATTTCATTAATTGATTAAGTCACAAAACTCACAAAAACCTCTCTTTCTCTTTCATTGTGGCCGGCCACCTTGGTGTTCTTCCTCCATCTTGCTCTCTTGTTCTTCATTTAATTGTTCTAGTAGGCAATTAAGTGAAGGATCTTGAAGATCATTCTCTTGGTGTGGACTTGCTTTAGAGAAGAAGATCCGAACGTTCTTCTTTATCGATTCAAACAAGACTTAAAGGTAAATATCTTGTGGAATAGATTTTGCTTTGGGATTTAATGGTTTAAATGTTCTTGGACAAGGTTTGGAGTAGATTATCTTTTATTGCTTCCGCTATCTCGATGACGATCTAGAACGCTCCAAAACCCTACATTACCTCACTTCAAGAGGGTGAATCAAGAGTCTTGATTCTTGATTCTTGCGGAGGATCAAAATGGTCAAGGTTTTGCAACAAATCTTCATATATAAATTTAGAGTCTAACTTGAATTTATTGATTTGTGTAGATAATGGGAGCGAGCCAAATACACGTCGTGTCAGTAAGGTCGATCCTTGAGAAGGAGAAGCTTAGTGGCGCGAACTTCCTCGACTGGGAGCGTAATTTGAGGATTGTCCTCAAACACTAGAGGAAGGAATAAGTGCTTGACGAGCCCATTCCCCCTGTGCAAGATGCTGGTTCCACGAGGAGTGTTAGAGATGCTCATCAAAAGCGTCTTAACGACTTGCTCGATGTGGGATGCATCATGCTGAGCATGATGGAGGCTGATCTCTAGAAACAACTGATGGATATTAGTTCGGACTCATTCGCCATTATGTTACAACTCAAGGGGATGTTCAAGGAGCGGGCTAGGACCGAAAGGTTCAAGTCTATTAAGGCTTTGATGTTCACTAAGATGTCATTCTGTAGAATCGGTCAGCCGTCATGTTGTAAAGATGAAGGGTCAATTCGAACACCTTGCTCAGCTCGGTGTTGAATTTAATATTGAGTTGAAGGTCGACATGATCCTGTCAACACGACCTTCCATGTATGATGGGTTCATCATGAACTACAACATGCATGACATGAACAAGACCATCGATGAGCTCCATGGGATGCTCATATCTGTAGAGGTTAACCTTAAGGTTAAAACCAAGGAGATAATGATGGTGAACAAAGGGGGCATTAGCTTCAAGAAAGCTAGTGGGAGCTCGGTCAAGTCTTTCACACCAAGTGAGAAAAGAGGAAAGAGTCCCATGGTCCAGGTGGCCAAGCCTAAGCTCAAGGGAAAAGGCAAAGCCAAGTTGGACGTGAAGGACGACATTTGCTTCTTCTGCAATCAGCGTGGTCACTGGAGGAGGGACTGCAAGAAGTTCTTGGAATAGCGGAAAAAGGCCGGCGCGGCTGGCGCTTCAGTTATTTACTACAATGAACCAGGCACCTACGAAGGCGGTGGAGACAACACCATACGAGGTGTGGAGTGGGAAACGTCCCAAGTTGTCGTTCATCAAGATTTGGGGTTGCGAGACTTACATCAAACGCCTTATGGCGGACAAGCTCGAACCGAGATCTGACAAGTGTATCTTTGTAGGGTACCCGAAAGAGACTTTTGGGTACTACTTCTACAAACCCGACGAGAACAAAGCATTTTTTTGCTTGGAAATGTGTCTTTTTGGAGACGAAATTCCTCTCCAAAACAGCCAGTGGGAGGATTGTGTGTTAGATTTGTGCCCTAGTCCAGTTTAATAAGTTCGTATGTATATAATGATTTATCATCTTACGAATAAATAAAACGGCATTATATTACTAATGTGTTGTAGTAATATATTAGATATAATTTGATCTACATCATTATGTGTGTCATCAGTAATAGTAGAACTGTAGATTAGAAAGAATCAGTATGAGGCTAACTATTTATGATCACGCTCTACTGATCATGGCAAGGTAGTGTTGGAGTTAGATCATAGATATCATCAGGGAGATGATATTGGACGGCCCGATGGTGAGTGTGTAGCATAGATGCTGTCGTGAGCATACTCACATATCGTAGTTTGTCATTGTATCCTTAGACCGAGGAGTCTTTGTGATCACTATGTAGTAAGTATCTAAATTTGACTCAGTTTAACGTTGCATGTAAAAAGGTAGCCATAAGGGCTTTAATCGGCTTAGGGAAAACTTACATGAGTGAACTCGAAATACGGCAAAGGGATTTATCCCTCATACTCTGGTATGGGATTGATATCTGTTTAGGCCACTTGATGAGTATGACTGAAAGATATTGCATGGCCATGCGTGAGATGCTTTGTATCAGTTTTCAGTCATCTCCAATATCAAGAAACAATGATTGGTAAATAAGGATGACTGGCTCTATGCCTTTTGATCAATCTGGATATCGGGTGATAAAAGGATAGTGACATGGACGATACGAGGTTCAATCGAATCATCGATATTCATGAACGTTGGGTGATCATAATGTCTTGCTAGAGGCCACTTATGATGGAAAGGACAAAATGGTAATTTTGCCAGGCTGCCAACGGGTCGTGAGCCTAGAGGGTGACACACTTTAAGAAAGTTATAGAGCAAAAGGACTTATAAAGTTAGTATACAAGAGGTGAGAAGAATGGGAAAATTCGCTTTTTCGATTTAGTTAAACCGGAGCGAATTAGACAATTTCCGGCCTAGGTTTTGGACCAGATGGTTGAGGAAATTGGTCTAGCTAAACCATTTAATTAGATTTTAATGGACTTAATTAAATGGGTTGCTAGAATGGGGCCTTAAGTCCATTTGATTTATTATTTTAGAAAATTAATAAATCAAATAAAAAGGGTAAGTTATTTTTAGTTTTTGAAAAATTGATTTTTTCTCTTCCACTTCCCCTTATCTTGGCCGAACCCCCCCCCGCCCCCCCCCCCCCCCCCCCCCCCCCCCCATCTCTCTCTTATTTTTTTCTTTGCTTCCTTCTTCATTTTTCTAGCAAAAAAAGGTTGAAGAACTCAAAAGAAAAAGAGACTTGCTTGTGTGGACGTAATAGAGAACACAATCCCCTTTTTGTGTTTGCTTGATTCAAGGTTGAAAAGGTATAATTTCGAGTATTTTCATGTTCTTAATCATGCTGAAATTTCTATCTCACATGATGATCGTCTCACATGATGATCGTCAAGTTTATTCAAGGATCCATAGTTAAATTGCATGAGTTTGGAACCCATGGAATCCCTTCATTGTGCATCTGGAAGAGATCCGAGATGGCACGAGTACTAAGAATCCTGAAGAATTCCGGGATCCCCACTTAGACAGTGTAGAGGTAAAGTCTTTGTTGCGGGACCGAATGTGACCTCACAATTACACTTCTGACCTGCATTTGAGCACCGAATTGTCCTCGTTTCGACTTTCTAGAGCCATTAATTTGGTACTTTTGATTCTTTGTGTGTTTTTGACATTTTGTATGTGCAAGACACAATTAGAGCATAATTGGAGCTTAAATCGGTTAACAAAGTTCTGTACAACAGTTGAAACTTCCTGGTGGTGTAGATTTCTCGTCCGAACTCTGATTGGGGCCCATATTATGTCGATTTGGGCGGATTATGAATATCGAATCAATTGGTGAAGATTTCAAGGGGTCAAGATCGTGCTTAGGTGAGGCATGATCGTGCCTAAACAAATTTCCTGCCAATTTTTGCTTGAAATTTACACAGGCGAGGCACGATTTGGGTCACGATCATGCCTAGGTGACGCACACTGATATTTAAAGTGCAGAAATCAGATATTCTGGGGGTGGGGAATTGAGCAAAGACCAAAAACGAGTTGAGAAGGAGAGAGATGTGTTGGGTTCCGGGGCATCCTAATCACGTTCACGGTAGCGGAAGCAACCTATAAACCGCCCCTAACCTGCGCAAGATCGACTACCAAGTTAGATCCTTAGGAAATCGAGTTTTTGGATTTTAGCAGAATCTGCCAGCAGAAAACTGAGACTTTGAAGCTTCATATCTCGAGCTACAAATCTCCAATTACTTCGATTCTTTTTGGAGATTAAACCTCAGCCAATTCTCTACATCTTTTGTGTTTTGCTACGAACCCAGTTCGGACAAGAAGACCTCCGTCTGGAGCAAAACATTTTTTCTATCTCGCTTGACAGACTCTGCGGAGCAATCAGTTTCTCGGCCTTGTATCTCCCAAACCAGCGCTCTTTTCGGAAATCAGTATTTCACAAAAGTTGTAGCCCTTTGACTTATATTTCTAACGCCACCAGTTTCAGATCAATCGGAGCTCGGAAGATGCGGATATAGCTCAAGCAATGTCGGTCGCCGGAACTAGACAATCTGAACAGTTTCTCTATTTTTGCTTTTAGTCTTTGTTGAATCAAGAAAAAAGAACTATATGATCTTCTTCTATAAAACAAGTCCACACCAAGAGAATGATCCATAAGATTCTTCACAAAAAGTCTACTAGAACTTATATGTGAAGAACAAGAGAGCAAAGAGAAGAGAGAGGAGGGTGTGGAAGAGAGAAAGTGAGGATGATAGTGTGAGTTGTGTCTTCATTTGTCTACTTCATCAACACATAAGGCATGGGTTACTAAAGTGACAAATGATGAAAACATGGGTTAAAGGCAAGTCATTTCCCATACCCCTTGAATCACTCACCTCTTAATCAACAACACAAACTAAGCATGGTGTGTGTGGCCCCCACCCTTGGATCCACCAAGGTGGCCGGCCACTTGGGCTTATTGGGCCTTATTTGGGCCCTTGTTGGGCCGGCTAGGTGACCCCATGTGCCGAGCCCAATGGGCTCGACCATGTGGTCGTGTGCCGTGTCCAAAAATTTGTCCGACCCTTTTTGTCGTTACTTATCAAACAAAGTCCGACGCGATATCGACGAAAATCTCAGTTTTCTCGATTCGCTAATTATTCTCTCAAACCGAACCCATGGCCTAAAACCTTCAGTTTTGTCCAAGTATTGCTCCTCAAGAAACGTTAAGGTTTCCTTGTCTCAAGTTATCCGCCTTGTATGTGTGTGACCCTCTAGGCTCATGCCACCGTTGGCAGATCGGCGCAAGAGATCTCTCTTGCCCGATCCATCATAAGTGGTCTCTAGTAAGACATTATGATTACCCAAGGTGCATGATGATCGATGATTCGATTTAACCTTGTGCGTACAAGTCACTATCCTATTATCTCTAGACATCCCGATTGATCACAAGGCACAGAGTCGTCATCCTTGTTTAATCAATCATTGTTACTTGATATGTGAGATGGCTGAGAACTGATAACCCGTATCACTAGCATGTCCATGCTCTTTCTCTCAGTCATTCTCGATCAAGAGGCCTTTAACGGATATCTTTCCCATACCGCAGTATGAGGGATAAATCCCTTAGCCGTCTTTCTTGTCACTCATGCAATCCGTTCCGCCACCCAATCATGCCCGTTATTGCAATCCTGTTACGGAAAATGTTAGGCGCAAGTTAAAGCCGCAAGTACATTGCATAGCGATCACAAAGACTCCTTCGTCTAAGGATATCGTGACAAGCTATCGCATTTGAATATATTCATGGCTTAATCTACGAAACACTATTCAAAGCAGGTCGTCCGATATCAATCACCTCATGATATCTATGATATGATTCTGGGTTCCCACATCCCTATGACAAGCAGAACTACATCATTGAGAACCATCCTCATACTGGTCGCTTCAATTGAAGCGTATATAGACCAGGGACTCGTTAAGTGTGATCCGTACATCGTCAAAAGGGCCGGCTGTGTTTTAATTCCTCGTAGTATAGTTCATCTTCTCGTTTTCTAGGTAACGTCTGAGTATATATCTAGATTTGTTATGTGATCTGGGCACTTTAGCTTACGCAATGGCCGTAGTGTTGTCACAAGATAAGCCTACTGGGTTAGACGGGTTTTTAATTATAACTAATCCAGTCATGAAGCTCCAAATCCCTACAGCCTTCTTTGCTGCCTCCAACGCAGCTATATACTCAGCTTTCGTCGTAGAATTGGCAATTGGTCCTGCTTCCAGCTCTTCCAGCTGAAGCTCCACCATTCAACACGAATACGTATCCTGACTGACTCTACAATCATTAGCATTCGTCTGGAAACTAGTGTCAATATAACCTTTGACTACTAGCTCAAAATCATTGTGGCCCCCGCACACAAGAAGGGCATCTAAAGTTCTCCTCAAGAACTTGAGGATAGCTTTGACCGCAATCTAGTGTTGTCCACCGGGGTTAGACTGATGTCTACTGGCATAACTTAAGGCGAACGAGACATCCAGTCTTGTGCATATCATGGCATGCATGATAGATCCTATAGCTGAAGCGTATGAGATCTCACTCATTCTTTTCAGCTTATCAGGTGTCGCCGGACACTAAATCTTGCTGAGCTTTATGCCATGTCGAATGGGTAAGAATGCTTTCTTGGAATCAAGCATTTTGAGAACCCACTCAAAACTTGTTTACACAGGTGCTCTGACTTAATCCCAAGACCCGCTTGGTGCGATCTATCTATATCTTGATCTCAAGAATATAAGCAACATCGCCTAAGTCCTTCATTTGAGAAACACTCCCTTAACCAAGCCTTTGTCAAGCGCAAGGTTAGGATGTCGTTTCCAATGTCATTCTCACATTCACCATCAGAAAGACAATCTTACACCCATTCGCCTTCTTTGAAACGCATGGCTCATCTACGTTCTTGATAAAGCCGAACTTCATCAAAACGTTAGATTCCAATTCTGCTACATGGCACCTAGTCATTTCTTAGAGTTAGGGCCGTCCATGGCTTCTTGAAAGGTAGTTGGACCATCTTGATCCAATGTTACCAAATCGTCAACTTTAGACACGAGAAACCTCTATCTAGCAGGTGTACGATTGGTCCTTTCAGACTGCCTTGGACCGTCCGGAATAACTGCAATAGGCGGTTCTTGCTCTACTACCAGCTCTGGCTCAAACACTTCTACAGGGTTGTCCAGTGGTTCCTGAGAAACTGTACCATCCCGAATACCATCAAGATGTACATTCCTCCCACTGTTTTCGTCAGAGCCCGATTCAAAATGAATGCGGCGGTTTCTAGAGCATAACCCTAGAATGAGTTTGGGAGATCAGAGTAACTCTGATAATATCCCACTTCTCACAAGATGATCATGAAACTCTATAGACAAGTATTCTCCAGCTCAATCCGACACGAAGCGTTTTAATACTTTTCCTGAGTTGGTTTGGTACTTAAGTCTTAAGGTCTATGAATTTATCAAAAGCATCCGACTTATGTCTTATTGAATAGACATAATCAAGTCTACTGTAATCAACAGTAAGATTTATGAAGTAGCGAAAACCAATCCAAGCAAGTGAACTCATTGGCCCATACACATTTCCGCTGTATCAGGCCCAATAGGTTACCCGCCCTCTCACCTTTCCCGATGAAGGGCGCTCCAGTCATTTTTTATAGCATTTTGTGCCCTAGTCCAATTGCTAGTAGCCTGTAAATGTCTATGTACATTATCATCGTTTGTAATATATATAAAACGGCTTTGTATTACTTATGTGTTGATGTAATATGTTAAGCATGATCTGATTTATGACCACTAAAGTAGTAGAACCATAAATCTGTACGGATCACACTTAACGAGTCCTTGGTCTATATACGCTTCAATTGAAGCGACCAGTATGAGGATGGTTCTCTATAATATAAATGCTAAGAGGTTTAAAGCTAATGATTTAGACCAAACTCTAATCTGGCATTGTCGTCTAGGTCACATAAATGAGAAACGCATCTCAGCGCTTCATAAGCGCGAACTTCTAAGTCAATTCGAATTCCAAACTATTGATAGATGCGAAGCTTGTTTAATGGGCAAGATGACTAAAGCGCCCTTCACTGGTTTAGGTGAGAGGGCAGGTGATCTATTGGGTCTAATACATTCAGACGTATGTGGACCAATGAGTACACCACCCAGAGGTGGTTTAGGCTACTTTATCACATTTAGTGATGATTTTAGTAGATATGGTTATGTCTATCTCATGAGACATAAGTCCGAAGCCTTTAATAAATTCAAGGAGTTTAGGACTGAAGTAGAAAACCAACTCGGAAAGAGTACCAAGGCACTCCATTCTGATCGGGGTGGAGAATACTTATCCGAGGAGATTCTTAGTCATCTTACTGAAAGTGGAATACTATCTCAGTGGACTCCGCCAGGAACACCGCAACTCAATGGTGTGTCCGAGCGAAGGAATCGGACATTGTTGGATATGGTTTGATCGATGTTAAGTCTCACTGATCTCCCGATCTCCTTCTGGGGTTACGCTCTGCAAACGGACACATTCATAATAAACAGGGCCCCGTCGAAAGCAGTGGAAGGGACATCATTCGAGAAATGGTACGGGAAAGAACCCGTTTTGTCCTTCCTTAAAATCTGAGGTTGCGAGGCTTATGTAAAACGGATGCTTGCAACCAAGCTCGAACCGAGATCAGATAAGTGCACTTTTGTCGGATATCCAAAAGAAACAAAAGGATACTACTTCTACAAAACGAGCGAAAATAAAGTTTTTGTCGCTCGAGGTGGGACATTCTTGGAAAAGGAATTTATTTCCAAAACAGTGAGTGGGAGGGTTGTTCATCTTGATGAAGTTCTAGATGAGATGGTCACTCGGGAACCACTAGACGACCCACTAGAAGAAGTAGAGCCAGAAGTTGTCGTTGAGCAAGAACCAATAGCTACAATTAATGAGGACGATCCAAGGCAGTCCTAAAGGATAAGTCATGCACCTATCAGATACGGTTTCCTAGTAACTGGAGGTGATGATTTAGTGTTAGTGGACAATGATCCAGCTACCTTTCGAGAGGCCTTGAACGGAACCGACTCTGAGAAATGGCTGGAAGCCATGAGGGAAGAAATGCAATCCATGTCAGATAATCAAGTATGAGACTTGGTGGATCAAACCCCTGACGTAAAAGTCATTGGGTGTAACTGGATCTTTAAAATAAAGATAGACATGGATGGCAAACCTCAGACCTATAAAGCAAGACTGGTAGCAAAAGGTTATAGGCAAGTCCACGGAATTGACTATGAAGAGACCTTTTCTCCAGTAGCTATGGTCAAATCTATCCGCATTCTACTTGTCGTAGCAGCGTATCATAACTATGAGATATGGCAAATGGACGTCAAAACAGCCTTCCTCAACGGGAGGTTAGCTGAGGACGTTTATATGTCCCAGCCTGAGGGTTTTGAGGATCCTAAGAATAAAGGAAAGATTTTCAAGTTGCTCAAATCAATATATGGTATGAAGCAAGCATCTCGGAGTTGGAATCAGCGTTTTGATGAAGTTGTGAAACAGTTTGGTTTCATCAAGAACGATGATGAACCTTGTGTATATAAAACGGCAGATGGGAGCAATGTAGTCTTCTTGGTGCTTTATGTTATGACATAATGCTCATTGGAAATGACGTCCCTACCTTGCTCTTAACAAAGACTTGTTTAGGTGAGTGTTTCGCAATGAAGGACTTAGGCGAGGCCTCTTACATCTTGGGGATCAAGATATATAGAGACCGTGTCAAGCGAGTCTTGGGCTTAAGTCAAAGCACCTACATAGACAAAGTGTTGAGAAGATTCTCAATGCAAGATTCAAAGAAAGGACTGCTGCCCATGCGTGATGGCATGAAGCTAAGCAAGAAACAGTGTGCAGAGACACCTGCAGAGCTAGCAAGAATCAACGAAATCCCATATACTTCGGCTATAGGATCCATAATGTATGCCATGATATGTACGAGACCGGATGTCTCGTTTGCCCTAAGTTGTACAAGTAGACATCAATCCAAACCCGGTGATGAACACTGGATTGCCGTCAAGGCGATTCTCAAATATTTCAGAAAAACTAAAGACGCTTTTCTTGTATACGGGGGAAGAAATGATGATCTAGTCGTCAAAGGATATGTCGACGCTAGTTTCCAAACAGACCCCGATGACTTTAAGAGTCAGTTAGGATATGTGTTTACGTTGAACGGTGGAGCATTCAGCTGGAAAATCAAGAAGCAGGACACCATTGCCGACTCTACGACCGAAGCTGAGTACATTGCTGCATCGGAAGCGGCAAAATAGGCTGTATGGATCAGGAGTTTCATGGCTGGGTTAGGTGTAATCCAAAACCCATCTAACCCAGTAGACTTATATTGTGACAACACCGGGGCCATTGCGCAAGCTAAGGAACCCAGGGGACATGACAGATCCAAACATGTACTCAGGAAGTATCACATCATCCGCGACATTGTTGCTAGAGGTGACGTGAAGATCCACTACGTTGCATCTGATGATAACACAGCCGACCCCTTGACCAAGGCTCTTCCTCAAGCAAAACATGATAAACATGTTAGGGCCAAGTGGGAGATTGATAGCATTTTGTGCCCTAGTCCAATTGCTAGTAGCATGTAAATGTCTATGTACATTATCATCGTTTGTAATATATATAAAACGTCTTAGTATTACTTATGTGTTGAAGTAATATGTTAAGCATGATCTGATTTATGACCACTAAAGTAGTAGAACCATAAATCTGTACGGATCACACTTAACGAGTCCCTGGTCAATATATGCTACCATTGAAGCGACCAGTATGAGAATGGTTCTCAATGACGTAGTTCTACTTGTCATAGGGATGAGGGATCCCGGAATCATATCATAGATATCATGAGGTGATTGATATCGGACGACCCGCTTTGAATAGTGTTTTCATAGATTAAGCCATGAACATATTCAAATGCGATAGCTTGTCACGATATCCTTAGACCAAGGAGTCTTTGTGATCGTTATGCAATGTACGTGCGGCTTTAACTTGCGCCTAACGCTTTCTGTAACAGGATTGCAATAACAGGCATGATTGGGTGGCGGAACGGGTTGCATGAGTGACACGAAAGACGGCTAACAGATTTATCCCTCATACTACGGTATGGGAAAGATATCTGTTAAAGGCCTCATGATCGAGACTGACTGAGAGTAAGAGCATGGCCATGCAGATGATACGGGTTATCAGTTCTCAGCCATCTCACATATCAAGTAACAATGATTGATTAAACATGGGTGATGACTCTATGCCTTGTGATCAATCAGGATATCTAGAGATAATAGGATAGTGACTTGTACGCACAAGGTTAAGTCGAATCATCGATCGTTATGCACCTTGGGTAATCATAACGTCTTACTAGAGGCCCCTTATGATGGATCAGGCAAGAGAGATCTTTTGCGCCGATCTGCCAACGGTGGCATGAGCCTGGAGGGTCACACACATTAAAGACAGATAACTTGAGACAAGGAAACCTTAACGTTTCTTGAGGAGCTATGCATGGACAAAACAAAAGGTTTTGGGCCATGGGTTCGGTTTGAGAGAATAATTAGCGAATCGAGAAAACTGAGTTTTTTCGTTGATGTCGCGTCAGACTTTGTTTGATAAGTAACGATAAAAAGGGTCGGGCAAACTTTTGGACACGGCAAGAAACCACATGGGCGAGCCCATATGGCTCGGCCCATGAGGTCACGTGACCGGCCCAAACAAGGGCCCATTATGGGCCCAATAAGCCTCATATGGCCAGTCCACATTGGTGGGTCCAAGAGTTTGGGCCACACAACACCATGCTTGGTTTGTGATTGTGGATTAAGAGGTGAGTGATTTAAGGGGTATGGGAGATGACACTTTAAGCCCATACCAATCACTTTTGACCCATGCTTATGAGTTGGATGATGAAGGTAAATATCTAATATTGATTCATTACACAAAATAATCACACAACTCTCACAAGCTCCCTCTCTCTCTCTAGTGGCCGGCCACCCTTTCTCTCTCCTCTCATCTTGCTCTCTTGTTCTTCATTTAATTGTTCTAGTAGGCAATTAAGTGAAGGATCTTCAAGATCATCCCCTTGGTGTGGACTTGCTTTAGAGAAGAAGATCCGAAAGTTCTTCTTTATCGATTCAACAAAGACTTAAATGTAAACATCTTGTGGAATAGATTTTGCCTTGGGATTTAACGGTTTATGTTCTTGGACAAGGTTTGGAGTAGATTTTGTTAAACGCTTCTGCTATCTCGATGATCCAGAACGCTCCAAAACCCAACATATTTGCCCATCAAACAAGCCTCGCACATTTTCAACAAACCCGTCTAATTTGTCATTGAGGACTATTCTCGAAATGAGTAATGGAGCCTACAACAGTTGTGGCAACCCTGATTCTGTTCCCAACTCTTAGGTCCACCTCGTGTTTCCTATAATCTCTTCTACTTTCCAGTTTCTGTTCATCCGTACAGATTCATGCCTGGTATAAATACTCATGAATCGAAAGTAGAAAGATTAAGCTCAATAACGAGAATACCAGAAGGCGTGGAT
The DNA here is from genome assembly GCA_963920655.1 of Geranium rotundifolium. Classification (NCBI taxonomy): domain Eukaryota; kingdom Viridiplantae; phylum Streptophyta; class Magnoliopsida; order Geraniales; family Geraniaceae; genus Geranium; species Geranium rotundifolium. The sequence continues at coordinate 21,736,024 of OY987313.1, read as the reverse complement.
CCACCGCCCTTATTTAGAACAGACTGTTTCCCTTTCCTTTTAGCCTCTCTTACTTTAGGAGGTTTAGGAACCCGAGCCAGTCTCATATTTACCTCCGCGTGCATAGGGGCTTTACCCTTGTCACCTCTAGCTTTGATGCTAGATCCCTTTCTGTCCATTAGAACATCCCTTAGTAATAAGATTGACGTTCTTCTCAGCCGTTACATGCTTTCATTGCAACTCGGAGATGATCTTGTCCAAATTATGCATATTGTAGTTCATAAAGAACCCAACATAAGAACGAGGAAGGGATTGCAGAACTAAGTCTACAATGCCATCTCCTGTCCCATCCCAAGACTCGGTCTTGTCAGGTGTTCGAGATGTCCCTTCAACTTTTAGGACGTGAGGACTAACAGAGCCGCCTGCTGACATTTTCCAGGAGAGGAATTCTTTGAGAATTTCGAATCTTTCGATCCGAGCCTTCTCCTTGAACATAACCCGTAGCTACGCCATCATGGCACAAGGGTCCTCGAACAGTGCCATAAACTGCTTTTTGGAGGTCTCCCTCCAAGCAGCCCAGCATCACATACGCCACATTCCCAAAATTGCTAAGGTGCTTCCTGACGTACTCCCTGCGTTCCAACTTTCACACAAGTCGTAAATTTCTGCCCCAGTCTAGATAATTTGTTCCATTGAGCTTACACTTATCAAGTATAGCCCTCAATGACAAATTAGACGAGTTTGTTGAATTACTAGCCATTTTCTACACAAAGAAAGTAAATTTAATAAAAAATGGTGAATAAATTTACGAAGATCCGAATTAAACACCAACCATCTGATTCTAAGGTTTAGAATCTTTAAACCAAGATCTCTTATTTGTCAATTGAAGTACGCTTAGGTGCACCGCTCCAATTGACCCATTTGGGTAGGACGTCCATCCAATTACAACCCGTGTAACTCTTGGTCAGGGTATGTGCAAAAGCACACGGCTTACCCTTCCGATGCCCCAGCTCGACCTCAGGCCAAGAATCGTGGTCGAGTCAACCAACCTTCACTTATGCGTCAATTTTGTGCAGATGCTCCACTAAGGCGCACGAAATCCCACAAAGTTGACCATTCCATATAGAACCCATTCCATCGATGCTCCGCTAAGGCACACGACACCGATAAAATGTTTCTACATGGGTGTGAATTTGGGTGGCATCTCACTTGACTCAAATTATATTGTGATTTGGTTGTATTTAATAATTCGAAAGTATTTTGGTACAATTACAAACCCGTCGTCAACAACCCGTGTTGTGACGTTTCTAATTTTATCATATACAATCTTCTTTTGAAGTCGTCATTTGCAACCCGTGCAAACACGTTTCAAAAATGAACTCATCTATCACAACCTGTGCGATGATGGTTCACAATGCTTTAATCATGCAAACAATTAAAATCGATTTTAATCTTTGCATGTGAGGTGATGGCTTATAAACTTATAAGATAAGCATGCAAGCATACAATTATTTCTAATAATTAAAGCAAGCAATTATAAAGCGTTTAAACATGCACCAATAGCCCATCCTAATCTTAAGATTCTACGAGACATCACATCTTCTCGTCTTTCTCATTCGGGCTACCACTAGCTCTTGGACTTCCTTCAAGACCGTCATTGTGCTCGAATTTCCATCCTTCTCGTCTTTGAGTAGTAATTACAATTAATACTCGGTTCGTAGACCAGACAAAAAATAACTACACTTTAAGGGCTCGAATGAAAGAATAATTACACGCTAACGGTGTGCAAACTGTGAAAGCGATAAATTCTAATGGGCTACTAATGCATCATACATCTCATCACATCATCCAACATGTTATCACACAAACATGTTATCAAATGATATGCAATTATTCCGGTTTTAATTTTTGCCAAGTTGCTTGGTCGGGTTTATCGAAACTAGACCTTTTCGAAAAACGGTTTATCGAAACTGATCAAATTTAAAAGTTTTTGAAATATTGGATCGCGGGTTCATCCACGGACATAATCAACGTGCACGAACCAAGTCGGGGCAACGCTCAATGGGCCGAAGCCCATTGGGCCGAGCCCAACACCACGGCTCGGTTTGGGCCTAGAAAATCCCAAACCGAGCTTGCCTCCCTTCTCGGCCTCGGCCAAGAAGGGGGACGACCCTGGTAACCGCCGGCCTCCCCCTGCCTCCGGTGACCTCCGTCCGGTACCTCCGATCCGGCTCCCCGAGAGTCTCTTCTCGGACCCGACAAATCCAATAAAAATCCGAAAAATTCCAAATTCAATATATTTTTCAAAAATAACATATTTCATGCAATTTACCCAAAAAGCATTAAAACATGTTATCAACAAATATGTCATGCAAATCACCATAAAACCGAAACAACAAACAAGGATCTCGTAGTGGTAGACCGCCTCTGATACCACTGTTGGGTTCCGGGGCATTCTAATCACGTTCATGGCAGCAGAAGAAACCTATAAATCGCCCCTAACCTGCGCAAGACCAGTCAGTTTCTCGGCCATGTATCTCCCAAACCAGCGCTCTTTTGGAAAATCAGTATTTCACAAAAGTTGTAGGCCTTTGACTTATCTTTCTAACGCCGCCAGTTTCAGGTCAATCGAAGCTCGGAGGATGCGGATATGTTTTCACGCAATGTCAGTCGCCGGAACTGGACAATCTGGACAGTTTCTCCATTTTTGCTTTTAGTCTTTGTTGAATCAAGAAAGAAGAACTATATGATTTTATTCTCTAGAACAAGTCCACACCAAGAGGATGATCCTTAAGATCATTCACAAAAAGCCTACTAGAACTTATGTGTGAAGAACAAGAGAGCAAAGAGAAGACAGAGGAGTGTGTGGAAGAGAGAAAGGGAGGATGATAGTGTGAGTTGTGTCTTCATTTGTCTACTTCATCAACACATAAGGCATGGGTTACTAAAGTGACAAATGATGAAAGCATGGGTTAAAGGCAAGTCTTTGCCCATACCTCTTGAATCACTCACCTCTTAATCAACAACACCAACTAAGCATGGTGTGTGTGGCCCCCACCCTTGGACCCACCAAGGTGGCCGGCCACTTGGGCTTATTGGGCCTTATTTGGGCCCTTGTTGGGCCGGCTAGGCGACCCAATGGGCCGAGCCCAATGGGCTCGCCCATGTGGTCGCGTGCCGTGTCCAAAAAGTTGTCTAACCCTTTTTGTCGTTACTTATCAAACAAAGTCCGACGCGACATCGACGAAAATCTCAGTTTTCTCGATTCGCTAATTATTCTTTCAAACCGAACCCATGGCCCAAAACCTTCAGTTTTGTCCAAGTATTGCTCCTCAATAAACGTTAAGGTTTCTTTGTCTCAAGTTATCCGTCTTGTATGTGTGTGACCCTCCAGACTCATGCCACCGTTGGCAGATCGGCGCAAGAGATTTCTCTTGCCTGATCCATCATAACTGGTGTCTAGTAAGACATTATGATTACCCAATGTGCATGATGATTGATGATTCGATTTAACCTTGTGTGTACAAGTCACTATCATATTATCTCTAGACATCCTGATTGATCACAAGGCATAGAGTCGTCATCCTTGTTTAATCAATCATTGTTACTTGATATGTGAGATGGCTGAGAACTGATAACCCGTATCACTGGCATGGTCATGCTCTTTCTCTCAGTCATTCTCGATCAAGAGGCCTTTAACGGATATCTTTCCCATACCGTAGTACGAGGGATAAATCCCTTAGCCGTCTTTCGTGTCACTCATGAAAACCGTTTCGCCACCCAGTCATGCCCGTTATTTCAATCCTATTACGGAAAGCGTTAGGCGCAAGACGCACGTACATTGCATAGCGATCACAAAGACTCCTCTGTCTAAGGATATCGTGACAAGCTATCGCATTTGAATATGTTCATGGCTTAATCTAAGAAACACTATTCAAAGCGGGTCGTCCGATATCAATCACCTCATGATATCTATGATATGATTCCGGGAACCCACATCCCTATGACAAGCAGAACTATATCATTGAGAACCATCCTCAAACTGGTCGCTTCAATTGAAGCGTATATTGACCAGGGACTCGTTAAGTGTGATCCGTACAGATTTATGGTTCTACTACTTTAGTGGTCATAAATCAGATCATGCTTAACATATTACTTCAACACATAAGTAATGCAAAGTCGTTTTATTCATTACAAACGATGACAAACTATTACAGACATTTACAGACTATTCCAATTGGAACCTAGGGCACAAATGTTATCAAGATGAGTTTGAGAGCTCCAACCTCTTGTTCTTCATCAAACTTGAAGAGTTATTCATCTCTTCTTGACACTTTGGGAGTTTTGGAGTGGATTCCACCATAGCCTCAACCTTTGGAGCTAGGAAAGGAAGCTTTGGAGAGATTCCTACCATCAAATCTACCGAGCTTGAAGATCCATCTTGCTCAAGAACACCAAGAGCAATTTCTATCCCTATTTACTAGTTTATTTCGATGTTGTTGTTTACTTTGGTTTATTTTATGATGATAGTTGGATTGAGCCCCATGGTTGAGGGCTAAATCCCTTAGCCATGGGTGCTGGACATTATGAAATATGTTTATTGAGTTTATGGAGGTATTAGTTCTAGGATTGAAGACTTTGTTGTGTGGTTGCTTATTTGAAATCATGTATTGTTTAATTGGCGCTTTACAATATGTGTTTGAGGAGTTCTATCCGATACCGAAAGGGAAGGAATAGAATCCGAACCTAGCATCCACAGAGGGTTGTAGACTCAAGACCGTGTCTTGGCACCTCATAATTATTGTCGATCTAATGCGGTCTCGAGTTGTTCTCAATACCGAAAGGGCACGAGAAGACTCGGGATTAGGCTAAACTCATTACCGAATGGCGAGGTCGGCACTTAAGACATAGGCTCATAATTAATTTCAATCCAAAGGAATTAAAACTCGCAAACTTATTTACGTTGCGATTTGTCTAGCACCCTAGGCGCTTTACTTCCATTGTTATCATGTTGTCGCTATTTACTTGTTGGTAGTTTACTAAAATAAATACAAACACTCAAAACAACCTACGACCCTCATTAGTCCCTGTGGATTCGACTCGGTATCTTAACGGTTTATTTGTACTTGCCGCGACCGCGTGTTGTTGCGCGAGAGAGGGGAGACCACTTTTTCCCCCAACAGCCTTATCTGGAACAAGAGACACATGCAGTGCCTAACATAGTTCCTGAAGCCCCACGGCGTTCTGAAATGCCTCGTCAGGAACCCGTCAAATACAGATTTATTGTAACTAAGGGTGGTGACTTGTAGATTGTGGATTCTGACGATCCGACAACCTTTCAAGAAGCAATGGGAAGTTATAACTCCGAGAGATGGTTAAGAGTCATGAATGAGGAGATGAAATCCATGCATGAAAACCAAGTGCGGAACTTGGTGGATCCAACCCCTGGTGTTAAGACCATCGGTTTCAAATGGCTCCTTAAGATCAAACATGACATGGATGGAGTTCTTCAGACCTATAAGGCCCGACAGGTTGCGAAAGGTTTTAGGCAAATCCATGGAGTAGATTATGATGAAACTTTCTCGCCAGTGGCCATGGTCAAATCGATCCAGATTCTATTCATATTAGATGCATATCACAATTATGAGATATGGCAGATGGATGTCAAGACTGCTTTCCTCAATGGGAAGCTAACTGAAGACGTGTATATGACACAACCTCGGGGTTTTGTCGATCCAGAAAATGCCGGAAAGATTTGTAAGCTACAGAGGTCCATTTATAGATTGAAGAAGGCTTCTCCAAGTTGGAATCGTCAATTTGATGAGGCCATAAACCAATTTCCAATTCTGCGACGGATGCTGAGTATATAAGCTGCCTCAGCAGTAGCTGAGGAGGTTGTGTCGATTAGAAGCTTCATAATTGGGTTAGGCGTGATATAAAACGAGTCTAATCCAGTAGGCTTATCTTGTGACAACACTAGGGCCAGCTAAAGTGCCCATATCACATAACAAATCCAAATATATACTAAGACGTACTAAGTAACGTGAAGATCAACTTCATTACATCGGATGATAACACAGCTGGCCCTTTGACCAAGGCTCTTCCTCAACTGAGGCATGAAAGCATGTGAGGTCAATGGGTATAGACTGTGACTTAGATTGGAACTAGGGGCAAGTGGGAGATTGATAGCATTATGTGCCCTAGTCCAATTGGTATTAGTCTGTAAATGTCTATGTACTTGTTTGATGATGGATGATAATGAATAAAATCGGCATTATATTACTTATGTGTTGAAGTAATATGTTAAGTATGATCTGATCTATGTCCACCAACATAGTAAAACCATAGATCTGTACGGATCACACTTAACGGGTCCCTAGTCAAATATGCTTCAATGAAGCGACCAGTATGAGGATGGTTCGTTATGGTATAGTTCTATTTGCCATTGGGTGGGATCCCGGAACCATATCATAGGTATCATGTGGGATTGATATTGAACGACCCGCTCTAAATGGTGTTGCATAGATACAGTCATGAACACATTCATTTGTGGTAGCTTGTCATTGTATCCTTAGACCGAAGAGTCTTTGTGATCGCTATGCAGTAAAGATCCAGGTTCGACTTATTCCTAACGATGTTCGTAACTGGATAGTCATAACAGACATGATTGGCACAGGGACGGACGGACTACATGAGTGATACGAAAGGCGCCTAAGGGATTTATGCATAGATACTGTCATGAACACATGCAGTTTTGGTAGCTTGTCATTGTATCCTTAGACCGAGGAGTCTTTGTGATCATTGTGCAGTAAAGATCCAGTTTTGATTTGTTTCTAGCGTTGTCCATAACTGGATAGTCATAACGGACATGATTCGCACGGGGACGGACTATATGAGTGATACGAAATGCGGCTAAGGGATTTATCCCTCAAACTACGGTATGGGATAGGTATCTGTTTAGGCCACTTGATGGAGATTAACTGAAGGGAGTGCATGGCCATGCCAATGATACGCATTCTTAGTATTCAGTCTTCTCATAGATCAAGAAAAAGGATTGGTTAAATGAGGGTAACGGTTATATGCCTCATGATCAATCACGATACCGGGAGATAAAAGGATAGTCACATGTACTGCATGAGGTTAAGTCGATCATCCGATCATCATGCACGTTGGGTAATCAAAATGGTATACTAGAGACCATTAATTATGGATCGGGTAAAATAAAATTTTACGCCGATCTACCAACGGAGCATGAGCCTAAATTGTCACACCAAAGGATATAATCCTAGGGAAATAAAGTGGCAGAAAAAGGGTGAGTTCGTAAGACACAAGCCAAGGCCAAAATCGGGAGTTTTGGGTCGTGAGCCCGTGTAAATGAAAATGGCACTCGAATCGAGAAAACCCTAGTTTTTTGCCAATGTCATATCGAGTTTTGTTCGATAAGTTTGAGGAGAGGACGGACAAAGATTGAACACGGCACGGGACCACATGGCCGAAGCAATTGGGCTTCGGCCCATAAGTGGCCAGCCCAATAAGGCCCAAAGTGGCACAAAGGGTGGGTCCCTTTGTCCACTAATCTTGGTTAATGGATGATGCCTAGATGAGCTTATCCTAATCCCATTTTTTTGTGATAATTCAAAGTAAATTACATGACCACATTTCATCCATCTTCTCTATAAAACCAAGAAGCTCTCCACCATTTTCCGTACAAATTCTTCTTCTTCCTTCTTACCGAAGATTTGCCCAAATAATCCCGGGATATCTAGTCGAACTACGTGGACTTTGATCTCGTCATACGGGTACGTAGGTGCCTAAGGAGGCTCAAGTACGGTCTTGATATATCCGGTGGTCACTCGGTGATTCGAGCAACAACCGAAGAATCCCGCCAGCACTGTCCAGCTCCGTCCAGTGAATTGTTTTGCTTCAGACGGAGGTGTTTCCGTCCAAACTAGGAGAAGTGAAAGGCATGAAAGTTGTAGAGAATTGGCTGGGCTTCACTCTCCAGAAAGAACCGAAGAATTTGGACATCTGTAGCTCGAGATACAAAGCTTCAAAGTTGCGTTTTTCTGCTGGGCAGATTCATGATAAAATCTTAAAACTCTTTTGCTTAATGATCTAACTTGGGTAGTTGATCTTGGGCAAGTTTGGGGGATGTTTAGTCTTGCTTCTGCTGCGATGACTGTGATATGTGTAGGAACTTGGGGCTACCAAGAACACCATGGAAACGGAAGCAAGAATATATATACCCCAAAAACTGTCCAAGAACATCAAACCATTAAATCCCAAGGCAAAACCGAAATCACAAGGTTACCTTCGGTTTGTTCGAATCGGTTTGAAGAACGTTTCGAATCTTCAACTCTAGCCAAGTCCACACGGATATGATGATCACTTGAGGATCCTACACTCTTCTACCTTACTAGAATAGAAAAGAGAGCAAGAGAGGGGAGGGAGGAGGAGGTGCTCGACCGAGAGTGTCTTGAGAGGGAGAGAACACACACAAGCTTTTGTGATATTTCTAAGTGTTATATGAGTTGTGTGTGTAAATGTGTATATGAATTGATGTGTGTTGGGTTAAGGGAAATGACGATGGTCATTGGGTGGCCTCCATTAATCACACTTACCCAAAAAGATTAGGATAGTGTGTATCTAGTCATCATCCACTTAACCAAAGTTAGTGGAGAAAGGGACCCACCATTTGCTCCACTATTGGGCCTTGGTTGGGCCGGCCACTAGGGCCTCGTGGCACGAAACCCAATGCTTTGGCCATGAGGTCCCGTGCCGTGACCAACTTATCCCCGAACTTATCGTACAAAGTCTGATGCGACATCGACGAAAGACTTAGTCTTTCTCGATTCGCGTGTCACATTCAATTACACATATCCATGGCCCAAAACATCCAGTTTTACCCATGCCTCTCTCTCGAGTATCGCCGACCTTTCCTTGTCTCTCATAATCCATATCCTATGTGTGTGACCCTCTAGGTTCATGCCGACATCGGCGGATCGGCGTTAAAGTCCATTTCACCCGATCCATCATAAGTGGTCTCTAGTAAGACGTTATGATTACCCGACGTGTATGATGATCGATGATTTGATTCAACCTCATGTAGTACATGTCGCTATCCATTTATCGCCCGGTATCTAGATTGATCATAAGGCATAGAGACGTCACCCTTATTTAATCAATCTCTGTTTCTCGATCTGTGAGATTACTGAACACTGATAACCCGTATCGTTGGCATAGCCATGCTCTCCCTTCAGTTAATCTCTTTCGAGTGTCCTAAACAGATACTTTTCTCATACCGTAGTATGAGGGATAAATCCCTTAGCCGCCTTTCGTATCACTCATACAATCTGTCCCCGTGTCAATCATGTCCGTTATAGTTGTCTTGTAACGGACAATGTTAGGAGCAAGTTAAACGCGGTTCTTTAGTGTATAGCGATCACAAAGACTCCTTGGTCTAAGGATACGACGACAAGCTACCACAATTGAATGTGTTCATAACTGTATCTATGCAACACCATTCAGTGCGGGTTGTCCAATATCACTCACCCAAGTGATATCTATGATCTGATTCCGGGAGCCCTTCCCAATGGTAAATAGAAAAATACCATAAAGAATCATCCTCATACTTGGTCGCTTCATTGAAGCATATTTGACCAGGGACCCGTTAAGTGTGACTCGTACATATATATGGTTCTACTACTTTGATGGACATATATCAGATCATACTTAACCTATTACTTCAACACATAAGTAATATAATGTCGATTTTATATATTGCAAACAATGATTAATATGTACAGACTGTAGTTACGACGATTTTAGTGATTGGCTTATTTTTAAGGAACTAGAGAAAATTTCATAAAGAATGTCGAAGCATCATATGCGACATCATGTGTGACATTGTTGACGGCATCCCGGCAAACATCCTGATCGACGGAAATCAGGAAAGTGCGGATTCTGCAGAAAGTACGAATACGTTTAGGAAATTCCAGAACGCCTCCGATTCTGGAAAGAAGAAAGACGGTGATTAAGAGGAAACTCATTAGGGTTAGTACTCATCCTCGATTGTTATAAAAGCTTAGGCTACCCCCTTAGCAATCGTGTGGTTCTTTATTTGTTTCCTAGCAATAATTTACAAAGCTCTTAGACGTGACGGTTTGCGGGCTGAGAGGTTGTGTATTGTGCTAAGGATATTGTGTATCACCATAACTATTGAGAGTTAGGGATTGAGGGTTTACTGATTGCGTGAGTGAAGACTACACGCAACCACAACGTTCAACAACGACTTGAACCGACAGAGCAAGGCGATTGCTCGAAGAGTGGAATCAAGACGGAGTCTTGGATTCAGGGGGAGACCCTAAGATAGGTTGCACTGTAATAAGTAGCATAAAGTATAGATCTAGGGATGATCACAGGTACTTGTATGTTCTGACGAATTAGTGATAAGTGAAACCTTTCCACTAGGCTGAGAGCCCCCAGACGTAGGTGACGTTGCACCGAACTGGGTTAACAATCTGCTGTGTCATTGTTTATTTAGTTGTATACTTACTGTCCTGGGTTGTCTACACAAGAAGTCATACACGGTGTTATAACATCATACGTAACATTGTGTGTGGCATCTTGCACAACTAGTTGATCAAAATTTCAATTGGTATCAGAGAGGGCACCTACAGCTTTAGGTGAGTTCCTAAAACAAATATTTTGATCAAGATGGACAATACCAAAGAAGAAGGATCCATCAATCGACCACCTGTTCTAGATGGAAGTAACTACGGCTATTGGAAGGCTCGGATGTGTGCCTTCATGAAGTCACTAGACAACAAAACATGGAAGGTTGTGATCAATGGTTGGAATGCTCCACAACTCAGTGATAATGATGGTAACCCTATCGGTCCAAAACCAGAAAAAGACTGGACTGATGACGAAGACGAGGAATCACTGGGAAACTCTCGAGTTTTAAATGATATTTTCAACGGTGTTGACAAGAATGTATTCAGACTAATCAACACATGCACGACTTCCAAATCCACATGGGATATCCTAGCAGTTGCATATGAAGGAACAACCAAGGTTCAAGAACAAAAACTGCAATACTTGACAACCAACTTCGAAGCCCTTGTCATGAAAGAGGACGAATCAATTGCAGAATTCAATGTTCGTATTCGTGATCTAGCCAATGAATCATATTCTCTGGGAGAACCAATGTCTGATGAAAAGCTGGTTAGAAAAACCCTGCGTGCTCTTAGCCCTAGATTTAAGATGAAGATCACTGTAATTGAGGAAGTTCATGACCTCAAGATCTTAAAATTCGATGAGCTGATGGGGTCTCTGATGACCTATGAATTATCTCTGCCCAATATCGACAGAAGGAATAAAGGAGTTGCCTTCAAAAGCTCAACACACAAGCAACCAGAACCTGAGAATTCTGACTCCGAAGAAGACATTGATGCTACAATGGCCCTTCTCACTAAAAATTACAACAAAGTCATGAGAAGATTCAATCGAATGGGTGGACGGAATGTCACAACAAATGCCAGAAACAAAGCTCCACAAAAAGCTCAAACAGGAGGAAGCCTTGACAGACCAAACAGGAGTGGAGAAGAAAACAACAAGAACAAAGGACTTCAATGTCATGAATGTGAAGGATTCGGCCATCTTCGCAGAGAATGTCCAAATTTCTTCAAACAACAAAAACGAGGTTATAATGCCACCCTGTCAGATGATGACAATGAAGATAGAGGTTCTGAAGAGGTAAGCAAATTTGTTGCATTCACTACTACTACTTCTATATGAAACATTGATAACTCTACCAATATGAATGATGATCACCACCATCCAACTACAAATGAGAATTGGACTAAGGAGCAACTAGTCGAGGTGTACAAAAGCTTACATACCAGATGGGTCAAGGAAACACTCATCCTTGATCAACAAGGAGAACGGATCATCAGTCTTACCAACGATAAATCTAGATTCCTAGAGACGATCGTGGAGCTAAAACGCAAAATCACCAGACTTAATGGAGAAATTAGTCTTATGAATAAATCGGTAAAGATGATGAATTCTAGCACAGAAAGCCTTGACAAAATCCTATCAGTAGGAAAGCAGTCCAAGGATACGACGGGACTAGGGTACACACACGATATCCCCTCGTCAGCAGTCACGAAGTTTGTCCCACGACAAGCCATGGTTGACAAGAAACCACTGGATGCCACAACACATCCTACATGACGACCTACAACAAATGTCATGACATCATCTATAACATGTTCTTGTCAAGCAACTATCAAAAGACATCCTCCACACAGACAGCAATACTACAGAAAACCAGCTTATAAATATCAGTGGATATGTCATTACTGTGGTCAACGAGGTCACATCAGACCATTTTGCTTTCAACTCCATGGGAAGAAGCAAGCTCAGCTACCACCGAGACAAAAGAGACATCAAAGAAGCAAGCTCAGCTACCATCGCCGACAAAAGAGACAGGTACTCCAGAGTTTCTCTCCAATCTCAAATTATATACAAACTGCTATGTTACTTTACGAGATGGGATTCGAGCTCGAATCATTGGAAAAGGAGTACTCAAGCATCCAGGAGCTACTTGCCTAACTGAAGCTTATTTGTAGAAGGACTTAAGGCAAACCTGATTAGCATCAGCCAGATCTGTGATCTGGGTTCAGAAGTGAAATTCACTTAAGAAGCCTGTATAGTGAAAGACTTCGATCAAGTCACTATTCTACAAGGAATCCGCTCAATGGATAACTGTTACATCTAGTCGCCCGAATCACATATCGAAGCGGCAAAGTGTCTTGTCTCCAAAGCAGAAGAAACCAAACTGTGGCACAGAAAGCTTAGGCATCTAAATCTTAGAAGTATGCAGAAGGCAATCTCAGAACAGGCCATTACTGGAATTCGAAACCTGAAAATCGTGGAAGGAAAGATCTGCGGAGAATGTCAGATTGGAAAGCAAACTAAGATGTCACACAAGAAGTTGCAGCATATCACCACCTCTCGAGGGCTTGAGCTAATACATGTTGACCTCATAGGGTCAATGCAAGTTGAAAGTCTTGGAGGAAAACACTATGTCTTTGTATGTGTAGATGATTACTCACGATACACATGGGTTGACTTCCCTCGTGACAAATCAGATACCTTCTCGATCTTCAAGAATCTGTGCATCCAGGTCCAACGAGAAAAAGGGGAGACAATTGGCAAAATAATTCGCCTTCGTAGTGATCATGGTCGAGAGTTCGAAAACAGCAAAATTGCAGAATTCTGCAACTCATAAGGGATAGCTCATGAGTTCTCAGCACCAATCACTCCCCAATAGAATGGCATTGTTGAGCGCAAAAATAGGACTCTACAGGAGATGGCTAGAGTTATGAGGCTGGCAAAAGACATACCAACTCACTTTTGGGCAGAAGCACTTAACACTGCTTGCCATGTCCACAATCGAGTCACTCTCCGACCAGGTATGTCAGTAACTCATTATGAAATATGGAGGGGGAGAAAGCCCAATGTTAAGTACTTCCATATCTTTGGATCCACTTGTTATATTCTGGCTGATAGAGAGCCTCGTCGAAAGCTTGATCCAAAGAGTCGTGCGTACCGGGTCTTCAACAAACGAACCAAGATCATGATGGAATCAATCAATGTTGTTGTTGATGATGACTGTGAAGATGCCTCAGAAGATGCGACAGAAGAAGATGAAGTCTATCCCAACAATGGTAGGAAGGATGCCATTACGGATGTCAGAGAAGATGCTACTAGCAAATCAGAAAACAACGATGCTAGTCCAAATGTCAATAATGATGAGACCGCTCTTGAAACCAACAACAAGAATCCCTCGCGAAGAATCCAGGCTAACCATCCTATCTCTGGAGTAATTGGAGACTTAAATGAAGGCATACGGACTCGATCAAAAACTCTTGAAGACTACAACGAGGTAATAGGCAACATATGCTTAAATAGTTGCGTGTTCCGGGTCTTCAACAAACGAACAAAGACCATGATGGAATCAATCAATGTTGTTGTTGATGATGACTGTGAAGATGCCCCAGAAGATGCGACAAACGAAGATGGAGTCTATCCCAACAATGTTAGGAAGGATGCTATTACTGATGTCAGAGAAGATGCTAGTAGCAAATTAGAAAACAATAACACTAGTCCAAATGACAATAACAATGAGACAGTTCCTGATACCATCAACAAGAATCCCTCACGAAGAATCCAGGCTAATCATCCTATCTCTGGAGTAATTGGAAACCTAAATGAAGGCATACGGACTCGATCAAAAACTCCTGAAAACTACAACGAGGTGATAGGTAATATATGCTTCGTTTCATAGTTTGAACCCAAAAATATCAATGAAGCCATCAATGATGAGTATTGGGTCAATGATATGCAAGAGGAATTGATTCAATTTGAGAAGAACCAGGTATGGGAACTGGTGCCCAAGCCAAGTGAAGGAAATATCATTGGCACAAAATGGATCTTCAAAAATAAGTCTGATGAGCTTGGAAACATCACTCGCAATAAGGCAAGGTTAGTAGCACAAGGGTAGGCTCAAATTGAAGGAGTAGACTTCGATGAGACCTTTGCTCCTGTAGCAAGACTTGAAGCAATCCGTCTCCTACTAGGAATATCATGTCATCTACAGATTAAGCTTTACCAGATGGATGTCAAAAGTGCATTCCTGAATGGAGATCTCAACGAAGAAGTGTATGTGTCACAACCCAAAGGATTTGTTGATCCTCACTCTCCTGATCATGTGTGTAAACTCAAGAAGACCCTCTATGGATTGAAACAAGCACCAAGGGCCTGGTATGAAAGGCTCACAAAATTTCTGATTCAAAGCGGCTACACAAGAGGGGGAGTCGACAAGACTCTATTTGTGAAGAATGAAGACGGGAATTTAATGATAACACAAATATATGTCGATGACATTGTCTTTGGAGGGATGTCAAAAGGGATGGAAGAGCAATTTATTCAACAAATGTAGTCAGAATTCGAGATGAGGATGGTGGGAGAGCTTACCTATTTCCTAGGCTTCCAAATCAAACAGCTAAAAGATAGCATCTTCATATCTCAGAGCAAATATGCGAAGAATATTGTCAAGAAATTTGGACTAGAGAAAGCTTCACACAAACGGACACCTGCAGCTACACATATCAAGCTAACTAAAGATGATCCAGGAGAAGCTGTCGACCAACACTTATATAGAAGCATTATTGGTAGTCTTCTCTACCTTACTACCAGTCGACCAGATATTGCCTACTCTGTGGGAGTATGTGCACGTTATCAAGCTAATCCTAAGGTTAGTCATCTATCCCAAGCTAAAAGAATTTTAAGATATATCTCTGGGACTACAGACTTGGGTTTACTATACTCATTCGACACATCCTCTACCCTGGTGGGGTATTGTGATGCTGATTGGGCTGGAAACACAGCATATAGGAAGAGTACATCTGGAGGATACTTCTTCCTTGGCAATAATCTCATATCATGATTCAGTAAAAAGCAAAATTGTGTTGCCTTGTCCACTGCTGAATCTAAGTATATCGCTGTCGGGAGTAGCTGCACACAATTGTTATGGATGAAGCAAATATTGGTCGAATACAATGTCAGACAAGAAGCCATGACTTTATATTGTGATAATGTCAGTGCCATCAACATCTCTAAAAATCATGTCCAACACAGCAAGACCAAGCACATTGACATTAGACATCACTTCATTCACGAGCTGGTCGAAGACAAGAAGATCATCCTAGAGCACATCCATACAGAGAAGCAACTTGCTGACATTTTCACGAAGGCATTAGATACAAGCAGATTCGAGTACCTCAGGACGTCACTCGGTCTGTGCACCATCAACGAGCAATAGAAGTTGCAAAAACAGTTGAGAGGAGTTGGTTGGTGCCTCTTCATGAACCGGTCCAAAATCCCAACACATGCCATTGGGCCAAGCATACCAAAAGCCCATATAAAGAGAGGAAAGGTTGCGAGATACGCTCTGTCTCCAACAGATTTGATTTGAATTGACTTGTTTTCAAAAACAAAACCTAGTCTGTCTCTTCTCGTTTTCGCTATCATCTCCCACACCTCTCAAACCCTGTGACGAAAACCTCACTACTCACACAAACATGGTGAAAACAAGGAGCACTCTAGCGCCAAAGAAAGCCACTGACAGTCGACAATCCAAACCCAAGAAGGCCAAGGCAAAAAACTCCAAGAACAGCAATCCAAGCACCAACAAACATGGGGTCCGAATCAAAGGACTAAAGACACAGAAGAATGACGAGGGATCCTCCAGAGAAATCCCTCCGGAAAAAGCACCAATACAAGTTTTTTCCCGAGTCCCCAAACGGACCCGAACCGGAAGCTCTACATTCTCCATGACGGATCTGACAGGGCCAGAGCGAGAGACTTATCTTGGCCAAGGAAGTCGAGATGCTTCCATGCAGATTGTTCTTGTTCCCTTATCAGCAAGTGTCCCAGGTATCGACTCCTCCATTATATCAAACACTGATACCTCTAGAAATAGTGACATGTTAGAGTCGCTACTGGAAAATCAAGACCCTCCTCAAGAAGGTGTGGTTGAGGAACTGATAAATCCTGAAGGGGAAAAGAATGACTTGATCCCGGTCAGTCATGGGTTAGAACGGATTGCTGAAGGAGAAGGGGAAGAAGAAGGTATGAAAGATGTCATTCCTGAAGCCACAAAGGAGGCTGTGGTAGGAGGAGAAGAAGAAGTTGCTGACTCGGAAGAAGCTGAGGAAGAATCTGAGAAAGAAGAGACTAGAGACGGGGATACCGATCTAGAAGAAGCAGAGAAGGAGAATAGTGCCGCCGCCAATAACATAGAAGAAGCACCTCTGGATGCCAGAGGAGATGTTAAAGAAAATGCTACTGAGACAGCACACACAGTGTTGTCATCCCTGAAAAAGAAGGTATTAGAAGAGAATGAAAGTCTGGCGGTGATGGTCGGAAAACTCAAAGAAATCAAGAAGAGGAAGGAGGTAAAAGATGATGGAGGCCCCGGCAAGAAGAAGATGTCCGTCAAAGAAAAAGGAAAGAAAGTTGTCTCCAAAAGGAGATTGGTTGATGAAGAAACTGATGACGATATATAGGAGGTTACTGCAAAGGAATCAAAGAAGGGAAGAAGCCTGAAGACGGTCAAGAACACCTCCAGTGTTCCGTATGACAATGTGTCATTTCATTCTACTGACAGTGCGAAACGATGGGAATTCGTGTTCCAGAGAACGGCCTATCCCGAGAAGACCCTGTCGTCAGAGCTACAGGGACTGGAAGCCATTATCAAACTCCTGGAACAACCAGAACTCATGAAGACCGTCACTGACATTGGTAACTGAAATTCTGAATCGTAGCCGAGTCAAGAAGTCGAACACAAAGTCGTAACTTGTGTATCGACTACTTGCCTAAAACGTAAAGCGTAAGTTTAAACAATAGAAAGATAATAATAACGACACCAGAGATGATTACCCAGTTCGGTGACTCCGCACCTACGTCTGGGGGCACTTTGCCAGTGGAAAGGTTTTCACTATTAGGTAGTCAATAGTACAACTTCAAGCACCAACTAGCTATCACACAAGCTATTGTCCTAAGCTACTATAGATCTCACCGTGAACAACCTCGACCAAGGGCCTCTCCCCCTGTCTTTGAGATCCTCTCAATTCCACCCTTCGAGCAAGCCTATGCTCGGTGTCGTTGTCTTCTTTGTCATGGAAGGCGGCAACAACTTGCCTGACTTTCCTGTTCCTGATCCGAGAAGGATTAGGAATGTGAGCTGCTATAAAAAGCCCTTGGCTTCCCATTAGCAGATCATCCGTTCTTGTTCTAAATTGCAAGATTTCTCAGAGCTCTTAACCGTGCACCATCGGCGTGTTGAGAGGCTGATTAAGATTCGATAGAACGGATCTTTGCTCCGATCAAACATCAAGTCGCGAAGACTAAAGTGTTTGGATCGGTTAGGGTTTTTGTTTGTGATTGAAGATTCACAACTCCGTCCAAGAAGACAACGACACCGAGCATAGGCTTGCTCGAAGGGTGGAATTGAGGGAATCTCAAAGACAGGGGGAGAGGCTCCTGTTTGAGGTGATTCACGGTGAGATCTATAGTAGCTTAGGACAATAGCTTGTGTGATAGCTATTTGGTGCTTGAAGTTGTACTATTGACTACCTATAGTGAAAAACCTTTCCACTGGCAAAGTGCCCCCAGACGTAGGTGCGGAGTCACCGAACTGGGTAATCATCTCTGGTGTCGTTATTATTATCTGTCTATTATTTTGCTTACGGTTTCCACAAGAAGTTGATACACAAGTTAAAGACTTTGTGTTCGACTTCTTGACTCGGTTACAATTCAGAATTTCAATTGGTATCAGAGGAGGCACCCTAATCTCTTAGGTGATTTTCTTGCAAAATTCTGAGTAGCTAATATGGATTCGAAGGAAGGAGGATCTGTCAATTGTCCACCGGTGCTCGACGGAACAAACTATGGATATTGGAAAGCACGGATGTGTGCCTTTTTAAAGTCCCTCGACAGCAAAACCTGGAAGTCTATCATCAATGGATGGGAGGAACCTTACTATGTTGATGCTCATGGAAATCAAACTAGCATCAAACAAGAAAAGGAGTGCAGCGCGGAAGAAGATGATGCCACCCTAGGTAATTCTCGTGCACTCAATGTTATTTTTAATAGAGTAGACAAGAATGTGTTTCGACTCATCAACACATGTACAAGTGCCAAAATTGCCTGGGACACGCTTGCTGTTGCTTACGAGGGTACTTCCAAAGTCAAAGAGCAGAAGTTACAGTACCTCACGACTAACTTTGAGGCTCTGACCATGAATGACGACGAGACTATTGCGGAGTTTAATGTGCGCATCAAGGATCTGGCCAATGAATCATATTCACTTGGCAAGCCTATGACCGATGAAGATTTGGTCAGAAAAACGCTGAGAGCTCTAAGTCCCAGATTCAAGATGAAGATCACCGCCATCGAAGAAGTCCATGACTTGAAGACACTGAAGTTTGATGAGCTCATGGGCTCACTAATGACTTTCGAGCTCTCCCTACCTCCTATCGAGAAGAAACATAAAGGTGTGGCTTTCAAAAGTTCTAATCAAAAGCCGAAGAACTCAACGCACTCTGAGTCGGATAGTGACATTGAGGAAACTATCGCCATGCTAGCCAAAAACTACAACAAAGTCATGAAAAGATTTGGCCAGATGACAGGAAGAAAAGTCACCCGAGAAGTCAGAGACAAGCCACAGCACAAGTTTCAGAAGCTCGAAAACACAGCTAACGATGGAGGACGAGGAGAACGATCAGGTAAAGGAGCTCAGTGCTTTGAATGTCAGGGGTATGGACACATGCAGAGAGAATGTCCCAACTTCTTAAAGAAACAGAAGAAGGGATTCAATGCCTCTCTAATTGACGATGAAGATGAGGAAGACAGTGACCTTGAGCATACAAGTAACTATGTTGCTTTCACTTCCTCCACAATAGATCAACCAGCTGAAAGCTCAAAGAAGTATGACTCTGATGATGAGCTATCCGATGAGACTCTCAACAACGCTTACAACGAATGGTATGTCAAATGGCTTGAAGACTCTCAGGTAATCGAAAAACAGAATGCTCTCATTCTTACTCTTAATGAAGACAAGTCAAGACTTCTCGAGACGACTGTTGATCTCAAAAAGGAAGTTGCTCGACTAAAAGGCGAGTTAGAGCAGGTCACAAAGTCAGTGAAGATGATGAATCCAAGCACTGACACTCTAGATCAAATCCTTTCAATCGGGAAACCAGCCAGGAATATGGAAGGACTTGGATATTCAAAAGATGTCTCATCATCACACACCATCTTCGTCCCTTAGAAGTCTGTCGCCCAGAAGGCCCATCAGAAGTCACCTAACTTCACGGCTGACCAAGCGACCAAAAAGCCACTTACCCTGGCCGGTTCAAAAACCCAGAACAAAAGACATAACTGGGTTTGTCATCACTGTGGACGAAGAGGACATATTCGACCTTTCTGCTATCGTCTATATGGTAGGAGCGTTGTCAAGCAAAGGACCACCATTAAAAAGGCACAACCTCGCAAAGAATGGAGAGTTAAGGAGGTCAACTATCGAGCTAATATCGCCTACACCGCTCTAAAGGCTTCAACCAGCAACGATTGGTATTTTGATAGTGGATCCTCTCGACATATGACGGGTAACAGCTCATTCTTGGTCACTATAATACCTTGCTCAAATAGCTTTGTCACTTTTGGAGATGGAGTAAAAGCTAGAGTACTAGGGAAAGGAAGACTCAACCTTCCTAACTCACCATGCTTAAAAGAAGCTCTACTAGTAGAAGGTCTCACAGCTAATCTCATCAGCATAAGCCAAATATGTGATTTCAATCTGGATGTCCACTTCACTCGTGAAAAGTGCTCGGTCAAAGACGAACACCAGAAGGAAGTCATGACAGGCCACAGGTCCCTTGACAACTGTTATCTATGGTCTCCAACAGTCAGTACCTTGCCAACCAAGTGCCTTTTATCCAAAGCTCAAGAGACAAAACTATGGCATCAAAAACTTGGTCACATCAATTTGAGGAGTATGCAAAAGATTCTCTCTGAAGAAGCAATCATTGGAATCCCCAACCTCAAGATCATTGAAGGAAAAATCTGTGGAGAATGCCAGATTGGGAAACAAGTCAAAACGTCACACACGAAGGTACACCATCTTACTACTTCTCGTGTTCTAGAACTTCTTCATGTTGACCTTATGGGACCCATGCAAGGAGAAAGTCTAGGAGGGAAGAAGTACATGTTTGTATGTGTAGACGACTTCTCGAGGTACACATGGGTAGACTTTATTCGAGAAAAGTTAGATACCTTCTCAGTCTTTGAAGCCTTATGTCGAAGAGTTCAACGAGAAAAAGGAGAAGTCATTGGGAAAGTCGTCCGACTTCGGAGCGATCATGGAAAGGAGTTTGAGAACATCAGCTTCGCAAACTTTTGTGATGTTGAAGGAATTGCACACGAATTTTCTGCTCCCATCACTCCTCAGCAAAACGGGATCGTTGAAAGGAAGAATCACATTCTTCAAGAGATGGCAAGAGTCATGATGTTAGCCAAAGACATCCCGCAGCACTTCTGGGCTGAAGCTTTAAATACGGCATGCCATATTCATAATAGAGTGACCCTCCGCCCTGGAACTTCGCTCACTCTTTATGAAATATGGAGGGGGAGAAAGCCGAATGTCAAATACTTCCATGTCTTTGGATCAGTCTGCTACATACTCGCAGATAGGGAACCTCGACGCAAATTGGATCCTAAAAGCGACGAAGGCATCTTCCTCGGATACTCCAGAAATAGTCGGGCTTTTCGTGTATTCAACAAACGCACCCGGACTATCATGGAATCCATCAATGTCGTGATTGATGACAATAACGAGCAACCAAGTGACGAGGACGAAGAAGTTCTAAATCTCTCAGGAGAAGTCAGACCAGAAGTCAAAGACGATGAGCGCAACAAAGAGTCTGAAGACGAAAGCCCAATCATCCCGGATAAAGAGGCATCTCTTATAAGGCAAAGAGCTCCGTCAAGAAGAATTCAGAAGGATCATCCACCCCAGGATGTGATTGGAGACATTAATGAGGGAGTTCGGACTTGACAAAAGGCATCTCTTGACCACCAAGAGATGATAGGTAACATTTGCTTTATTTCCAAAACTGAGCCAAAGAATATACAAGAGGCCATCAATGATGAGTACTGGGTCTGCGCGATGCAAGAAGAATTGGTTCAATTCGCAAGGAATGAAGTCTGGGAACTTGTACCCAAACCTGACAATATCAATGTCATCGGGACAAAATGGATATTCAAAAACAAATCTGACGAGCAAGGAAACATCACTCAAAACAAAGCGAGACTGGTGGCTCAAGGGTACACACAAGTCGAAGGAGTCGACTTTGAAGAAACCTTTGCTCCGGTAGCCAGACTGGAAGCCATACGACTTCTTCTCGGCATCGCATGTCATCTGCGTTTCAAACTCTATCAGATGGATGTAAAGAGTGCCTTTCTCAATGGAAATCTGAACGAAGAAGTCTATGTAGCCCAACCAAAGGGATTCGAAGACCATGACTCTCCGCACCATGTCTACAAGCTAAAGAAAGCTCTCTACGGACTCAAATAAGCTCCACGAGCATGGTATGAACGTCTTACACAATTCCTTGTATAAAATGGCTATATTCGAGGGGGAGTAGACAAAACTCTCTTTGTGAAGAAGGAAGGAAGGGACATCATGATTGCTCAAATATATGTCGACGACATTGTATTTGGAGGGAAGTCAGACAAGATGGTGGAACGTTTCGTTCAACATATGCAGTCTGAATTTGAGATGAGTATGGTCGGTGAGCTCACATACTTCCTAGGCTTCCAGATCAAGCAGATGCAGATGGAATATATATCTCCCAGAGCAAATATGCAAAGAATATTGTCAAGAAGTTCGGGTTAGAAAAGGCTTCGCACAAGAGGACTCCTATTGCCACACATGACAAGTGCACAAAGGACGAGATGGGAGAATCAGTTGATCAAAGTCTTTATCGAAGCATAATAGGAAGTCTCCTCTATCTAACAGCAAGTCGACCCGACATCGCTTACTCTATGGGAGTCTGTGCTCGATATCAAGCCAATCCAAAAGTCAGTCACTTGGCTCATGCAAAGAGGATCATAAGGTACATCTCGGGAACCTCTGAATTGGGTTTGCTATATTCCTTTGATACCTCTCCTACTCTGGTTGGATACTGTGATGCTGACTGGGCGGGAAGCACACCAGATCGAAGAAGCACCTCTGGAAGTTGTTTCTACCTGGGGAACAATCTTGTATCATGGTTCAGCAAAAAGCAAAATTGAATTGCTTTATCTACTGCTGAGTCCGAATATATTGCAGCCGGAAGTAGTTGTACTCAGCTTCTTTGGATGAAACAAATGTTGGCAGAATATGGAGTCAAGCAAGAAGTCATGACTTTCTTCTGTGACAACATCAGTGCTATCAACATCTCGAAGAACCCAGTGCAACATAGCAAGACAAAGCATATTGACATCAGGCACCACTTTATTCGAGAGCTTGTAGAAGACAAGAAGATAAAGCTCGAGTACCTACCCACTGAGAAACAAGTCGCAGACATCTTTACAAAAGCATTAGATGCTAACAGGTTTGAAAGTCTGAGGTCGTCCCTTGGACTTTGCTGTCTCGAGTAACCAGAAGTCAAGAAAGAAGAGGGAGAGCTTTTGGTGAATTTTTGCTCTCTCTCTATCTGGACCAGGCAGGGTCCATAAAATCTAGCTGGGCCCAAATCTCATTATCAGAAGCGCAGGTGAAATTATTTGGTTAAAAATTCAAAAAGGGGAATGATTGGAAAAACTTACGACTATCCAATCAGCTCTCAACCCCCTTCAACTTCCGCAGAAAAAGCCTGCACAATCCTCTCCATCTTCCCCAAAACTGCTAGGGCACCTAGAGAAGGCTAAAACGAATCTGCGTCTGAAAGATTTTTTGCTCTTACTTCCAAAAACAAAAACAATCGAGCAAATGGTTGGAACAAGAAGCGGGCATATACCATCCGCATCCAAATTACGAGCAAAGATGTGTGTGAAGATGATCGCTCGAAAACTGTCAGCCTCAAAATCCTCAACGAACAAGCATGGAGTGAGGATTCGAGGAGTAAAAATCTGAGGGGAAAGTTTGGCAGCGCCTCAGGGAGTAACGACCTCACCTCCGTCTACCACACCAGAAGAGGCAACTCCCGTCGTTGAAAAGGACGACACTTTAGCCGAAGCTGCGAACAAAGAAGAGGAAGCTTCTCACTCAACTCCGACTCCAACACAAGGTAAATCTGCCATAAAACATAGAAGAAAGCCTGCCTGTAGAGGGCTTAGAAACCCTTGTTCCTGAAATCCACGGCACTAGCACCAAGGACCAATCCAGCCCCTCTAAGTCGACACCAGCACCAGAGAAATCTCCTCTAAACGAGGACTTACAAAAAGAAGGAAGTTCCCATGTCGCCCCGAACAGTGATTCAGGGCTTAATGAAAATCCTGAAGCCATTCCAGAAGTCACTCAACCTTTAGAGGAACTTGTCAACATCGAAGAAAGTGTCGACATTGAAACCATGGAAAAGGAAGAAGTTGTGCCCAAAAGGGCTGAGAGAAGGAAGCTACCAACACGAAGGTTGGTTGATGAAGAAGAAGAACCTCGAATTCCGAGGAGATTGACCCTAAAGAGGAAAACCACAGAGAAAGGAGGAGCATCGGCGTCTAAACAGCCGAAGAAGTCAAGAAGGAAGTCACTAACTACTGCAGTACCCTCTGCTCCTGAAGAAGAGGAATCTGAAGAAGAAGACACTCAGATTGTGCTACCACGAGTCAAAAAGGCGATGGGAGGGCAGAAACTCCCCAAGTATGTGCCTAAAGCGCCTACAAACAATGTCTCTTTCCACTCTGTAGACAATGACGTTAAGTGGCAGTATGTCTATCAACGCAAGATCTATCCAGAAAGAGAACTCTCCACAGAAGCGCAGGGGATAAACTCGATTGTAGAACTTATCCGAAGAGCAGGCCTGACCAACACCGTCATAAATATTGGGCCATTCTACCCAGCATTGGTCAAGGAGTTTATTGTCAACCTGTCAAGCGAGTTTGATGAACCAGAAGACACTGAATACAGAAAAGTGTTCGTTCGGGGAGAATGCTTCGAAATCTCTGCCTCAACCATCAACGCCTACCTTGGCAGAGAAAACCCAGAAGTCACTCCAGAAGTCCCGCACTTGAACAAAGTAGCGGTCGAGATCACTGGAGGACGAAAGAAGGTCTGGCCCGTCAAAGACACCATTGCGGCCACTGAGCTTACAGCAAAATATTCAATTCTCTACCGCATTGGTCTGGCTAATTGGGCACCTTCTACGCATGGGTCAAGCATCAAAACCGAGCTGGCTAAACTCATATACCAAATAGGTACGCAGTCTTCTCTTGATTTTGGCGCTTATGTTATTGAATATCTAGTCAAACACGCCAAATCATGTGCTATCAAACTTCCTATCGGGTTTCCTTCACTGATCACCGGTATCCTTCTCCAACAATGTCCTCACATTGTTCGAGAATCGGATATTCCGGGTAAGAAGCCACTGCCCCTTGCTATTAGCCTCAAGAACTTTGAAGGGAAGCAGTTGAAGGACCTCGGACTTCCTATGGCCAAAGCATCAGGAGCTGGTTCAAGCTCTCGACCCTCAGGACCAATTGGCACTGGGATGGAGGAAGAATTGGTGGAGATGATCGATGATCTGGAGAAGTCGATTGCGATGCTATCGACCCGCAAAGTCGCCTGTGAAGCTCTGCTCAATGACCTCCGCTCTGCTGCTGCTGCTGAAGAAGATGTTGACGACTCCACGTCGTTTTAAGTATTTCTCTAAATTTACTATGATAACTCTGTTCCACAACACTCTTAAATTCTCGGGGTCCGTCCGAGTTATTTTCCACACACTATGACCTTTTATTTTTGGGATATTTGCTCTTGGTTGAGCTGGATATTTGCTCATGTTTGAGCTGTTTATTTTGCTCATGGTGTGAGCTGGCTTTACCCTGCTGTTTAGTCGAATTTCATTGTACGATTGCCTTTGGCAATATTGTTAGACAAACAGGAGGAGATATAGTAGCTACGCCAAAAGCTACACCAGGAGTTACGCCAGAAGTCGCGCCGAAAGATGTACATAGAAGTCGCCGCTCCAGAAGCCGCTCAAGAAGTTAAACTCCAGAAGCCGCTCAAGAAGTTAAAGCTCCAGAAGCTGCTCCAGAAGATAAACCAAAAGCCGCTCAAGAAGTTAAAGCTCCAGAACTGCTCCAGAAGATAAACCAGAAGTCGCATCATAAGTCACATAACTTGCTGTGTGCGTAACTGCCTGAAGGTGACGACGATGTGCCTGCTTGGAGTAAATGTCTCATACATTCCGATGTTTGTGGGCCCATGAGCACTCAGGCCAGAAGAGGTTTTCACTACTTCGTTATATTTACTGATGACTTCAGTAGATATGGGTATGTTTATCTTATGAGACATAAATCGGAAACCTTTGACAAGTTCAAAGAGTTCCAGAACGAAGCACAGAACCAGCTTGGTAAAAGTATAAAGGCGCTTCGATCTGACCGAGGCAGTGAGTACTTGGACCAAGATTTTCACAGTCATTTAAAGGAGTCTGGGATCCTCTCTGAATTGACTCCGCCTGGAACACCTCAAATGAATGGTGTATCCGAACGGAGAAATCAGACCCTGCTTGACATGGTTCGATCAATGATGTGTCAGGCTGACCTCCCTATCTCCTTCTGGGGCTATGCCCTAGAAACGGCCGCATTCATATTGAATCGGGCTTCTACAAAGGCAGTGGAAAGCACATCATACGAAGTATGGAACGGGAAGAAACCCTTATTAGCTTTCCTTAAGATTTGGGGATGTGAAGCTTACGTCAAGCGTCTGCTAGGCGATAAGCTCGAACCCAAATCAGACAAGTGTGTCTTTGTGGGGTACCCCAAAGAAATAAGGGGGTACTATTTCTACAAACCCAGCGAGAACAAAGTTTTTGTTGCTCGAGGAGGGGTATTTTTGGAAAAGGAATTTATTTCCAAAAGTGCTAGTGGGAGTGTCGTGCATCTTGAAGAAATTCAAGAAGATACGGAGCAACCTACTATGCCGAATGTAGAAATACAGAAGCCAGAAGAGGTCATTGATCAAGAACCAATCCCTACACCTATTCCAGATGGTCCAAGAAGGTCTAAGAGATCTCGTCAAGCTCCTATCAGATATGGCTTCCTAGGCACTGAAGGAAATGACTTGATGTTGGTGGATCAGGATGATCCAGAAACTTACAGACAAGCTTTGGCCAGTCCAAACTCCGAAAAATGGCAGAACGCCATGAATGAGGAAATGAAATCCATGTCAGAGAACCAAGTCTGGAACTTGGTGGATCAGACCCCTGGGATAAAACCCATCGGTTGCAAATGGGTCTATAAAATTAAGACCGACATGGATGGAAAACCTCAGACCTATAAAGCTAGACTGGTTGCGAAAGGTTATCGCCAAATCGAAGGTATCGATTATGACGAGACTTTTTCACCTGTGGCTATGGTCAAATCTATACGAATCATTCTAGCAATAGCAGCATACTATGACTATGAGATATGGTAGATGGACGTCAAAACCGCCTTCCTTAACGGGAACTTAAAAGAGGATGTGTATATGACACAGACCGAGGGTTTTGTTGATCCAGAGAATCCCGAAAAGATTTGTAAGCTGCTTAGTTCCATTTATGGATTAAAGCAAGCTTCACGGAGTTGGAACATTCGTTTTGATGAAGCCGTAAGGGAATTCGGTTTTATCAGAAACGAAAGTGAACCTTACGTATATAAGAAAGCGAGTGGGAGTAAAGTAGTATTCCTAGTGCTATATGTCGATGACATACTGATCATCGGGAATGACATCCCAACCTTTCTTGAAGTTAAAGCTTGATTAGGGAAATGCTTCTCGATGAAGGACTTAGGTGATGCTGCTTTCATTCTGGGCATCAAGATCTACAGAGATCGACCCAAGAGAATATTGGGCCTAAGTCAGAGCACTTACATAGATAAGGTGTTGAGAAGATTCTCAATGCTTGATTCTAAGAAGGGATACCTACCCATGCGGTATGGCATTAAGCTTAGCAAACAACAGAGTCCTAGACTCCTGATGAGCTAAGCAAAATGACTAAGATCCTATATGTTTCGGCTGTGGGATCCATCATGTATGCTATGACTTGCACGAGACCAGACATCTCGTTCACGTTAAGCTGTACCAGCAGATATCAATCTAACTCAGGCCAGGAGCACTGGACTGCTGTCAAGAGTATCCTTAAATATCTAAGGAGAACTAAAGACCCATTCCTAGTGTATGGTGGGAAGGATGGAGAACTAGCAGTCAAAGGATATGTTGATGCTAGTTTTCAGACAGATCCTGATGATTTCAAATCACAGGCAGGATTTGTATTCGTGTTAAATGGCGGAGCATTCAGCTGGAAGAGCTTCAAGGAAGCCACAACTGCCGATTCTACAACAGAGGCTGAATACATAGCTGCAGCAGAAGCAGCTAAGGAAGCCGTATGGGTTAGAAGCTTTCTAACCGGATTAGATGTAATGTCGCGAGCGTCTGATCTGGTAAGCTTGCTGTGTGACAACACTGGGGCCATAGCATTAGCTCAAGGGCCCATATTCCACAACAGAACTAAACACATACAGAGGAAGTATCACATTATCAGAGAATATATTGATAACGGTGATATGGAGATTACTTATGTACCAACTGATGACAATGTTGCTGATCCCTTGACAAAGGCTTTACCGCAGCCTAAGCGTGAGGCGCACGTGAAGTCTATGGGGGTAGATTGGAACTTAGGTTGGAACTAGGAGCAAGTGGGAGATTGTTAGGTTTGTGCCCTAGTTCAAAATAATTCCTCAATCTATATTGTAACGGACATCATTATTCTACATAATAAAAGGCATAATATTACTAATGTGTTGTAGTAATATATCTAATGTGATTTGATCTATGTCATAATGTGTGTAACCACTTATAGTAGAACTATAGATCAGAAAGAATTGCATTCGATAATATCCCTGATCAGCTAAGCTTCTTCTAAAGCGATCAGTATGAGACTAACTCATTGTGATCATGCTCTACTGATCATGGCAAAGTGTGTGCCGGAGTTATATTATAGATACCATCAGGTCGATGATATCGGACAACCCGAGTATGCTGCATAGATCCAGTCATGAGATACTCACGTATCGTAGCTTGTCATTATATCCTAAGACCAAGGAGTCTTTGTGTACACTATGTAACGAATACTTAAGTTTGACCTAGTCTAACGTTATCTATAAAAGGGTAACTATAGCGGCTTCGATTGGCTTTGATATTGATTCCACTAGTGAACTCGAAAGGCATCTGAGGGATTTATCACTCATACTTCGGTATGAGAAAGATATCCGTTTAGGCCACTTGATGAGTATGACTGAAGGAATAGCACGGCCGTGCAGGTGATACCTTAGTATCAGTTTTCAGTCATCTCATATATCAAGAAACAGTGATTGATAAATTAGGATGACCATTCTATGCCTATTGATCAATCTGGATATCGGTTTGATAAAAGGACAGTGACATATACGATAACAGGTTAAGTCGAATAATCGATAATCACGAACATTGGATAATCATAATGTCTTGCTAGAGGCCACTTATGATGGAAAGGGTAAAAAAGTAATTTTACCAGTCTGCCAATTATTCGTGAGCCTAGAGGGTCACACGCATTAAGCACGATACATGACAATTAATTATGGATGAAAATTGAGAACGATTCGGTAGATTCCTGGCCTAAGGTTTTAACCAGACGGTTGAAGAAATCAATTCGAGAAAATTGAGCCGTTTTGTCTAAACCGAAATTAGAACTCAAGTTAATGGGTTTAATTTGGGTTTTAGTTAAACGGGATTAAAGCCCATTTAGGGATTTAAGTTATGAATGGGAACAAATGCAAATAAGAGATTATGAAGGATAGATATGCAATTTTAATTTGAAATTCAATTTTAATTTTCAAATTAAAATCACATAATATCTTCCATTATCTTCTCTTATTTTTCAGTAACTAATTCCCTCATCCTCTCCCCCTAAATGCCGAATTCTCTCTCCCTCTCATCCTCCATTGTTGTCAAGCTTCTCTCAAAATTCATAGCAAAAATTTGAGTGAAAACTTTCTTCGGTTGTTGTGCTTGTGTGGACCTAATAGAGAAACACTAAGCTTGTGTTTTCATCGATTAGAAGAGGTAACTTTCAGATTTAATATATATATAACATGTTGAATTTGCATTAAGATCAGTGCTTGCATCGATCACCACGGTTACATAACGTCCGCTGCATGATATTTATCGATTGGAACCCATGGTGATCTCTTTCAGCTGATCGACGGAAATCAGGAAAGTGCAAATTCTGCAGAAAGTACGAATACGTTTAGGAAATTCCAGAACGCCTCCGATTCTGGAAAGAAGAAAGACGGTGATTAAGAGGAAACCCATTAGGGTTAGTACTCGTCCTCGATTGCTATAAAATCTTAGGCTACCCCCTTAGCAATCGTGTGGTTCTTTATTTGTTTCCTAACAATAATTTACAAAGCTCTTAGACGTGAAGGTTTGCGGGCTGAGAGGTTGTTGATTGTGCTAAGGATATTGTGTATCACCATAACTATTGAGAGTTAGGGATAGAGGGTTTACTGATCGCGTGAGTGAAGACTGCACGCAACCACAACGTTCAACGACGACTTGAACCGACAGAGCAAGGCGATTGCTCGAAGAGTGGAATCAAGACGGAGTCTTGGATTCAGGGAGAGACCCTGAGATAGGTTGCACTGTAATAGGTAGCATAAAGTATAGATCTAGGGTTGATCACAGGTACTTGTATGCTTACAATATGGATGCCCCGAACTCCTACATTAGCTTCGGAAGATTCGAGCCCGGTTGTGAGCGAGCTCGATTGCTTGCTTGGGATTCGAGGAGGACAAGTTTGCTAGAAATTTCTAGAGGTAAAAGTTCTTATCTTTCTTTTATTTTATGATTCATCTAGTGTAAGCACAAGATCCTTGAGGGGTTCGGGTCAATCATTCCTATTCCGTTATGCTTGACCCGTTAGGGAACCCCAAAAAATGTCACGGTTGAACATCTCACTCCCAATGTTGAATATTACACTCTCAATGTTGGACATTACACAGCACTGTTGACATTACACTCCTACGGTTGACATTACACTCTCAATGAGAAACTGTTGAGCATCTCACTCCCAATGTTGAACATTATACTCTAAATGTTGGACATTACACTCTCAATGTTGAACATTACACTCCACAGTGACCAATAATATGGATATCGAGAGATCGCGACGAAATCGCGAAAATTTTCATACATACGCGATGATACGGCAAAAATCGCCCCAAATACCGGTCAGCTATGGTCAAACCAGGTAACTTCAAATTAATTTTTGGTTTAATTGGGTTTAAATCAATTAATTCCGGTCTAATTTGATTTAAATCAATTAACTTCGATTTAAACTAATTAATTCCTATCTAATTTAATTAATTTTGATCTAATTTGATCGGCTTCGTTCCAACACACTTAATCTTGTTTGACATGTATGTTATAAATTATAAATTATAAATAATAAGTATCATTCATTTTCCATATAAATTATAAACTAAATATCATTCATTTAGGTTATGCCCCCAGTCCAATGCATTTAAAAATGATTAAATATCATTCATTTTATTTTTAATAAATAATAAATATGAATATTTATTTATTACAAAATGCATTCTGCCGCAATCTTCCCGAGATCTTCGCGCTATCTCCTTGAGTTTGTTAAATCTCCCTATTTTTCATTTGGCCGATAAATCCCCACGATCTAATATCCATAACACTGACAGTGACTTTACACTCCCACTGGTGACATTACACTCCGGATGAGAAAGGTGAACAGTACACTCTGCTGCGTAAAAATACAGAATTGCGCTCACTTAACTGTACAGTGCGCGACATTACACCCTCAATGTAAGACATCACACTTCCACGTGTCGCGCGTTGTTTAAATCACGCGAAAAGCAACAGACATGATGTGTTCGTTCTGTTCGCTCATATAGAAGATTTGTATATATATACTTTTCCAAGTAAACTAGTGTTTTCATGCGTGAACAAGATTTTTACACATTTGAAGCGAAAAAGTGAGCATCAACTAAAGAGGGCGGAATCTCCAAAGTTTCAATAATAACTCCATATGTGAGTTCAAAGAGGCACATGAAAAGATTACTAATTGGACCCTAAAACCTGATAGGCTAGTCTTTTGGGTCAAATGTGAGTTATTATCTATTTGTGTCGCCTTCCATTTTGACCTAAACCTGCACCATAGTACTCCAATACCCATTAAGGTAATGTGACACACAAAAGATTATAACTTACGAAAATGCAGTGAAAATTGTCTAAAATGCGAGAAAATATTATTAGGAATGTATACTCGGTGCAACAGTATCAACGTGTATTGCCCTTATTATGGCAGCATTTATACCATGTTCGCAGCCACCATACTAGTAGCGTGTAGCGCATGTGCGTGTTCTTATAATTGAAGCAACATGTTTGCTGCCCTTACCTAATGATCGTGCTAAATATGCACCATTTAAGTATAATGATTATGTGCGCCGTCGTCGCCAACGACCACACTATATTCTCTTGTGACTGTGTGCCATGTATGTTGCCCTAGTAGAAAAATAACCCAGCAATGTATGGAGCAATTGGATAAACTTGATCATGATTCGAATGGATCATGTTTACCTTGTTCTACCTACTGTTGGGTTTAGGATTTTTCGCTCCTCTACAATTTATAAATTGGGTTCTCTTGTATTATTTACATGACAATTGTGATTATGGGCTAGAAACTCACAAGCATGAGTGCTAAGTTAAAAAATGGGATTTGATATTATTATATTTAAAGTGTTTTGTTGAATCGTCTATTTGAAAACAAGAAGGAATAGTTCAAATATGACAAAGTACTAACATCAAACTCAATTTAACAAGTCACAACATCAATCAGGGTGGGTCCTCTCAAGCGCCAAAAACAAACTAAGATTAAGTTGTAGCATTACAAGATGGATAAATTAAGCTCCTCCCCAATTACCAAATACTAAAGCTAAATGGAACGTCCCTAGATGTTCATGTTGCCACCGAATCCGTTCATGGGAGGAATGTTCTTGTTCCCAAGGCCCTTGATGGAGCCAGCTTGAGCTTGAGGATTGTTGAAGTTGAAATTGGGGTTCTGATCCATGAACATCTTGAGCATCTCCTGATTCTTGATCTCCTCGCTGGTGGGGAGGCCCTTCTGCTTCTGCCTCTGATCGAACATCATCTTCTCGACGGCAGACCTCGTCTCACCGTCAAGGTCCGAGAGCCTGCTGGGCTCGGGCTCGGCCTTCTGGGTGTCCACCTCAGGGCCTCCCTTCAACAGGGACTTCCACCAATCCTGACGGTCAACTTTGGTGAGCAGAATGGAAATCGCCCTCTGGTCCTCAATGCTCCAGATGGAGTCGTCAGGCTTGACAGGCTTGAAGAGGTCGCCGTCGACCACCGGATCCTCCACCCCCTTGAGCCCGACCTTGATGTGATTCTTCCGGATCTCGACGATCACGTCCCTGGATCTGGTCCCCACCGGCACCGGGACAGTCACCGTCACCTCCTGGAGGCTCTGTCCCCAAGAGTGATTCTCCATGTCCAGTCCGTTGTTTTTGTTCGGGACCAGCAGCTTCTTCTTCCTCTCCTCCTCCGCCTCCATCTCCTCCTCCATCCTCTGCTTCTTAATCTCCTGATCCTGCCGCTTCCTCGCCGACCGGATCACAGAAATCGCCGACTTCTCCCCCGATTCCGACTTGAACAGATCAGAGTTTTCCGACAGAAAACCCACGGCGGATTCAAGGAGCGCGATCGGCTTGGAAGGATCCAGGACGGCGGTGAAAGCCTTGGACGAATCAGCCACGGATTGGTCGCGATCCTGATCTTGGTAATCGGATAGGATCGCCATTGTTTTGACAAACCTTTCGAATTTCAAGTGATGATGAGCGTTGTCTTTGGGACGACTGGGACGCCTTTTATAGCAAAAACTAAACCGCCCCTTCAACTTTTTCAGATTCCTATTCAATTCTCAACTTACTTTCCTTTTCCTTATCAAAATTCAAACTCAATTTTTAATTCTCATTAATTTATTTTAATTATTGTCATATACGTAATTAATTAAGTTGATAAGGTTTGTTTTACTTTTAGGAAAGTTGTTTTAAGTGAAGAATTGTTTATAGGAAGGTTGTTTTTTAATGAAATAATTAAAAGGGGAAATGACACTTTTGTGCACCTAAATATACATTTAAGACACTTTCATACCCTAATTTTTTTTCTCTTTTTTCTATACCTTAATTCCATTTTGGGACAATTTTCTTCAGAAATTTCAAAATACCGAAACTACCCATAAATTGAGCCGGTTCAATTTCAACCAGATCCAACCATATTTTAATTAATATGAAATTACTTTTTACCCTCTATTGTATAACAAAATTATCACAAAATTTAAGGGTGCATTGGTCTTTTCAAATAACAAATTAAAAATTGAAAAATAAATTATTAAACTACAATTATGCCCCTCTCTCCTCACTGTTCATCATCTTCTCCGGCAGCTCAACCACCCATCTCCGCGTCTACCGTCCGCCTTCAGCACTGCCAAAACATCCTCTCGCCGTTGATCCACGTCAAGGACCTCCGCAAGCACGGTGTGACCCTCTACTTCCTCATCGACAAGGACCGCAAGCCCGTCCACGACGTCCATGCTGTCTACTTCGTCCAGCCCTCCGCCGCATCGTCTCCGACGCATCCCTCTCCCTCTACGACCACCTCAACTTCTCCTCTCCATCCCTCGCCCCCTTCTCGAGGACCTCGCCTCCGGACCCCTAGGCTATGCCGCCAACTTCACAAGCTCAATTCCTGATGGTTTAGGGCTAGTTTGGTCGTTTTAGAAAAAATTGGACCTTTCATTCAATTACTTCAATGGTTCAGTTCGTGGTTATTTGGGGAATTTGTCTAATTTGCAAGAAACTGTGGATTTGTATCATAATCGGCACCACAACAAGAGTAGAGGAGCTGGCAGTTCTCGACGAGGAACATGGCGGTGGCGGCGCGATGTTAGGCGGAGAGGAAGCAGATCTCGTAGAAGAGCTCGACGACGTCGAGGTCGATGGAGGATTCGCTGAGGGAGTCGCAAACCCTGGAGGCGACGATGAGGTGGTTCTGCTCGATAGAGGAGATGCTGGTGGCCTGAGGCGACGACGAGGCAGTTCTTCCTGGTGGCCGTTGATGGAGGCGGGGACGGGAAGGGCGGGGGGTTGAAGGTGGAGAGGGGCATTCAATTGAAAATTTGATGAATATGTGAGGGTAATTTCATCTTTTTACTCTCTTTAAAAGTTGGACCGGTTCTCTCCATTAGACCAGATTTAATTTTGGTTCAATTCGGGGGTAATTTCGGTATTTTTGAAATTTTAGGGGTAAATTGTCCAAAATAAAATTCAGGTATGGAAAAAAAGAGAAAAAAAAAGTTAGGGTATGAAAGTGTCAAAAGTGTATATTTAAGTGCACAAAAGTGTTCTTTTCCCTAATTAAAATTATGGTTAATTACACTTGCACATATTAAAGTGGCTTGTTTTACCCTTTACTACAAGTAAAGAAAAAAATTTATATTAAAGTCAGCTAATTGCGTTTTATTACACTTTTTTTCTAACGGTGTTAGATTTTTAATGAAAAATTTTTAGGGTTAGTTACAATTTGCTCATATTAAAGTGGTGTGTTTTACAATTAACTAGAGTTATGATAAAACTGTCAATAAATTACGATTTTTACACTTTCCTTTAACACCGATAGATTTTGTACAGAAATTTTTTTTTTCAAAAAAGACAAAAATACACGAACATAATAAATTTCTTTTTTTAAATTGCACACATTTCTTTATCTGAGCTAAAACCAATGCCTCGTCGGAGTTCATGTGACCATTGCGCTCAACCTTTCCCCGAGCCAGAGCCTTGATGGAGCTAAAATCAGGTAGTTTAAAAAACATAAGTTAGGGAAAAATACAAAACTCAAACCATTGCACTCAACCTTGTCCCGATTTCGTAGACATTGAGTTCATGTGAGCTGCCACCACCATTATATATGCTCATAGCTAAAAAACGACAGGCCTGTCATAAACCATCGTGAATCGTCGCGTCTAAATAAAAAGCAAATTCTATAATTGTGCTATTTTAAAAGTTTTAAATTGGACCACAATTTTGGTATGAATGTGTAGCTAATTAAATTTCGAAAACTTTGAAACTTAAAGGGAAAATGACACTTTTGTGCACCGAAATATACACTTTTCACACTTTCATACCCTACCTTTTTTTTTCTTTTTTTCAATTCCCTGAATTATATTTTGGGACAATCTACTCTTGAAATTCTAAAATACCTAAACTACCCTTGAAATTGAACCAAAATTGAATCTATTCTAATTGAGAGAGCTGGTCCAATTTTTAAAGAGTGTAAAAAGACGAAATTACCCTCAACTATTTATCAAGTTTTCAATTGAATTCCACCCTTTCAATTTTTAATTTTTTTAATTTTCTCTATTTGATTTTCACCTCCCTCAACCTCCACTTCGGCCTCCTCTTCGCCGCTTTTGGCCACCACATCACCGTCTACAACCCATTCACCTAAACCCTCCTCGACACCTTCAACGCCAACAACGGCCCCTCCTCTGACTCCGTCCAGACTCAATCCATGTTGTGCCGACGACCCCGACTCCGGCGATGTCTCCGACGCCGACACCAACTCTGGTCACTCCCTCACCCTCGCTGTCACCCACTACCCTCGCCTCGCCTCCGGCGCCATCCACAACCACCGCCACCGCTCTGGCGACCTCCACCAGTCCTACGTTGTCGTCTCCGTCGGGTGAGGGGTCCACCATGCCCGCCTCTTGCTCGGCTACTTTCGTCAGCGTCGCCGGAGTTTTCAAGGAATGGGAGGGGGAGGAGGAGGAGGAGGAGGAGAGGGGGGAGAAGAAAGTTAAGTGGTATGTTTTGAAATTTTAAAGTTGATTTAAGGGCATTTTTGTATTTTCACCAATTGAAATTGGACTAGATTAGACCAGATTTAATTTGGTTCAATTTTAGGGGTAGTTTAGGTATTTTTAGTATTTAAGGAATAGATTGTCCCTAAATATAATTTAGGTTACTGAAAAGAAAGAAAAAAATGTAGGGTATGAAAGTGTGAAAAGTGTATATTTAAGTGCACAAAAGTGTCCTTTTCCCAAACTTAAATTACTAAAATCGAAATTATCAAGAAAAATATAACACCAAAATTCAGTTCAAAGTCGAAAAAACGATTATGAATGGGCTGGAGGTAGACGAATATCTACACGGTTCCGTTTTAGTGTTTTTTTGCTTCCAGAATATAGTATATATAAATAAAAAGTTCTCTTCAAACATTAATTTTCAAACGATATAGTAGGATAAAATCTGAAAACAAACACAGGGAATCAATCACATGATCAAACAATTTCCATGTGCGTAGAGTACCACTAAGCTATAAACATTTCTTCTATTCATTTTACTATATATTTTATATATTGTAGTGTCAGGTTTTGTTAGCCGGTGGAAATTGATATACCAAAGTACAGTTCTCCTTTGCTGAAATTGATTTACAGCCGTTGAAAACTAGAGCATCTCCTTCGGTGAGTCAAGAACAATGTCTACGAGGCTCGTCGTATTTGGGGTTCTCTCTCTCCTACGACTCCGGCGCCAATTCGTCGAAGCCAAAATTAAAAAATCAAAACAAAAAAATCAAATCCATAAAATATTAGAGAATCAAATCCATAAACAAAAACATCAAATCAAATCTACATTGTCATTTAATTCCATGAAATCAACGACTTTAAGCTCATGGTCGAATATCCATAATTGGTTTCGAGAACCTCTTCCCATAACCAAAAAAAATATTTAGGTTTTATTGAGAAATAATACTAAATTATGGTGTTATGGTTAGTAATTTAATAAATAAATTGTAGTGGTTAGTGATTTTTTTTAGGGAAAAACACGAATATTATTAAGCAACTAACCTGACATAATGTTGGACAACCGAAGCAACAGATGGTGAAACATACCACACATCATGATCCTAGCTATTGTTAGTAAAAGCGTATATGGCTAATTTATCAGTCACGCAAGAGTGACAAACAAAATATATAAAAACACGTGTCCTAGAAGTGGACAGTACGCGACAACAATCGCTGACGATACCTCCTAAGTTGTTCAACTCGACCCGTTTAGCATCATGTAGAGCCACGGTCTTCACCTCATACGGATGACGAAACCACGTGGTCCCTCTACATAATTCTTTAAACAAGGCTTCATGATAACCTCGGAGACCAATCGACTCCAACAGCATCATGCATAGCCACGGCCCCCGCCTCATACGAGTGGAGAAACCCCATTATCTTACTACATAACGCATTAAACCAACTTTCACGATCAATATGAGAATCACATATCTTGAATAATTCAAGTCATCCAAACTTTATGTGCTTACCAGCATCAGTTTATCGACGCTAAACAACCCCCTATCCCTCCCAATACCTAGCCCAATGGGACATCCCGATGACGTATTGAAAGTTTAGAAAATCAAGACCCCCTCGTTCAATATGCTTAGATAAATCTGCCCATAGACGTCAGAGAACTCTTGTTCCTTCCCAGTACCGAGCGATCAACCAACCAAAGTCGCAACAAGCTAATCCCAAGAACTTTCCTGCCCTATCTCCGATAAGCCTCGTCCGGGTCTGTCTGCTCTCGCTGCACCAATCTCCACCGTTCCCGCAACAAGCTAATCGCCAGAGCTTCTCAGCCCAATCACCGATGACCCCCTCCCAGACCCGTCTCCCATCACAGATGATACCGAAGTAATACCCCTCCAACTTTACCATCGCAAAGTCACCTCAACGTCCTCAGGCGCCGCCGTAGTCACCGTCAACTTTATCTCGTGTACCTCGCCAAATAGATGAGACCCGAAAACCTAGAATACTAGAGATAGACTCGTCTATCTCGATATCGAGAGTCACAATTCAGTAAAAAAAAAGTTTTGTCGTTGGATGAAATTTTGGAAAAAAAAAATCTTTCTTAAAAACGTTGCATACCACCAACTTCAATTATTCATGTTTTTCAATTTATCACCTTGAACTAATATTGCAAATTGTCACCTTCATTTATTTTTTATTTTCTAATTTACCCCATACTCGATTGACTAAAAAGTTACAAACTACCGACTTCAATTATTAGTTCTTTACATTGTCTATTTAAATCAATAGAGAAATTAATGTGTTGTATATTATATGATTATAAATCATATTAATACCATATTAAATAAAAAATTGTCTTTGAATTCCAAATTGAATGTGAGTTATGCACATCTCATCCTCTTGAATGTTTGTGTTACAACCTTTTAATTTTGTCTTTAAGTTTGTATTGATTTTTAGAATTCGAGAGGTGGAAAAGATAGACTATAAATAGATGGTTTTTCTCTTCCTTTTTTCGAATCATCCAAACTCAAGAATTCTTGTGTTATTGTTCTCCCTCTTCTACATTTCTTCGTTCGGTTGGTGATAGAGAAAGGTTCAAGTTCTAGTTCGCTTGAACTAGACCTTTGGTGAAAGATGCTAGTTCGGAGTCGTTGTATCCTGGAAGGTGTTCGCTCGCTGAATCCAACACCTGAGGGAGAGCGAATACACTTTAAAGAAAGTGTCCAACACGCCTCGACTTTTTCTTTACGGTGTTAAATTTGTATTCGGTAAAAAGTTGAGTTACAATTTATAAAGTTTATTGTTAAATTTTATTTTAATATTCGTAACTTGTTGATTATTTTATAAAATATTTCAACATAATGTTCACTGTCACGTGACTTTAATTTTTATCAAAATAACATTACTTTTTTATAAAATAAATTAAGTAAGAGATTGATGATGGTAGAAATGAAAACAAATTAAATTTGGATATTGTGGGGTTGAGACATTAGCCTGAGTAACCTGTTAATTGGTATGATAGCCACGAGTTTATGATTTTCGATTTTTTACCTGTCTAAATTGCATTGTACTGAATTTTACAGCGGGTGGTTGGGGCGGGTTATAGGGTCGGATTCTCTTCGACCTCCCCTAGTCATTAGCCTTTGTATTATTTTTAATTGTTTTTATCGACAACAATTTTTTCATTTTGTTAAAGTTTAAAATTACGTAATAATGAATAATAAATTATCTTTAATTTTAATTGGCGGTATAAAATATAATAATTGAATATAATAGTTTGTAGTGTTTTTTAGTTAATGGTGGTAAGCTAAAAATCGTAAATAGTCGAAGGTGACGATCTGAACATTTGTTAGTTTATGGTGGTAAACTAAAAAAATTTGAAGGTGGTGATTTGCCAAAAAATTAGTTAATAGGGTAAGCTGGAAATCATATATAGACTATAGTTAATGGTGTGCTAATAAAAAAGGATAATGACATATGGGTACACCCAACTATATCACTTTTAAAATTGATACCCCAACTTCAAAATTTTTGTATGGGCACTTGAAGATTATATAAGCGAAATTTAACACAAGTTCTGTTAAATATTACTAAATTGGTTTGTTAAAAAGTCTAAATATTCTCAATAGTTATAATTTGAAATCAGACTGGTCTGACCGATTTAAAATCAGTCTGACCTGTTTGAAACCGGTCTGATCGATTCAAATTAAATTTTCTATTACTTTTATTTGATAATAAATAATTTTATTGAAGTATGAAATGTCTAAAATATCCCTTATTATTAATCAAATTGTCAAAGTGATGTCATTTTTGACAAATGTCTTCATTTTCTTTGATTTTGTTTTCTTTGACAAAACTAAATACTTCCAAAACGATTCAAAGAGAAAAACGTTCCTTGCCTGCTTTATTCTTCAAGAAGAAATACATATACATACTAGATTAGAAGAGTGGAAAATACAAATAAAATATTTGTTAATAAATACCTAATCAATATACATGGAAACTAAACAATTTGGGTGTTAACCATTTAACTGCACAATCTACAATCTGCATATCCCAATAAGATATTAAAAAAATTAGACTCTTGATCACAAAATAAACCAAAGGGGAAATAGTATATCACTGCTCTGTACTATACAACTTTTGCATGTCACTACCCTCTACTTTTTTTAGTTGCATGTCACCATGGTGGGGTTTGAATTAGTTGCACCGTCAAGACAATGTTAAGTGGAAAGGTGAGAAGTCTAATTTACCCCTAACTGAAGTATGTGGTTTTCCCTTTTTATCCCTTACCTGTTGACCTCTTGTGCGTAACGTTGTGATTTTCACTTTACCAAATTCTCTGAAGAAGAGAGCGCGCGCGAGGAACGAAGAACATAAATCTGCAGTGGATCGTTTCAAGCTGAAATCGATTGGAAGTTGAGCTGAAATCGGGGCTTGGGTCGAATGTGAATCAAAAGAAAGAAGTTCAATCGGTCATTGGGAAGAAAAATCAAAGGTAAATATTAGGGTTTTGAAATATGTTCTGAGTTCTCGAGTTTAAATCGAGTTTTATTGTTCCTTAGGGTTTAGGTTTGAATGGTTGTTTGCCTTTAAAATTGAAGTTTATATGGTGTAACAGATGAATTTAATGAGTGGGAATGAAGAAGAGGAAGGTGTAGTTGCTGTGTGTACTCCAACTGTAAGGAGGACTTTGAAAGTCCATCATGGTGGGAAGTTTGTGGATGAGCCTAAATACATGTTCAAGGGTGGGACTGTGACATATTTTGAGAACATGGATGTAGATACATGTTCTCTGATGACCCTACATGATATAGTAGGAATATTAGGATGTGATCCTAATACCAAATTCTGGTTTAGAGATCCACACCTACGGTATAAGTATTCGTTCCATTTAATTGAAGTCGAGGATGACATTACTGCAATGTTCGGCATGTATGAGAGCTCCCAGCCAATACCCGTGTATCTTGATGAGTCGGAAAGTGCACTTGGGAAGATTAGTCCGGTTGTGAAGAAGAAGACGAAATCGAGTGAACCAACATTTTATTATACGGCTAAAGAGATGGAAGGTTTGCTACAAGCAGAGTACAACTTTGAGGATGGGCTGTGAGATGGAGTTCAGCATAAATGGCATCTTGTGGAGGAATTATCCGATACTTCGGAATACAATAGTGATGATTCCAGCTCTGATAAAGAAGAATACCAAGTTGTAGTGTACAAAGGCGTTGGAGAGCACAAACATTATAATGATATGAGTGTAAAACCAGAAGGAGAAGAAAAAGTGCACGCTGTCCATGAAGAAGTTGTTGAAGAAGACGATATCCAAGAAAACATTGTCCATGAAGAAGCTGCCCAAGAAGACATTGTCCATGAAGAAACTGTCCATAAAGAAGAATTCCATGAAGAAGCTATGTATGAAGACAATGTTCATGAAGACAATGTCCATGAAGAAAATGTCTATCAAGAAGATGTTCATGAAGAAAATGATGAAGTGGACGAAGATGACGACGCAATCCCCACTGATGATGAATTTAATGAGGGTGATTTCGATGACAATTGGAGAAGACCTTTCAATGAATATGGCAGCGACAAAGAAAATAATTCGGGTGTAGGGAGAAGTCGTTCAAGGACTAGAGGTGTGAAGGTTTGGGACAACAATTCAATTCTGCATAAAATTGAATTGGGACTTGGTGATATTTTCGAAAACGGAGAAATTTTTCGACGTGTTTTAAGGAGCTATTGTGCTGAACAACATTTTGAGTATGGGCATAGTAGAAATGAGAAGTGGGAGATCGGAATTATTTGTAGAGTACATGGATGCCCTTTTTATTTATGGGTATCGAGGCTACAAGGAACTGATCAGATGAACATTAAAAACTTCATCCCTGAACACAATTGTGCAAGTGTTGATGAAAACAGGAGTGTTACTTATGATGTGCTGGCGCGCAGGTATGAATTTCTAACTTATTCTTTTTTTTTAGTTATACAACATTTTCGCTTATTCAACATTAGGTGTTAATCATTTTTACTTGTTCAATCTTGTAGGTACCTTAAGTATATCCGAGATCATAAGGAAGTGGACATAGATGACTTTGCAACACATATTGAGTCAGACATCGGGTTATATCCATCAACACACAAACTGTATAGAACTATAAAACGAGGAAAGCAATTGTTGGAAGGAGATGAGACTGCACAATACGGAAAACTCCAGAATTATGTGTCTAAGCTTCAGGACAGCAACCCTGGAAGCAGAATATGCATAAAGGTTGAACCAGTTAGCCAAGAAAATAATAAGCCTCCATTATCAAGGTTTGAGCGACTATACCTAAGGTTTGCGGCTCAGAAAGAAGGCTTTATTAAAGGGTGTAGACCCTTTATTGGTTTAGATGGTTGTCATCTCAAAGGATTCTATGGAGGCCAACTTTTATCAGCGGTTGCTCGAGATGCCAACGACGGCATGTTTCCGCTAGCATTGGCCATCGTGGAGCAAGAGAACAAAGAGACTTGGGGATGGTTCCTACAACAATTTTTTGTAGACTTTGGGAATAATGATGAAAATCGTTGGGTGTTTATATCCGATAAGCAGAAGGTATTTTCTGGTCATTTAATCAGTTGGTTAATTTATCCTTTTTTCTTTGCAGAACCTAATGTTCACGTGAAAAATAATGTGGGGGCTCGTGGAGGTCTTCAATAACGATTATCCTCTAATAGAGTATAGATATTGTATGCGACATCTCTACGAAAATTGGTACAAGACGTTTAAGGAGGACGAGTTGACAAGACAATTATGGGCTTGTGCAAGTGCAACTAGTGCAACTGATTTGGAGGATGAGCTGAATACCTTGACTGCCATGAACCCCGAAGCAGGCGCATGGTTGAGAAAAAGACCCCCTCAAGGATGGTGTAAAGCGTACTACACACCACGAGCTAAGTCTTCTTGTCAAACAAATAGCTTAAGTGAGTGTTTTAATGCTTGGATAACTAAGGGTAGACATCTTCCAATCATGACTTTCCTTGAGTATTATCGCAAGAAACTCATGAAAAGGTTCACAAAACAAATGGAAGAAATTAGCAAACACACACATTTGTTGTGTCCTCAAATTAGGGACACTCTAGAGTTGCATCGATTGGAATCGAGGGACTGTTCAGCAACTCTTAGTGGGAAGGGAATTTATGATGTGAGTGAGAGGGATGATACCTTTACAGTGGACATTAATAAGGGAACGTGCACTTGCCTGGAATGGCAACTAAGAGGTATCCCTTGTAAGCATGGTTATGCTTCACTTGTGCGTGCCCGAAGGGATCCTGTACTGCAAGTGGATAGGTATTATCACACACAAACTTACAAACAAATTTGGGGTGGTCAAATATTACCTGTGCCCGGGATGAAGAAATGTCGAACAATGGGAAGGGATGAGGTTGGGTTGCTGCCTCCAATAGTTCACAAGCCACCTGGTAGACCAAGAA
Organism: Geranium rotundifolium; assembly: GCA_963920655.1. NCBI lineage: Eukaryota > Viridiplantae > Streptophyta > Magnoliopsida > Geraniales > Geraniaceae > Geranium > Geranium rotundifolium. The sequence goes on along the minus strand of OY987313.1, from coordinate 21,691,829 downwards.
AAAGAAGAATGAAGGGTGTCACTGAAAAAAAGGATAAACCGAGCACTCCTGCAAATGATAGAAAAGTGCCTAGAACAGGAAGTGCCATGAATTGTTCTAAATGTGGTTTAGAAGGACACAATAAAAGATCATGTACAACTAAGGATTATGGGGAAACAACTGCTCAAAGGAAAAAAAAAAGAAGGAAGAATCAAGAACCAGGAACTAAAAAGGGACAACCATACTGTGTACCGGCAGATCCTGAAGAAACTGCACAATCTGTTTTTAGAAAACAAGAAGCCATGAACAAGAGAATGGAAGCCCAAAGAGAGAAGAAAAGAATGAAGAGAATGGAGAAAGGGGAATCGTCAACAGGGCCTTCTACGTGTACCCCGGAAGAGCTTCAGAGAATGGAAACAAATAGGGCAACTGCAGTTCGTATTCTTGAGGAGAAGAATGCTGCAGAAGCTATTAAATTTGGGACAAAAAGGCAAAAGCTTGCTGTGGTGAGGAATATGGTGAAGGCTATTTCGTGTGAGTATGATGAACTGGTCACATCAACACAGGTATAAATTTCAGTAATTTCAAATTCATTTCTGTACACTTCAGTTCAAAAAATAGAAATTAAATATTACCTTTATCATGAACAAACAGAATGTTAATATCGACCAAGAATTTTCATCTGAAGGACTTGCCAAAGCTGACTTAATGCGACAACAGAATCTCGTGTTGGTTATATTGTTGTTCACTAAGACTATATTGTTGTTCTATCTTCCTTTATATTAAGTTTTTAGATTTCTTATACTACTTCCTTTATGTTAAGTTTTTATATTAATAATATCTTACTGAATTTGTTAGTATTATGTTAGTGAATTTGGTGCTATTATGTTAGTGAATTTAGTAGTATCATGTTAATGAATCTGTTAGTGTTGAAGGGGAAAACACAGATATAGTCAAAAACACTGGTTACAATATGAGAGGGTTGCAAGAATTTATAGTTATGTACCTTTGCTCATTTGTTTATTATTTCAGCTTATGGTTATTTATATGCTCAATTCAGTTTTAATTTCAGAATATACACAATAAATTTCAGCACTAACCTTCTTCATTCATGGTTTTTGTAGTCGTACTTCAAAAAAGTTGGTTCTTCAAGCTCATCCTCTAGATTTTCTCAAGAAGCACTATTTGTGAGTCCTTCACCAACAACACCACCTTCTTCCCCAATTGTAGATGTACCAGTTGCAGGAGGAAGGAAGAAGAAAAAGGCAGGAAGAAAAACTGGAAAAGAATATGGAGGCACTCAAGATTCAAGTAGGGCTGAATTTGATGACACACCATCCACCAACCAGTCTTGAAGTTATTGAAGTGTGGACCACTTCAATTTTTGTTTAGTTTCAACCACTTGCTTTTGTCTGAAGAAATACTGTATTTTTTGGGTTTTGGTTAGGTTTTGTGGTTGAAAGGCATGATATTTACAAGACAAGCTTGCTGGAATTGATGTCAATGAGAATCAGATTCTCTTGCTTTTATTTGTACTATTGCTCTTCATGAGATTCTCTTGCTTTTATTTGTACTATTGCTCTTCATGTCTGCAGCTTCTGTGGGAATTATTGAGAGGGATGACATATATTGTAGGGTTCACATGTGCACCATTTTGTAGCCTTCTTATAACCTTATAACCAACTAAGTCCAAAAACCCATACAAACTTCATACTGCTTCCAAAATAATTCAATAAACAAACTCATAATTATACATATTATATCATAATCACAAACTCACAAACTCATAATTAACGTCATTTTTATTTTTCATTTCAAACTAATAAGCACAAACATTAACTCAACATCAATCTATTCAATCCATTGTGTGGCCTTACATTTTCATTGAATTTGACCACCAACATATATACTAATACACTCAAGAAAATGACCAACACATAGGTTTTCCAATTTTTCTTTTGTGTTTTATTCTTACACAACTTTCTCATCATATCTTCAACCTTTTTCAACTCATCATTTTTTTCAGCCAAAAGAGCCTCCAATTTCACATTCTTTGCTTTTGTTTCTACAACCTTTGCCAAAATCCTCTTGCCATACATACATGTCCTCGCATCAACCCACTCAAAAAATTGGCATTTGTGTGTATCCTGTACAGCAACAAAACAATGTTATTCGAAGCAAATTTTAATTCTCAGTACATATGGTATGCAAAAAATTATAAATTTCAAATAAATTTCAAACCATATTCTCTGCCAAAAATTCCTACAAAATTTTCAACCAACATCGAGTGATAAAAAATCACAAATTAACTCAGTCAATTATTCGCAAAATTGTGAAACCCTAGTTTCCAAATGAAAACCCTAATATGGGTTTGGTCCAAAATTCGAACCTCAACTATGATATCGAACCCAAAGAATTGAAATTGAACCCAAAATACCATAGATTTAGTTTGATACTTACAGAATAGAGACCACAACCAATGAATCTTCTTCTTGGATTCTCTTTTGACCACGAAGTTCGAACTGGAGCTGGAACTCCACAGTAGCAATTCGTCACCCCACTTCTCTGTGGTCTTTCACCCATCCTCAACCCCTATTGATTCGACCTTCATAGATTTCTCCTTCGACCTTCAAAGCTTCGATTACCAGTTTCTCAATGGGAGAAAGAGGAGAGGCTTCTCCAATTTATTACAAAACGACTTCAAGGTTAGTTTAGGAATTATAAAAAATATTACATCACGTGCAACCTATGTGACCTAAAAACTAACAGTTTCTGTCTCATTTAACGACAATGCAACTAATTCAAACCCCACCGTGGTGACATGCAACTAAAAAAAGTAGAGGGTAGTGACATGCAAAAGTTGTATAGTACAGGGCAGTGATATGCTATTTCCCCTAAACCAAATGATTGAGGAATCCATAGCAAATTCACATTCTTCCCACATTTACATCTCCATCTTTACTTTGCAACTCTTCCATCTCGTTTCCAAGTTTTTCATCTCCTAAATTTTTTTAACAATTAACTATTTTAAAAATGCTAAGCCCAAAATTTGGCTAATTCCATAATCCTCCAAAAAAATACCCAATAAACCAAATAAAAATAAAGAAAGTGTTAGATAATATGTTAGTCCATAAACGTAAATCGAATAAATAAATAATTAAATCGAACAATCATGTAAGAGGGAAACAAGTAAATCACATAATGCAAACACAATTAAAATAACACCTCAGCTTTATTGATAATACACATACAATAAGAATAATAGTATAAATATTATAGAACCTGGAACCGGTACAAGAACGGTTGATAGAGACGGGAATTGAATATCATCGAGTCATGGTAATCCGCTTTCCTTAAGACAATTATTCTCCCGTATGGACAACTTGCTCACAGGATAAAACGATGATCGAAGTCGAACTCTAACCGGGCTATATAGAGTAATTAAGGAGGAATGAATTTGACAGAGATTCGACAACTAGGGTTTTTTGTGTGTTTTTGCTCTAGAAATTTTTCTCTACTTATAAAAAAAAAATCCCTCATTCTTGGAAAATATAATTCTACTAAGAAAATATTTCCTTTAAGAAAAAATACTCTTAGGGAAAGAAATTACAACTTGGAAGACAATGAATGAAATAACTTACAAAATCATTCTTTTGGGAAAGTAGGATTTTTCATAATTTATTTCTCAATGGAAATTAATTATTAATGGCTTTTCCATGTTTTATCTTTTTCTTGAATTTAAAATTAAATTCAAATTCTTATTGTTGGATCATAATTATGAGCCCAACTAAACGTGGCGGGCTTCGAGTTCAATTTCTCATTCACCCATTTACCCATCTTGAGCTTTTGATATATCGTTGGAAAGATCTCATTTCATATAATATGTAAACATATTTCACATTATTCTATGATGAGTCTTGGTATTCCGAATCAAGACTCACGTTGACGTAGTCACAAGTTAATACACTTATTAACTTAGCCATTTTTGTACTTAATTGTACAATTTGAACGTGTAAGCATTTCGACGTGGTGATTACTCTCTACAGTCGATATCTGCATAAGATAAGTAGGTTACCCCCTTTGAACTTTCCTTGTGAGGATATACTTATCTTACCGACTGATGAGTAGACGTGATGTCCTTGGACTCTCTGTCGTTTTGCGTAAGAGATCATATACTTCACACAGATACCAACGAACCCGGTGCTTAGATTCTCATGATTGAGTTCGTTATGGTCATAAACACCTCCTGGTTCTGCAAGAGCTTAAGAGAACTAAGCCCCATTAGTCTCCCTTGAAGCGACCCAACTTCACTCTCACACAGGTGATATATTTTGTTCAACTTCGTGATGCACAAAGTATCGTTAAAAGCATAGCTTAACCTGATCCATTTTTGTGTCACTGTTTGACATCATAAGAATGGTCTCGGGTTACCCCCACAGTGACCGCACAAGGTTCATGCAATTAGGTTGTCCCTTTGAACCTAGATCTTGGGATCTCCAGTCAACTAGGTTAGATTTTCCTTCACATGACGCCTTAATTATATGGGTTTGAGCCTCATTCCTTTCGATGTTTATCAACTTGATCTCTGTTTAGCCTAACAGTTAGCGGATCCGCAATATTACCTTTTGACCTTATCGAGTCAACATAGATAATTCTTGTAGAGATCAGTTGTCTACCGGTGTTATGTCGACGACACATGTGTCGATCTTTATTGTTATCCATAAGCTTTGTGCTCTACAAATAGTTGTTCGGTGATCACAATGCACGCATATTTTAGGTACAAGCTTTCGCCATTTAGGAATATCCTCTAGAAAGTTATGTAGCTCCTAGGCTTCTTCCAAAGTTTTATACAAAGCTTCAAACTCAGATTTAAATGTTAATCTAGCTATTATCGTTTGTCGTGAGGATTTCCATGACACATCTCCTCTTGCTAGGGTTGAGACGTTTCTCCTATTGCTTTTGGAATCTTTTACATTAGATATCCAACAAGTATAAAATTATACCTCTAGCACGACAGGTTCTCTTGCATAATATGATCCATAGTTTCGGGTTTATTGTAGACACCTCAAGACTCTTACGATTCCCTTTTACATAGACACACATGTTCAAATAATTAAAATTCTTTGATCCACTTATCGTGTTCTTGTGTATTTCAGAATCCGTTATATTCATACACCAATAATCGATACCATTATGCAAAGCATATGCAATAGAAATACAATCCAACGTTTTTTGATCTATTTCCATTTTCTTTTGTAGAGGGTTGTTACGTTGGCAAGGTACCCCCCCCCCCCCCACATTCTTAGGGAATTATTTGAAGGTTCGTTTCCTTTCCATAATTCCTACAGTATCTTGTCTGATTTCTTGTGGGGTTGGTTTATTTAAAAAGTGATTGACTGACATACAGTTCCCCCCCCCCCCCCCCCACATGTATCGTGACATCCCATCATACGTTAAATCAGACGTTTTTCTTTGTCATAAGGAAAGAAGATCTCGTTGGTTTTTGACTTATCATAAATTTACACTTAGAATTTAAATATTCTACATTTGTTAACTTATGCAGCGCTACGCAGTTAAATTTCCCAAGTTTACATGTCATCCATAAATGACTTGTTGAAATAAAAATAAAAAGCGTCCCTCTTATTTTATTCCTCACTTTGAACTTGCATGAAATGATTTATTCATTTTCCACATGCATCTTTTACTTAATCAAAACTTATTCCAACCTTGCACCATCTTATCGCCTTGTGAGCTTAATAGGTTGCCGGACACAGTTCTCTTGCGAATGTTCGATACATGAGTGACATTTCGCAGAACTACTTCTTTTCCAAAAAAAACTTTCATGAAATTGATCAATTAAAATGTTTAATTTCAATTTCTCATATCAAGTTTAGACAATTCAGTTTTTCCCGTAATGAAAATAATTGTTCTAACTCGATTCCACACTTTCTAGATGAATAATTGAGAACATTCAATTTATTCACATGTGATTTCGCAACGTGTTTTCGTTGATCACAAAAGTTATTCGTTTTATCCTTTCATGTTCTTGAACATGATGGATCATACCGACCTCCAATCAACACATTCAATATATGTTGATCTCACGTGTTTCACAAAGAAACATATACGTTGTTTAATCTATTTTACATTTCTCGTAGAATCGATTAATTAATAGTCTTTAAAATAATTGTTCATACATGTTTATGCATAGATTAAACTCTCTGTGTATCAGTTAAAGCATTTGATACTGTTCAATACGTCATTTCCTACTCTCGTCTAGAGTTGGATCATAAGAACTAAATTTTCATTTTTCTCGTAGAAACTATGTTATTCAAAATTAACATTGGAATCTTTCAATTTGTTCGTGTGTGTTTATCTATGAACCGAATCAAATTGACTTAACATCACGATATATAATAATTAAGACCATAGTATTCTATTGAATAATTTTCTTAAGTAGTATATATTTGTTGTCATTATAGTTGGAAACTGCTTGATTTGTATTTCCATTATAAATGGAACGTGTTTCCACCTTCAGTAGAACGTTTTTCCAAAAACCATGAACTTGTTTCTACGGTACAGGTATTTAAGTGAGTTAATGATATAAATATAAGAAACGTTTCTCTTATTTTATTCATAATTTTGAAATTTACTGAAATTATATATAATTTTCAAATCTCAACTAAGCACTTAAATTTAATGTCACGCATCTCTTGTGTCATGACAACGTCAGCTTCAAGCTTCTTTCCCTTTTTCAACATCATGCATTCGAAAGACATAAACACTTGTTTGTTGCAATTAAAACACTTCCCATTAATCTTGGGTTTCATGGCAACGCCTACTTAAGATTTCTTGTCCTTTGTGGGATCCCTCTAGACCTCCACCATGTTAGCCACAGCGTTATGTCTTAACATCTATCCCAACAACCTTCTCAGATTTATCAAGGTGGGACATAAGCACAAGTGTCATCTGGTGGCTCATCTCAAGTTGAGCACCAGAACCGTTTGAACTAGCTCGAATAGCAGATTCAGATGCATTTGTAGATTTTTTGAAGATTCAGCAACTTTCCCACGTTCGTTACTCATATCTGAGACAACATAAATTCAAACGTTAGATTTAATTAATTAACGTGTTCACATATAACATTAATACAAATCAACAAAGTTTGAATATTTAGATCTTGTGCTAGTGGAACGTATTTTCACAACATTGAGAATCTATTTCCACTACACATAAGACCTATTTTTGCTTGTAAGAAACGTAGTTCCCCCACACAAACAGCGTGTTCCGGTACGTTAGAACCTGATTTGATTTGTCCTTACGTGTTCTACAAATAGAACGTAATCAAACCGATTCAGAAGCTCACATCAATGCTTTATGTTAATCGTCTTTACGTGTTTCACTTGGAAACAGATCGATTACATAACAACATTGATTGAATCGTTCTTACGTTTTCCATAAAAAGAAACGTAATCGATTAATCATGCATCGAGCAACGCTAGACCATTATATTCATCAATTGAATAAATTAGGTCATCATCTTTTTTGACCAATTATGTCAAATCAGATAATCTCAATTCATGTGAAAATTCATGCATCAAATTTACAAAATCACATACATATAATCATTCAGTAAATTTGGCATATACAAATACATATACTTATATCTCATTTAGCATGTATATTCATATATTCATATATAATATAATAATACGCATGCATGTATTATACACCCTTAGCATATATATAAATGTATACACACACATATGTAGATCTATAAGCATGCATACTTGTTCTTAGCACACATACATATGCACATCTACATATCTCGTTAAAAAATCATGTTAATGTTTATTTTAAACACACATACATCTTAATATATAACTCACTGAGACATGTTTATATATATATGAATCACACATATATTACATGATATTTGTCTTCACTATTCAAGCCATATACATATCTCATGAACAAATAATCTCTGCATGCATACTATCACGTTGATGATCAAATTCTTAATGTATGCACATCATGTATAAACTATCAATCAACATATATATTATTATCTTATGCTCGCAAATATAATAACGATCATATACATATTACAAAGAATCATACTGATCTTAGCATATAACCTAGATAAAAATTAGCATCTCATGTTTGTAATCGTATAAGTGTGTGAGTATATATATTACATATATACAAAAACCATCTCATGCTTGATATCTAAACACACAAATCAAGTACATGTGTATAAAATATAAGGGAGAAAAAAAACTTATCTCTGTACATGTTTATTTTCTCTTCAAGAGATCACTCTTATCCTCTATTGTCTCTTTATTTGTGTGTCTTCTCATATGATCCGTTGAATTCTTATCAAGATGATTGCAAATATGTATTTAATATGTTCATCGTATATGATATGCTACACAAAACATATAGATATAAACTAATTAGAAAACACATTAATCCATAAATAATAATCAAACTTATAATGGAGAATTTATTGATAAATTTCAGTCTGTCACTTTCAGTAACGTTACTGTACGGAGGGTGTAAGGGGGCTACAGATATCCAAAAAATCTAAAATTAATTTATTTGGATTTTTCGTTCCGTTCTCTACAACTTTGTAGTTTTGGTCAAAACTTGATTCTGACCAGAAGTGCTTCGTTCGGAGGCAAACATAAACGTCGACAGCGTAGAAATTTCCTGGACAGCTTTTCGATTCTTGTCGAATGATCGTTTCATCGAATCTGTTTGATCAATAGCAATTCAGATTTTTCCCATCAAGCCACCTGTTCGTCAGGTTAGAAACGTCTATGGAAAAACTCAAAATAATTGTCTTAAGATTATTAGATAATATGTTAGTCCATAAACGTAAATCGAATAACTAAAGAATTAAATCGAACAATGATGCAAGAGGGAAACAAGTAAATCACATGATACAAACACGATTAAAATAATACCTCAGCTTTATTGATAATATTCATACAATAAGAATAGTAGTATAAATATTATAGAACCTGGAGCCGGTACAAGAACGGTTGATACAGACGAGAATTGAACATCATCGAGTCACGGTAATCCACTTTCCTTAAGACAATTATTGCCCCGTATGGACAACTTGCTCCAAGGATAAAACGACTATCGAAGTCGAACTCTAACCGGGCTATAGAGAGTAATCAAGGAGGAATGAATTTGACAGAGGTTCGACAACTATGGTTTTTTGTGTGTTTTTGCTCTAGAAATTTTTCTCTACGTATAGAAGAAAAAAATTCCTCATTCTTGGAAAATATATTTTTAAGGAAAATATAATTCTATTAAGAAAATATTTCCTTTAAGAAAAAATACTCTTAGGGAAAGAAATTACAACTTGGAAGACAATAAATGAAATAACTTACCAAATCATTCTTTTGGGAAAGTAGGATTTTTCATAATTTATTTCTCAATGGAAATTAATTATTAATGACTTTTCCACGTTTTATCTTTTTCTTGAATTTAAAATTAAATTCAAATTCTTATTGTTGGGTCATAATTATAAGCTCAACCAAACGTGACGGGCTTCGGGTTCAATTTCTCATTCACCCATTTACCCATCTTGAGGTTTTGATATATCATTGGAAAGATCTCATTTCAAATAATATGTAAACATATTTCACATAATTCTATGATGAGTCTTGATATTCTGAATCAAGACTCACGTTGACGTAGTCACAAGTTAATACACTTATTAACTTAACCATTTTTGTACTTAATTGTACAATTTGTCCAAAACAAAGAACAGCAACAACAATAACAAAATCAAATCAACAATTGATTCAAATCCAGTAAACCAAATGAATCTTGCCTTTGTCTCATATTAGAACCCAAAACCCCAAATCAATAAAGAAATGACTATAAATCAACAACGCAGCAAATTACTACATTTGACAGGTTTTTGTTTTCTTTCTTCAGCGAGATCGCCCAAACATCCCCAACCCACTTCGGCGCATCCCCACCCTCGTCGCGGTCGCCACTTCTTTGTCTCCTCCTCCGCCGTCTCCTTCCTGATATCCATCTTCTTGCTCGCCGATCTCTTCATCTTCTTAGCCCTCTTCAGATCTGACTTGGTCCGCCGCACGTGGTGCTTGTCTTCGCCGTGCAGCACCCCATCGAACCGCCCCCAGTCCAGATCTGTTAGCGGCTCAAACTCCGCTTGATGGATCTTCGTCTCCTCCGAAATGGACGTTGGGGGATAAGCGTGGGGTTGAATATTGGAGTAGATGTGTTTGGATGGAGGGAAGTGGTGGTTCTCCCCTTGTCGAGGACCCTACTCTGGCTGCCTCTCCGTCGAACGACCCCAGCCACTTTTCCCTTGAGATGGTGGTCGTTGTTGTTGTGACTGAAATCGCAGAACCTTAGATAAGGATAAGAAGCTGAAGCTGAGAATCACTGGTAGTGTGACGTTAATATCCTAATTTCACAAAAACAAATTATATTTGATATTTCTGAAAATATTATAAATAGGTTGAATATTAGTTGGTGTGTTATCAAACATTTTGAGAGTTATCATTAGCGATTGTTGTCGCGTACTGTCCACTTTTGAAACACGTGCTTTTTTATTTTTTTCGTCACTCTTATAGTTTTGTAGCTGATAAATTAGCCTGGTATGTTAGTTGCTTAAAAATATTCATGTTTTCCTCTAAAAATATAGTCTTAGAAGGAATTGGGCCCATTTTAAGAAGCCCAATGGTTTAAAAAAATTATTTGAATAAGCAATTATTATTTATTAAATAAAAGTAATAAAAAGATTTAGTTTGAATTGGTCAGACTGATTTTGAATTAATTAGTCAGACTGATTTTAAAGCGTTCAAACCTTTTTGCAAATCATAACTATCAAGGGCATTTTCGACTTTTTAACAAACCAATTTAGTTAGATTTAAGTGTCATTTATTTAATTTTTAAATATCTCATATGAAAATTTTAAAGTTGAGGTATTTTTTTTTTGAAGGAAAAATTGAATTTTATTAATTAAATTGCCACTAACCCGACATCAAGCCGGACAGCTGAAGGTGCACATGGTGGGACAGACCCCTCACCATTATCCCAGCTACTGTTAGTTAAAACAAATATGGCCAATTCGTGAGCCATTTGATTATGATCAAAACAAAGCACAAAAATCTGATAATGGATAGTACGCAATACCGTTCGATAATGATTCCTCCAAAGTTGTTCAGCTCGACCCGTTTAGCATCATGTAGAGCCACGACCTCTAACTCACACGGATGAAGAAACCCCGTAATCTTGTTGCGGGATGCTTTACACATGCATCTCTAATAGCCCCAGAGACCAATCGACTCGAACCAGTTAGAATCATGCAGAGTCACGGCCTCAAACTCATACGGATTGAGAAACCCCGTGATCTTGCTGCATACCGACTTAAACCAGCCTCCTCGATTAACCATGCGATCAATATGACCATCGCGAAATTCAAATCCTCCCAACTCATTGGGTTTAACTGGATCAACCCATCAATACCAGGAACTCCCCGTTTCCTTCCAATATCGATCCCAATAAGACACATATTGAATCTTGAGCAAGCCGAGCCCCCCTAATTCGCTATGCTTGCATGAGTCTGCCCACCGACGCCAGATAGCTCCGGTTCCCTCCCAGTACCGGCCTACCAACCAACCAAAAGCAAAACCCCCCGACCCTCCATGCTTCGCCGTCGCAAGCCAAGCGCGACCCATCTGCAACTCCAGCCTCACTCATCTCAGCCCATCCCAAAACCATCCGACCTCGCCTCCATCAAAACCCGATCTACCACCAGACCATACATCCATCAAACCCAAATCTACCTTCACAAGAGCTCTGCTCCTACCGCCGCACCACGCTGACGTCGCCGCCAGTACCACGCTGACGTCGCCGCCAGTACCACGCTGACGTCGACGCTCATAGGAAATCAACGCCACGAAACCTCGCACAATTGTGACGAAACAAACCCTAAGAAAATAGTACAAGCCGCCGCACACGTACCCAATTAGGGTTGAGGTATTAATTAGTGTAATCATATGTGATTATCCTTAAAAAAGTATAGTTAATGGTGGTTCTTTTGCAATTTCTCGACATAAATATCACCATCCATTATTGACAAGTATTAATTAGGTATCTAAAATCGAGTATTTTAAGAACTAAGAAGAGGTTGAAAATTAGCTTTCACTTTCCTTACTTCTATGTTCATGCATATGTACGGCTGATACGTAAAAAATATTTTTAAATATTTATGTTGAGGCATTTATTCTCAAAAGGAATGGGTTTTATTGTGGAAAATAATTAAAAGTATCTATTTAAAACAGAATCATAAAAGAGCTTTACAAAAGTGGAATCAGAGTTTTTTTAGAACAACTGGAATTAGAGTTAATATTTTATTGTGTAAAATTACCCTCTCAAAAGCTATGGGTAGAAATCAATTTTCTTAACTAAAAATTTCACAAGAGGGCAAGTTTATTTTTATTCCTACCAATATTCTTAAACTTTTGTAACATCAAATTAATTAATTATAAAAAAGTGATCTCAAAATAAACAGCATATTTAATTATAAATAAATGAGATAATTACATATCACTATACTCCTCCAAACCTCGTTCTCAGATCACTATACACAACTTTTCGTTTTTTTTTCTTACTTCCCCAACTTTCATTACGTTACAGATAGGTTTATTCTGTGACAGAAACTGTTAATTTTTTCTTTAATACCCAAAATGCCCTGATATAATTTATGCAAGATTATTTATAAATGTGAAATTATCATATTACCTTCATTTGCATAACAAACTTAACTCAAGGTTTAAGGGTAAAATTGTCAAAAAGTATGATAAGAACAAATAAAAAATAAAAGGTGAAATGACAATAGTACCCTTTTCTTCAACCTCTATCCCATTTCTTCATCTCTAACAAACTTAACAAACCCTAAATATTGAACAAAACTATAACACATGATAACAATCCTGAACAATTCAACAAACCATAAATCACACTTTATTCAACAAAAGTTTCAACGAACCACAATTTTCATAAAATTTTCAACAAAACCACAATTGATTCGCCAAAGAGAGTGACGGCATCCGGCTAGCCAATCGACCTCCGTCGTCGACGAATCCTGCGAGCCAATTGGCGGCATCACTCTTGCTCTTGCTCCGCCGTGTCGTCAGTGAAATCGCCACCCAACAAGGATCTAAAATGGACTCGGGGCTACCAGATCTAAGGGTTGTGACCGAAGAGGGTTGTGGCCGAAAAGGGTAGCGGCCGGAGAGTTTCACCTCGCCTCTAGACTCTTCGTGACCTTCACCTCCATCGACCCTCACTGAAGTGAACTTGCTCAGCCTCCGACGCCGAAGCCATACCAGATTCAAAGCCGAATCGATCTCGAGAGGCACCATAAATAGATCTCCAGCAGGCACGGAACGCCGCCGAAGGTTGCCGAACGTCGTTGTCGTCGCCGCTCCTCTGCAATTCCATCGTCGTCGTCGCCGCCCCTTTTCTCTGGTTATGCGTACATGAGAGGTAAGGGAGAGGGGTGTAATGAGGGCAAAGATGCCATTTTACCTTTTAAAAAAATTTAATTCTCTTTTATTTTATATATGAAAAGACAAATATACCCCTAAACCTTAATTACAATGTGGTATACAAATGAGGGTGAAATGGTCATTTCAGCTTTAATACCATTTTTATGTTATATTGTAAGGGCATTTTGAACTTTCAACAAACCACATCAGTTAAATCTAACAGAATTTACCTTAAGTGTAACGTAATCAAAGTTGGGGGAGTGAGAAACAAAATTTTAAAGTTGGGTGTAGTGATATGAGAACGAAGTTTGGGAGGGTATAGTGACCTGTAATTATCCCTAAATAAAAATTAACATTTTTTTGAGTTTGATAAGTGAACAGCGAAATCAAGATTTATATAGTTAGATCATGGTGCGAGTTTGTTTCACCATCTGATATTTTGGTTATCCGGTGTAATGTCGAGTTAATTGTTTTATAATTTAATAATATACGTGTTTTTCTCTAAAAAAATATTTATTTAGAAAATTCCTTCAAAGATATTTATTTATTTAGTGTTACTATGTACATATTGTTAAATTTACGATAATTAGTTCGATGTTTTCTGTGATAATTTTTTGTCAGATAATAAATAATTTTCTAAAGTTTCGCATGGTTTAAAATATTGGGTAAATTCCACATAACCCCCCTCTCCCCCCCCCCCCCCCCCTAACTATACGCGTGTCTCACATGCACCCCTTAACTACAAAATCAGTATGCGCCTTAACTATCCAAAAATCTCATTTTACCTTTTTTTTTGTTGACATTTTTCAAAATTCTGTTAAGTTTTTTGTGAAATGAAGAAAACACCATTGTATCTGAAAAATTAAAATAAATAAATAAAAATAATTTTGAACTTTTTTTATTTTCTTTTACAAAAACAAAGAATAAAGAAATATTTTAGTATTAATTTATTTTTTTCAAAAAATATTTATAAAAATTAAAATAAATAAAAAATGTTGTTTAAAAATAAATTTTTATTTTAATACTTTTTAAAAATTATTTTTACTACTAACAAAATTTTATTCTTTATTTTGTACAACGAGAAAATTAGAAAAAAAGTTCAAAATCATTTTTATTTATTTATTTTAATTTATCATATATAGGGATTTTTTCGTCATTTCACAAAAAATTTAACAGAATTTTGAAAAAAGTCAACAAAAAAATGTAAAGTGTGATTTTTGGATAGTTAAGGCACCTCACAGATTAATTTTGTAGTTAAGGGGGTTATGTGGAATTTACCCTCAAATATTTAAAGTCTAAAAACGTAAAAACCATTAGACCAAATGCTTCTAACATGATTCAAACTTAGGTCTATACTAGAATAAGACAACAAATCCTTTACCACTACGCTACCCATCTGTTTATGTCTTACAATACATATTATATTATACATATAAACATTGGACACTCGCCCAAACCCTAAACCTAAACTTATTATAAATACATCTCTTGTAATTAGATTTCCACTTTTACATTTTATAAAACCTAGCAGAGCAAATGGCCTCTGGCGAGAGGCGAGAGGCGAGAGCGAGAGAGAGGCGACCAAGGCGAGAGCTCCGACGCCGATTGACGCCGAATCCAACGCATACTCCTCTTCTTATAAGAATCGGTGAGCTCCACTCCTCTTCAGTCTTCTAATTTCTTGTTTTTTTGTTTTGTTTATGCATGTGTGTGGATCAATTTGCTCGAGATCTGTTTCGTGAATCCACTGATTCTTTCATAGCTTCATTTCTAATATTTTGGTGTAGTTAATGTTTTTTTGGTATGAATTGTTACCTAGCTGACTCGTTTTTGTTTTGAATTTGTGTTGATGATGCACTTGAAATTTTGAAATGTGTTGTTGTGATGTTTTTTTAATTTGATTTGTATTTGTGAGTCCCTGGATCTGATGCTGCGAGACTGTACTGATTTGCTCTCTCACTACTTAACCCATTTTTCCTGCCGATTGGATCTGATTCAGTTTCGATCTACTGTTATGTTGACTTCTTCTTCACTTAAATGATCTTGTGATTTGATTTTGCAGACCAAGCTGACCATCTGCGGAGGAGGCGACGACCCTGAGTTCGCCGATGGGGATGTTTTGGTCCTTCCTGTTATGGTCAAGTACAGGTAAACCATGAGATTTGGGTCGAGTTACAAGCTTAGGGTTTTGTTACCCCTGAAATGTATTCTTGATTTGTTTTTGTGGATACCATGATGCCATGATTCTGGAGTTGTGTTGCTTGAGGCTTTTAAACATTGAGGTTTAAACTTTTGTCTTGATTTTTTTTGTTTACTCTGCTGGTGGTGTTAAACATACAAAATATTTTGCGGATTAAACTTACTGTTTATCTTTTATCCAATATATTTATAGTGATATGAGCGCTGATTATTTGAAAATATTCCTGTTATATGTCCCTCCTTCTGCTGTTGCGCTATCACTGTAAGTTCCATTCTTTTTTTCTATCGGTACTGATTATGGTGTTTTAGTTATATTATTAGATTTTACACTCTTGTTCCTCATTTTAGAGGTACCTAGTTATATTGTGTTGTTTGTATAAGTATGTTGGTCTACGTAGACCTTAGGAGGGTGTAATTCATCTCTTTGTGGTGGATCATCATTGTAGTTTTGCTAACTTGATGAAAACTTTATATATATGAACTTTATTTAATACTTTTATGGCGGCCATTTATATATGTGTGAAGTTGTTGAATTCATATAATTTTATAGTTCATTATCACAAGTTCAAATGCTCCAAGAGAAAATAAAAAGGAAGAACATTAAGAACTAGTTATATCGTATTCCCAAGTGAAAAGTTATTATCCAAGTTAACTATAGTTTCATGAATAGTGCTTTACTCATTGTCGATGTGAATAAGCTCAATTAACCATAACACTTATATACATGCTGGTTTTATCTATATATAACTCCATTTGTCTACTTTCTGAATTATAGTGATGTGATATTATTGTTTAAACCTCTATTTTATGTGTTAGTTGGGTTTATGTACATTGCTTGAATGTATCTTCATTATAATTATTTGTCCATTTTTATATATACTATTTGATTCCATGATATTTTGGGTTAGCGTGTATTTGAGAGTTCTTGAAATGACGGACAGTTTTTGACGATTTCAGGAAATGTAAAAACAATTGTTGCTTGTTGTTGCTGCATGTCTGCCTTGCTGCCTCCCTCTGCCTCTATTTATTTCATTTGTAAACTTTTGAACTTAAATGTTGGATTTTGGACTATTATATTTGGACTGTTATATTTGAATATTTGAGACTGTTTTGGATTGTCATATTTATTATTTGGGACTGTTGACCTTTTAATTGTTTGGACAATATTTATATTGATGCTATTGTGAGGTTTAGATTAGAAAACAGAAGTAAAAATGTTGGATTTTATATATGTATGAATGTAAAAGTTTGATTTATGTTGTTAATATTGGGCCTGAAAAGTCCCCAAAAAGCCCAAAAAAAGACTCAAAACTCACTCGATTAACCGACCAACCGACCGACCATAACCGATTGGTTATTCGGTTATAATCGAACCGAACCGACCACCCATCGGCTCGGTTTTCGGTTATGAATGTTTAATAACCGAACCGGTCTGTTCAGTTCGGTTATAGTCGGTTCGGTTCGGTTATCCAACCGTGAACACCCCTACATATGGCTACATCTAACTATATCGTTTTACAAAATTAATACCCCAACTTCAAACTTTTCATTTGTGCTACCCGAAATTCAAATAACGGACATATAACCCAACTTCTGTTAAATGTAACTAAATTAGTTTGTTAAAAAATCTAAAATGCACTCAATAATTATGGTCTGAAACCATACTAATTTAAAACCGGTCAGATCAGTTCAAAACCGATCTGACCGATTCAAATTAAATTTTTATTAAACAATTAAAATAATTCAAAATTGAAATATAAGAATTATGGAATGACCATATTTTCCTTAATTGAATAAAAAAAGTTTATTTTGGTTTAAGGGTATATTAATATTTTTAAAAACAATATAAAAATACAACTGAAATGGCCCAATTATCCCCTTCTTCAACCACGCCAGCGACACCGATTCCACGTCCTCGCTTGCAAACGACGCCGCAAACCTCGCCACCATATCTTGCAGGATGACGGAGAGGAGAAAATGCAAACGGACCGGAGATCTCAATTTCGGCATTGGAGCTCCGGCGAAGGAGCCTTCGAGCTTCGAGGTGTCGAAGAAAGGAGAGCCGTTGGATCTGGAACGGCGGTGGCGGATCGGAGAGCTCGGATTCGGTGGCGGAGCTCTGGCGAGCTTGGTGGCGTCGGAGAAGGGAGGGCTAGGTGAGGAGGAGGCTTGTTGGGGGAGAGCTCCAGGAGGAAAAGGGAGGGCCAGGTGAGGAGGAGGTCGGAGATGGTTGGAGGAAGAAGATGGAGAAAGCTTGGGAATGGAGGAAGGAGATGGTTTCGAGGAAAGAGATGGAGAGGGTAGAAGTGTTCTCTAACCTTTTTTTCTTTTTTTATTTTCTTATTCTCTTTATTTCAAAATACAATTCTAATCGTTTTAATTATTATTATAACTTTTTATAATTTTAATTATTAAAAAAATTATGATTAAAATTTATTAAATATAAGTAAATAAAAAAATTAATTTAAACCGGTCAGACCAGTTTTGAACTAATCATACCGGTATAAACTAGTCTCATTTCAAATCATAATTATTTAGACCATTTTAGACTTTTTAACAAACCAATTCAGTTAGATTTAATAGAACTTGTGTTATGTGTCGCTTATTTGAACTTTAGGTAACCCGAATGAAAATTTTGAAGTTGGGATATTGATATTAAAAAATAATATAATTAGGTGTAGCCATCCATCATTATCCCTAAAAATGGAGGTGATGATGATGAATAAAAGGTGACCATCCGAGAGCAACTTCTTCCACTATCTCCTGTCTTGTTTTTTCATCTATCTCTTGTCTTGTTTCCATGTCTCTTTTCATCTATTCTTGTTTGGAAACTTATCTTGGGTTTTAACTAAAATCTTAGTTTGGTATAGTTCCTTCAAATTACATTTTAACCCAACATTTCATATAATTTTACAACATGTATTCAACCCAATTAGCTTAATCACATTAATTAATTTTCTTTATAATTCTTAACTATTTATGTTTAATTCGTAAATTTAAATATGTTGATTATATATATGTAAGTATACTTTACGATCGTATATCTTAGATTGAATCTTTTACATCAGAAATTTATCTATTACTATTATACTTGTTATATATTTAAAATGTTTTGTAACCTGAAGTTTACAAAACTAAAGTCATATTTAATCCAAGTTCTAAACTTGCCAAAAAAGAAAGTTGATAAACCTGACGTTCATGTAAACCAAAAGTTTACAAATTTTTAAAATTTACGAAACCCGAAGTTCCGAATAAAAAGTGTAAATCTCAAACTAAATTATGAGATACGAAGACTAAATACGAAAATATGTCATATTTTGGATAATTATTTAGGACATATTTTTTGAAGGTAAAAATGAATTTTATTAATTAAATAGCAACTAACCCGGCATCAAGCCGGACAGCTGAAGTTACAGTTGGAGGGACAGACCCTTCACCATAATCACAACTACTGTTAGTTAAAGCTAACATGGTCAATTCGTGAGTCATTTGATTACAAAAAACACATGTTCTGATAGTGGGTAGTACGCAACACCATTCACTAATGATTCCTCCAAAATTGTGCAGCTCGACTTGTTTAGCATCATGTAGAGCCACGACCTCCAACTCATACGGTTGGAGAAATCTCGTGATCTTGCTGCAGAGTGCTTTACACAGGCATCCATGATAAATCCGGAGACCAATCGACTCGAACCATTTAGCTTCACGCAGAGCCACGGCCTCCAACTCATACGGATGGAGAAACCCCGTGATCTTGCTGCAGACCGCTTTAAACCAGCTTCCTCGATCAAACCTGCGATCAATATGGGCATCGCGAAATTCAAATTCTCCCAGCACATTAGGTTTAACCCAATCAACTCATCGACACCAGGGACCTCTCTTTTCCTTACAGTACCGATCACAATAGGACACACAAGTGACGTATTGAATCTTAAGCAAGCCGAGTACCCCTAGTTCGGTGTGCTTGCATGAGTTTGCCCACCGATGCCAGATAATTCCATATCCCTCCCAATACCGATCTACCAACCAATCAAAGTCGCCGGTTCCCACGTATTGAAGCTTAAGCAAGCCGAGACCCCCTAATTCGGTATGCTTGCATGAGTCTTCCCACCGACGCCAGATAACCCCAATTCCCTCCCAGTACCGATCTACCGTCGCGACCCAAGCTCGCTCCACCTGCAATTCCGTCCTCAACCCCACTGCACTCGACTCCGTTCCTGCCATCCCACTAGATCTGCTTCCTTCACCGCCAGCTGTCGTCGCAGCTACCACCGCAAGACCCGGAACTGTCGCCGTACTAGAAGGCCTCACAGACGGAGTCGTGCCGCCGTGAGACATCGTCGATTTTCGACGAACAACCCAAATCGCCACGGACGAAAGGTACAAACCGCAAAGAGAACCCTGCGCCGACTAGGGTTTCTTACATTTTAATTGTGCTTTTATCATATATTATATATTTATGTATAATATTAATAACCCGATTTTTTTAAAAATTATGACATCTTCAATTCAAAATTTCAAGATTTTAGAATTATAATTGATCTTATCTCTTCGTCTCCGGATCTCATATCTCCAATCTTTCCGTATTATAGTTATATTTAATATAAATATAATAAACACGTAATTTTAGAATGATAGACTAGTTTTGTTACTTTTTGCATTAGATATTTCCTCTCATTTATTTCCTGGTATTTTTATAATTTTTTAATACTTGAAACTATTCAAAATTATTCGCACACAAAATATGCGAATTGTTTGATTTCAAAGGTTATTTCAGTAATTATGTATTGAAGATTTTTTTTCATTGTAATTAAAAATCTTGGCATAAGAATGGCTCTTGCGTATTTTTTTATTTATACGTGAAGTTTATGGAATGCAAATATTGTGTGCACTACCATTATAATGCAACGAACCAGACAATATTGTTCACTGCCATAAGAAATGGACCGTACGATTGCTCATTATCATTGGTTACATTTAATTTGGTTACATTTTAATTTATGTTTGAATCGTACTAAGCAAAATATTAGAGCCCGTGAAAATATAAAGCATTAAAATTATATATTATATATTTAAAATAAGTAGGTATTTTGAAAATTTCGAAAATTTTGTAAGTAATTATATGAGAGACATAAGAAAAAATTCTTGTTCAAATGAACTACAAAATTAATTCCCTAGGTGAACCCAACTCCAATCATCCAAAATTATTTAAATTACTTCAAAATCAAAAGAAAATAAAATAAATTATTCATCTCATTAATTCAAAATGAAAGAAAATGTATTTTCATGTAAACTAATAATAATAATAATAATAATATTCAATAAGAGCTAGGATACGAAATATTATTTTTTTTCAAAAAATTTATAACTAAATAAAACTTGTAAAAATAGCTATTATTTTGAGAAAACTATACACTAAAAAATAATTTATAAGATTTTAGATAAATATTATTAATAATAAAATTATATTAGTGTAGAAAGGGACTAAATGTACTTTGAAAAACGTGGGTGGTACATATTGGGCAAGACACCACAACTAAAAACTCAACTTATTAGTTGGGTTTGACCCTATCTTTTATATACAGTCATTTTAATTCACTTCTTTTCACCCCTTCATCACGAGTAGCCTTGTCTATACGTGGGTCATAGCAGGAATAGATCTATGCAAATGGGGCGGAGTCCACTATGGACGTAGGCACGGAGAACCCACCAACACAGGCCGAAATCAGCCCCCTCTGATATCATGTAAAATTGGGTTGTACATATCGAGTTGGACTCCACAACTAAAATCTCAAGCTATTAGTTGGGTTTGACCTACCCTTTATACACCCATTTTAATTCACTTATTTTCAAGGTTGATTTATTTAAGTTCTCCTTCTCGTGCTTCATGTATGTGTGGGGCTTATTTTTTTTTTACACTCGTGTACACATGTTTCTCTACTTCAACACCGGGTGAATTAAACTCATGACCTCAAAGATTAAGAGATAAAATTGAACTTTCAACACTCAATTAAGGAAATTAATGTTTTGACAATTTACTTATTATTTATACAAATTAGAAATAAAGGGGCTCGTTCATTAAGTGGGTCTGTAATGCTACATATCATTACAGACAAAGTTTAATGTGTATGTCTGGAATTACCTATATCATACTGTTGTCATATTAGACGCACTATTTTCACGTGTATTATGTTAGGCCGATCGTACCCGACACAGTGTTGTTCCCTTACCGACACACATTGCGTCTGTTGTGCAAGAATTTTCAAGAGTGGAGGGTCATGTCCCAAATGTCCCTCCAGTACCTTTCCTAAGTTATTATAATATATATTTAAAAGATAGTGAGTCATCCGATCCTCATGCACGAATTTCATACGCTCTCTTCTGTTATGAACAGTAAATTACTATGATTATGTGACATTAAGGCAATCTCCAACCCTATATCCAAATATCCAATATTTATTATGCAATCATTATGCCTTCATATTCATTTCTCTCCAACCCAATCTCCAAAAATATATCAATTTGTCACATCAAATACCACTTTTCATTATTTTAATAATAAACTTATTCTATATATTTAATTTTATTAAATTTTGTTATTATAATTAATTAATTTATAATATATTATAATAAATAATATATTAATTAATTAATAATTACTTATAGACTAATTTATTACCCATTTAAAGACTAATTTATTACCTATTTGTACGCATAATTAATTATATATGTGTATCATAATCTGATACACATATAATTTGCATTATCAATACCCATTAATAGAACACTATTAAAAAATATACCCCTTTTTACCCATTTACGTAAATATTTTTTTTCGATCAATATTTTTTTTACTACCCATTTAAGTAAATTCACTAAAATGACTAAAAAATATTCATTATCATTAGGTGTAATAATCATTGTAAATTAGGATTTATTTTATTTATTATAACAATTGAATTTTATAAAAAAAAATACAATACAAATATAAATTAAAAAATCGGTAATAACAATTATAACTTCTTTTATATTTCTAAATTTAAAAATCTTGCCTAAAAGCCCAAAATAAATTATATTGGTTTAAAGTTTGGCCCAAAATGGCCCAAAATGAGTTCATCATTTATATAAAAATAAATAAAAACTTACTGAATAAAATGAATGAACGAAAACCCTAATCTTATTTGGGTCTCCTCCTACTCTTCTCTGCTCTCTCAAACACTTGCTCTCCACCACTCCCATACCAGGTACCACACTTTCTCTAAGCCCATCACAGCGACTCACCCTTCCCTCTACCTCCTCAGTCCCGTCCGGCCGGCCTCCTCGCCTCCGACCACGCTGGCTTAGTTAGATCTGGCGCCGTAAAAGTCAGATATGATTTTTCTGGCGCCAGATCTTGCTTCTCCGGCGATGAGGTCGTCCCCTAACGGCGGCCCCTCTCCGGGTGTCCTCGCTTCCGGCACCGACAAACCATCTCTGGCCTCCGACTCCGCCGGACTGATTTGGTTTGTTCCGATTTGGGTTTTTTGTGATTTGTTGTTTAGATTTGGGTTGGGTTTTAATGATTTTGGCTGGGTTATTTTTCCAATATTTCTCTGTTCTGATATTTTGGTTCCATTTTTCTTGTTTTTCCAAAAAACAATGGATATGATAGTGAATAAAAAATTATTTGGAGATTGCTACAGTGTGTCTCCAAATTTGGAGACGTCCTGTAGCAAATATGCATTTTTGCATATGCATATGGATATTTGAATACTGCCGTTGGAGAAGAAAGTCTCCAAATATGCAAAATTTTGCATATTTGGAGACTGCGTTGGAGATGCTCTAAGGAAATGAATATATAAAAGGGACAAAAATAATTGTGAAACCCAAGTTTAATTTATACATGAACCATCCATGCTCCTTGCATCTATTGTTACCATAAATAAAAATAAGAAATTAATAAATACACAAGTTTTAATTCGAACCCTATAGTAATATTTATTTATGTATAAATATTCACCTCCATTAATCCTCCTTTTGTACCAAAACGGCAAAACCCAACGAGGACCATATAATTAATGCTTCTGGGTTTTTTTTTATGAAGAGTAGTAGTATGGGGAAAAGAACATGTGTGGCTTTGTTGATCATGTCGATGATGCTTGTAGGGACAGTGGTGGCCAACACTCCTAACTATGCGGATGCGTTGACTAAGAGTATTTTGTTTTTTGAAGGACAGAGTATTTGTTGGAAAATATTATAAAATAATCAACAAGTCGCTAATATTAAAATAAAATTTAACAATAAAGTTTATAAATTGTAACTCAACTTTTTACCGAATACAAGTTCAACACCGTAAAGAAAAAAGTCGAGGCGTGTTGGACATTTTCCTTAAAGTGTATTCGCTCTCCCTCGGGTGTTGGATTCAGCGAGCGTACACCTCCCAGGATACAACGACTCCGAACTAGCACCTTACACCAAAGGATCTAGTTCAAGCGAACTAGAACTCGAACCTTTCTCTATCACCAACCGAACGAAGAAATGAAGAAGAGGGAGAACAATAACACAAGAATTCTTGAGTTTGGATGATTGAAAAATTAAGAGAAAGACCATCTATTTATAGTCTCATCTCTTCCACCTCTTGTATTCTAAGAATCAATGCAACCTTAAAGACAAAATTGAAAGGTTGTAACCTAAACATTCAAGAGGATGAAATGAGCATAACTCACATTCAAATTAGAATATAAAAACAATTTTTTATTCAATATGGGAAATATGATTTATAATCATATAATATACAACAATCCCCCACATGAATAAAATTGTGCAACGTCAAAAAAAGACTAGAGGAAAACTCGAACGAATTGGTGATAGATTCTCCGGTCAATACCTGTATAGGATAGGTAGGGGCACCTTTGAACCTTCCCTTGTGAGAAATCATGTCGACTTTACTAGCTGACCAATAGACTTGATGTCCTTGAATTGTTCTGCCGTTTGTGTAAATGATAACATGCCTCACGCAGATATCTTCCTGACTCAAGTTCAGTTCTCATGGTTATGTTCTTTTTGGTCATGAACATCTCCCTGGTTCTGCAAGAGTTTCTAAAGGATTTAGCCCTTCAATCCTCCTTTGAAGCGACCCCACTTCTCTCTCACATACGTGATTTCTTATTTAAGAGTAACCCGTTTTACTCCGCTCGAACTATCAATAGTTTCGACGCATAAGAATCATTAAAAGCTTAAGTGCTTAACCTTTTTCTACGGGTGTCACTGTTTGCATCGTAGAAATAGGACCGGGGGAACCCCGACAGTGACCTCACTCAGTCTTGACAATTAGGTTGTCCCTTTGAACCATGATTTTGGGATCTCCAGTCAACACGGTTGGGTTTCCTTTGTCTCAACTTTATAATTTCATGGGCTTAAGTCTCATTCCTCTAGATGCCTTCTCAACTAGGTCTCTAGGCAAGCCTTTTGTAAGCGGATCCGCAATATTTTCCTTGGACCTAATGTAGTCAATACTTATGACTCCATTTTTGAGAAGTTGTCTGACGGTTTTATGCCTACGACGTATATGTCGAGATTTATCGTTGTACATTATATTTTTTGCCCTGCCAATAGTTGATTGATTGTCACAGTATATACATATTGCAGGCACTGGTTTCAACCAATTAGGAATATCCTCTAAGAAATTTCTTAGCCATTCGGCCTCTTCTCCACATGCATCTAATGCAACAAACTCAGATTCCATCGTTGATCTGGTTATAACGGTTTGTTTTGAGGATTTCCATGTCACAACTGCACCTCCCAAAGTAAACACATAACCACTTGTGGCCTTTGAGTCTTGTATATCAGATATCCAACTTGCATCAGTGTATCCTTCCACGACTTCCGGATATCTTGTATAGTGTAGACCATAATCACGAGTAAACCGTAAATACTTTAGTATTCTTACGATAGCATTCCAGTGTTCGGCTCCTGGATTACTTGTATATCTTGCAAGTCTACTTACGGTGAAGGCAATATCGGGTCTCGTACATGTCATTAAGTACATAAGACTACCTATCACTTTTGCATACTCATTCTGAGCAATACTTTCTTCTTTATTCTTTGACAAGTGTTGGCTTACATCAATAGGCGTTCTAGCCAAACCAACATCACCCTTGCTGAACTTGTCAAGAATTTTATCAACATAATGTGTTTGATTTAAAATAAGTCCTTCTTTAGTTCTTGTAATTTTTATTCCTAAAATTACATCAGCAAGTCCCATATCTTTCATATCGAATCTTGATTTCAACATGTCTTTTGTTGATTTGACCATGCGTTCATTGCTTCCTACAATAAGCATATCATCAACGTATAAGCCCAGAATAACGTAACCATGCTCTGTGTTCTTAACATATACACATTTGTCACATTCATTAATTTTGAATCCATTTGACAACATGGCACTATCAAATTTTTCGTGCCACTATTTAGGTGCTTGTTTAAGTCCATATAAGGACTTCACCAGCTTGCACACTTTTCTTTCTTGTCCATGAGCAATACAACCCTCAGGCTGCTCCATGTATATCTCTTCTTCAAGATCTCCATTAAGAAATGCAGTCTTGACATCCATCTGATGAATTTCAAGATTCCGCAAAGCGGCAATAGCTACTATCAATCTTATAGAACTTATTCTTGTTACCGGAGATATAAGTATCAAAGTAGTCAAGACCTTCACGTTGTCTATAACCTTTGATTACAAGTCTGGCCTTATATTTATCAATTGTTCCATCTGCTTTCATTTTTCTTTTGAATATCCATTTAGAACCAAGTGTTCTAATTCTAGGTGGGAGATCTACCAATTCCCAAGTGTGATTTTGCATGATGGAATCAATTTCATTTTTTATGGCTTCCTTCCATAAAGGTCCCTCATCAGAGTTTACAGCCTCTTTATAAGTTTGAGGTTCAGCTTCTAGCATATAGGTTAGGAAGTCATGGCCAAATGACTTTTCTACCCTTGCTCTTTTGCTTCGTCTAGGCTCTTCTAACCCATCATCCTCTTTAGAATGTTCATCTTGAACACGTGGTATTTCCTCATTATCCTCATGAATTCGTTTAGATAATCTCGATTCATCTAATTTCGGCTTATAAGGAAATACATGTTCATAAAACGTAGCATTTCTAGACTCCATTATAGTATTCTTGTGAATATCTGGGTTTTCAGAATAATACACAAGGAATCTATATGCACTGCTATTTTGTGCATATCCAATGAAGACACAATCAACTGTCTTAGGTCCTATCTTCATTTTCTTTGGAGCTGGGGCCATAACTTTGGCTAAGCACCCCCACACTTTCAAGTAGTTATATGAAGGTTTCCTACCTTTAAATAATTCATATGGGGTTTTATCAACTTCTTTTCGAGGTACCTTATTTAAAAGATAATTTGCTGATAAAACAGCTTCCCCCCACATGTTCTGTGGTAACCCAGAACTTATAAGCATCGCATTCATCATCTCTTTTAGAGTGCGATTCTTTCTTTCAGCAACACCGTTAGATTGAGGAGAGTATGGTGGTGTAACCTCATGAATAATTCCGTGTTGGACACAAAAGGAGCCAAACGGTTCAACATATTCACCTCCACGGTCACTTCTTACCATTTTAATTTTCTTACTAAGTTGATTTTCAACTTCAGCTTTGTACATGGCAAATTTTCCTATAGCCTCATCTTTGCTTTTAAGCAGGTATACATAACAATATTTTGTACTATCGTCAATGAAAGTTACAAAATATTTGTTTCCACCTCTTGTTTGAGCAAACTTTAAGTCACAAATATCACTGTGAATTAGCTCAAGAGGTTTTGTTTTCCTTTCTATAATTTTGAAAGGTGTTCGCATTTGTTTTGCCTCTACACAAGTTTCACACTTGTGACTATTATCGATGTTGAATGTGGGTATATGATCCAAGTGAATTAATCTACGTATAGAGTTATAATTCACATGACCAAGTCTACCATGCCACAAACTACTTGACTCAAGCATATAAATGGAAGACTTTTCTTTATTCATTTCATTTTTCTTGATGGTCATTACATTCATTTTCATCATGCCATCAGTTACATAGCCCCTACCCACATACATTCCATTTTTGGTCAACACAATTTTCTGAGACTCAATTACAATTCGGAACCCATGAGTATCCAGTAATGTCCCAGAGATAAGGTTCTTCCTGATATCGGGCACATACAAGACATTTGTAAGCTTGACTTCTTTTCCCGATGTCATCTTCAGAAAGATCGTCCCTTTCCCCTTGATATCTGAGGTAGCAGAGTTTCCCATGTATATTTTCTCTGCATGCTCAAGCATATTCAGACTAGAAAAAGCATTTCTATCTGAACAAACATGGCGTGTTGCTCCAGTGTCTAGCCACCATTCCTTGTGGTTGGAGTCCACCAAGTTAACTTCTGAGATTACCGCAACAAGATCTTCATTTGTGTCCATTGCATTGATCTCTTGCCTCCTTCTCTTTGGAAGCCTACATTCGGTTGACTTGTGACCAAGCTTGTCACAGTTGAAACATTTTCCCAAGAACTTGGGTTGTGGTTTCTTCTTGAACACTCCTCCCTTTGGCCCAATTTTGTTCTTTTCGGCCTTATATCTCCTAGAGCTTTCACTATGCTCCACAAAATTTGCTTTAGCATCAAACCTTTTCTCAGTTTTTCTATTGTCCTCTTCGATACGAAGACGAACAATTAGATCTTCAAGACTCATCTCCTTTCGTTTGTGCTTGAGATAGTTCTTGAAATCTTTCCATCCATGTGGCAATTTTTCAATTACCGAGGCGACCTGAAAAGACTCACTTATTTGTATTCCTTCGTCATGCATTTCGTGTATGATCAATTGTAAATCTTGCACTTGACTCACCACGGTTTTGGAATCTACCATTTTAAAATCTAAGAACCGGCCCACGATAAATTTCTTGGCGCCCGCGTCCTCAGTTTTATATTTATGGGATAAAGAATCCCACAGTTCCTTGGCAGTTCTTTTTGCACTATATACGTTATACAATGCATCACATAAACTATTCAATACATAGTTTCTACACAAATAATCAGAGTTATTCCATGAGTTGAATGCTATAAGCACTTGAGGATCACTTTCATCCTCATGCAACTTTGGTCCTTCCTCGGTTAGCAACCTTGCTAGACCCAAAGTGGTCAAGTAGAAAAACATCTTCTGCTGCCACCTCTTGAAGTTCAAGCCATCAAACTTCTCAGGTCGTTTAGCATGATTTACCGGAACTGACACCGGTGTCATTGTGGTTGGCACTCGTGCCACAAGACCACTTGGGACTTGACCCGAAGGTACGTTCCCGGCCGCAGCCACGTTTCCATGTTGGCCCAAAGGCAAAGGTATCTCCCCGACATTAACCATGTCGAGGTCTGTGGGAAGAGTTCCATCATTTCCATTCACACCGTTCATGTTTTGGGTTTCCATTTTTCTACAAAAGAAACCAATTAGTTAGTATACCGATATAGAGAAAAATTAGAAAACCTTTAAACTTTCGCAACCCGTTAAATATTTTATTTAATTTTTTTTTTAATTAAAATACACTTTAAGATTGTTGGAAAATATTATAAAATAATCAACAAGTTGCTAATATTAAAATAAAATTTAACAATAAAGTTTATAAATTGTAACTCAACCTTTTACCGAATACAAGTTCAACACCGTAAAGAAAAAAGTCGAGGCGTGTTGGACATTTTCCTTAAAGTGTATTCGCTCTCCCTCGGGTGTTGGATTCAGCGAGCGTACACCTCCCAGGATACAACGACTCCGAACTAGCACCTTACACCAAAGGTCTAGTTCAAGCGAACTAGAACTCGAACCTTTCTCTATCACCAACCGAACGAAGAAATGAAGAAGAGGGAGAACAATAACACAAGAATTCTTGAGTTTGGATGATTGAAAATTTAAGAGAAAGACCATCTATTTATAGTCTCATCTCTTCCACCTCTTGAATTCTAAGAATCAATGCAACCTTAAAGACAAAATTGAAAGGTTGTAACCTAAACATTCAAGAGGATGAAATGAGCATAACTCACATTCAAATTAGAATATAAAAACAATTTTTTATTCAATATGGGAAATATGATTTATAATCATATAATATACAACAGTATTCAATTACTTTTGCTGCAGTTGACGTAGTCATCATCGGGAAAGTGACCCTTAACTCTGGGATGGACAGAGATCGTTTTCTCTTGTTATCCATCACTACTCACTCACTGTCATAGTGTCACTTACTCACTGGCTCACTGTCAGGTAGACAAAAAAAAAATTAAGTCAGTCTCAAATTAAACAAATTGAAGTATTGAAGCATATAGTGTTAAAAAAAAATATTAACTCATTGTTTGTCCCTGAATTTGTCTGAATTCTGATTTTTTTTTAATCAGAATTCAGTCCTAACTCCTAAGTATACATATAATGTATTCATTGTATGACAAATTAATTTGTCATATAGAGATATATCATATAGAATACACTGTATCCTATATGATACCTCTCTTCAATACAGTCAAGTTTCATACACAGTGATATTACAGTGTATACCAAATTACAGTGTATTCTATACATTTATACAGTGTATACCAAATTGGCAAATCAAATTGGCAAATTGGCTTCTATTATGTTGATAAATCAATAATGCTATGCAGTCATTATGTTGATCAATATGATCAATACAGTCATTCTATATGATCAATACAGTCATTATGTTGATAAATCAATAATGCTATACACTGTAATTCAGCAAGGCAGAGTCATAGTTTCATACAGAGAGAGAGACATTGCTATACACTGTGATTAAACAATTAGAATTCAGACAATCAGAATTTAATTTAGGGTTCAAACCAAATTAAATTAGGGTTTAGTCAAACTGTGAGTCAATTCTATACACTATAATTAAATTAGGTTTTTAGAAATTTAATCAAACTGTGAGTCAATAACCCAGAAATTAGGGTTCAAAATTAGAAACCCAGAAATTAGGGTTCCAAATCGAAACCCCTAATTGTCTAATTCGAAACCAAACAAATTTATAATCAAAACAATTGACTCTTCACTCTTCACATGCTTCAAAATCAGAACCCCTAATTGAGTCAGTTTGAGTCCATACCTTTCTGCGAGTCAAAATTCGGCTGAATCGAAGCTACTTGAAGAACAATTGAAACTCTCTCTTCTCGAATCGTCGAAATCGGAGCTCTCTACCTCTCTGTTTGGACGGAATCGGAGCTCCGAGCTCTCTGCCTCTCGTCTCTCTCTCGCCTCTCAGTCTCGTCTCTGTGTCTGAAGAATGAATTCGACAGTGTGGTGGTGTGATTCGTGTGTGTCGACTGTCGTGTGTGAGTGTGAAAGACTAAACGCACCATTTGAATGGATGGGGTCGGTCGGTTCGGTTTATTGGTCGGTTCTTAAGTTCCGAACCGAAACCGAACCGACCAAAACCGAACCGATCAAAACCGACCAATTTTTGGTTCGGTCGGTTTTAATCGGTTCGGTTTTTTTTGAACACCCCTAAGAGAGCCACTTGGAGAAAAGATTCAGCTCTAAGAGACGGTTCTGACATTGGTGTAAGGATCTAATTTCTACTTATTATGGTTTTGATTGAATAAATTTCGAGAAACTGAAACTTATTGTTTTTAGTATCATCTTTCTTCTATTTTTTGATGGAAAAAATATTAATATTATTAAGAAACTAACCTGACGTTATGTTGGACGGTCGAAGCAACAGATGGTGGAACAGACTCGTATCGTGATCCCACCTAATGTTATTCAATAAGCCATAATCGAATGTATGGAAATTAATTATAATTTATCACAATTTCCCACCATGATCACAACGGGCTCGAAACCAAAACTTTTTCATTTAAGTGTAAGACTCAAATCGCTACGGTGTCCTCTCGAGAACAATAATTTTATATCGTTATTAATTTATATTTTTTCACATAAACGTAAATTTTAACCTCAAATTACATCTTACCATTTATAATTATAAAGTTATTTATTATAAAGCACACTCTTTATAGGATTGAGTGATTAACTTTCCTCTTTACACATCTTCTTGACATAATATTGCGCATGAAGTGTGTGGTGTATGTATTAAAAAGGAAATGTATCATGTGTTAAAAAAGTCAATCAGTTTTTATTTATGATCATTAGATAAGGAGTCACGCAAGAATATTTGTATAAATAAGCTTTTAAAAACTAAATATATTTTGTTCTCGTTAATAATGAGTAACTGCCTTAGTTAAGTAATTTAGAATAGAAGATTTTCTTATTTCTATAGTAATTGTTTAATTAAATGCAAAATAATATTTCCTAATCATATGTGTGCACAAAAAAAGTAATTAATAACATGCATGTGTTTGATGTATATGGATCCGCGCGTATAGATAGACTTGGTGGGAGGCTACTACGACGCCAGAGACAACTTGAAGTTCAATTTTCCGATGGCGTTCACAACAACAACGTTGGCGTGGAGCGTGATAGAGTTCGGAAAAATGTGATAGAAATAATGAGAGATATATTATTGATGTGTGATGTGAATTACAAGAAACCTCTATTTATAGAGGTAATAAGAATAGAATAGGAAACCCTAATATATGTGAGAAAGGAAACATAAATATAGGAAACTAAATATAGGAAATCTAATATAATCTAACAGCCCCTCGCAAACTCAATGCGGTGAAACAAGAATTGAGTTTGATGTTTGATAGTATTGAATTGTGGCGAGGGTTGCAGCTGTCGAGGATGTTGTCGAAGTGATGCGGCGAGGATTGAGGATAGAGGATGCGCGCTGCTCACGGCCGATGGCGGATGCCTGATGCCCGTATGCGTTGAATGATGCATGATGCCTGATGGCAGATGGGGAGATAAAAGCTGCCCGATGATGCCAGATGGCTGGTGGCGAGATAGCAGATGCCCAATGATTGCCAGATACCTGATGGCTAATGGCGAGATAGCAGCTGCCCAATGATTGCCAGATGTCTGATGGCTGATGGCGAGATAGCAGCTGTCCAATAATTACCAGATGTCTGATGGATGATGGCGAGATAGCAAATGCCCAATGATTGCCAGATGCCTGATCGCGAGATAGCAGCTGCCCAATGATTGCCAGACGCTTGATGCTTGATCAAGTGTGGGTTGATTCGAGCAAGCGGGTACAGAAAGAGTAGGGATTGAGAAATTGAGATTGATTGAGTTACGGGATCGAAGTGGTGGAATCAAGATCAATTGATGACGAAGAAACGAGATTGTGCGAGGAAAATTAATAAGGTATAGAGTAAAAGAAGAACCGATTTGTTTGAGAAAGAAAATAATAGAATAAGGGAAAAGACAAAAAAAGGAATAGAGACAGTGTTTGAACTTGGTAGAGGAGATATAGAATATTGAGATTTGAATGTTTGCGGAAGCGAGATCGCTAGAGATTGAGATTTGAATTGCCTTGCCCACCCGTCAGAATCACGAATCATCGACGAGTGGGCAAAGCGAAATATGTGTAGAGATTTGATCAAGAATCGATTATGCCCTAGAAGCCATCCGTTGGGGCACAGAATACTTCATTAAGGCCACCAACACCCCTAACGTGGTGGTGGCGGGCGTCGGGGACCCCAACGAGGACCACGTCTGCTGGGAGAGGCCCGAGCAGATGGACACTCCTCGTACCTCCTACGTTGTCAACCAATCCCACCCGGGAACTGAAGTCTCCGCCGAAATCGCAGCTGCACTTGCTGCTTCTTCCATTGCATTCAGAACTAGTGATCCCAAATATTCCAACTTCCTCTACAACAGAGCATGTTCTGTGAGTACTAATTAATCAACAACAACAAGATACAACAGTGTCTGAAATTTGTGAATTTTTGGGTTTTCAAATATGAAGTATACGTAATGAAACTTATGTGTTTAATCAGGTGTTCGACTTTGCAAATAAATATCGGGGGTCCTACAATGATAGTCTTGGGGGAGCGGTGTGCCCTTTTTGTTGTGACTTTGGCGGTTACATGGTAGGCGTCTTTTGGTTCTCACTGGTCACAATATTTATATGTTATTATAGTTAAGGAAATGTTTGGTTGAATGTGTGTTGATTAATTACAGGACGAGCTGGTACGGGCAGCAGCTTGGCTATACAAAGCGGGCAACTCAGGTTTTTATTGGAAATTTGTAAAAGAGACAATCCCGTATGTGTTGGATTTCATAATCTCGACTAAATGTTTGGAGGAGTAAAATACAATTACAATCTTGGAACGTGGCTGTGGTTAGGAGAATAAGCAAGAGCAAGAAAGCTCCTATATTAGTCCTTATTATAATAGTTATTAGTTTTTAATTCTTAGTTATTAGGATTTGAATTCTTCCGTTTTATCTTTTATTGCTTTTATTACTAGTATGTAACTGTTGTAATTTTCTTGTATTTAAGTGCAAGCAAACCAAGAAAAAGGGGTGGATTGGTTTTGTAAATATCCCATGTTTGTTTTTCTTTCTCTATTCTTTTGGGTTGTGATCCCTTAGTTATTTGAAGCAATATACTGCTCACTTTGATTTCCGAAACAACATTTGGTATCAGAGCTTAAAAGATTAACAACCAATGGGGAACCAAGTACACAAAATAGTAGCAGAAGGCTCACTAGGAATAAGAGCTCAAACACATGGAGGATTGCCAATCACCTACCCTATGCTCACAGACACCAACTATGTTGTGTGGGCTGTGAGGATGAAGATTCTAATGCGAGCATTAGGAGTATGGGTTGCAATAGAAGAAGAGACGACGGTCAATGATGAAAGAGATATGACAGCTTTGGTTGTAATATCACAGGCCATCCCGGATGCGGTGATGATGGCGATATCAGACATGGAGACCGGAAAAGGAGTCTGGCAAGCCCTCAAGGAGATGAGGGTAAGAGATGCGAGGGTCATGAAGGCAAATGCCCTGGTACTGAAGCGTGAGTTTGACAGGCTCATCATGAAAGAAAATGAATCTGTAAGTGATTTCACTCTAAAATTGTCTAATATTGTGAACCATATTAGAACGTTGGGAGGTAAAGTAACAGAGGAGGAGGTTGTAGAGAAACTCTTTGAATCTCTACCCGAAAAATTCTTGCATATAGTTAGAACAATCCAACAGTGGGGTGACATGTCAATTATGACAGTGTCCGAAGCTGTATGACGCCTGAGGGCGTTCGAGTCTTACTTGAAGAGTAGACAAAGTGAGAGGAAGGAAGGTGAACAACTATTGTTAACTCGGGCCGAATGGGAAGCCCTAACTGAAAAGGAATCACGAATTTGAAGAAGTCACGGTCGTGGCAAGAGGGCTCTGGCAGAGGAGAAGAAGCCCAAGGCCGAAAAGAAGCCGACAGAGGAGAAGGCTCTAGCGACGAAGAAACTTGACAAGAAGGCCAGCAGGGTCGCGATTCCGGTGTCGAAGTTGAAGGAGGCGGAGCTGATCCGACGCCACGAGAAAGAGCGGGGAAAGCTCACGAGGAAGGAGGTGGCAGCGGCAACACCTATTACTGCCAGGAGGAGCCAATCTCCGGCTAGTACACAACGTGTGACGCCGACGACGATGCCCAACACGTTGGAGTTATTGTTCGACGAATCGAGCGGCGTTGTTTTGTACTGGAAGAAGAAATCGGACGAGGAGGCGTCGCCGGTTATTGCCGGGAGAACCCGATCTCCGGTGAATATGCGGGGCGAGATGCCTACAACGATAAGTTCGCTCGCCGTAATCGTGACCTCATGCGCGGCGGTGGAGAAGCACATGCTGAATGGCGATCTATTCATCAGGAACTTCTCCGACAGGATGCCGCTCCGATACAGAAAATACCAGTGGAGTGACGGGAGCATATACGAGGGAGAGAGGCGGCGAGACAAGGCCTCCGAGAAGGGGAGTTTCTCGTGGTCGTTGGGAGCAACGTTCGAAGGCGAGTTCAAATCAGGCCGAATGGAAAAATACAAAATTGTCATCGGACATGATGACAACACCTCATGTGGCTTGTGGAGGGGTGATCGGAAGCACGACCATAACAAGAAGCAGTGCGTCAACAATGATCATTACGACAACGTATGGAGGCGGAACTTGCTAGGTGGGCAAGGCTGGTACGTGTGGCTGAATGGGTACGAGTACGTCTAGAAATGGAGAAACGGCGCGATCTCCGGCAGAGGGGTCTTGATGTTGTCAAACGGGAACCGATACGACGTTCAATCGGAAAACAGAGTTCACGAAAGGAACAAGATACTCACGTGGACGGGCCGGAGCTGTTGTGTGGGTAAGTGGAGCAAGAATTTGAAGATTCACCAGCTAAATGAGACGTTCTATCTCGAAATCGAGAAGGATAGGAATGAACAAGAACATGCTATTGCATTAGATCCAAAGAGCAAAACGGCCGGAGGCACGGAGACGCCATGGGCTCAGACACCCATTACGGACTTGACGGTCGTAGGTGAGGGAAGAGGTACAGTGATTTCACTAAAACTAGATGGGTTATCGGTTTCGGTGTCGGGGCTGACTGTAATGGATCCACAATGGTATTTGACTATTTTGAAAAGCTTGAAAATTACTAGTGATGCTGAAATTTCAGATATCAAGAAAGCTAGATTGTTGTTGACTAATCCGAAGCACCCTCATGATTGGATTGTTGCTGCAAAACTTGAGGAGGTTGCGGGTAAAGTTCAGGTGGCTAGGCAGCTTATACAAAAAGGATGCAAGGATTGTTCTATGAGTGAAGGTGTGTTGGACAAAATTGATAAAAATGGCAAAAGTTGACATATGTGTTAACAAGTGAATGGGTCAACTTGAGCCGTGATTTTGGAACGCTTTGACTCGGCCTAGAATGATGTGAAACACGTTTACATAATCTAGGATATGAGAGCTTTCCAACAGTATATCACGAGCTCTAAACGGACAAGAGGTGAATGAGAAATTGAACCTCAAAGATGACCACTTGAAATAAGTTGTGCTGAAAATTTGGGGACCGAAAGTCCGCCACATTTTCACTAAGGCAAAAAAATGAATTTCCATCAATAATTTTAATTTGTAAATTGAGAATAATATTTTCCAATATAATTCGGAAATAAATATTTTTCAAGTTAGTAAATTTGGGAATAAATATTGTTTCCTGAAATCGGAAATAATATTCTGCAACTTGTAATGTGGAAATAAATAAATATTTTCGGAATATTTATATTGAAGAATTAAATATTTTCAGAATATTTTTGTTCATGAATAAAATATTTCGGTGATATTTTCTAAATGTAAAATATTTCCAAAATAATTATTTGGAAATAAGTGTGGTCACATTATGTCATTAAAAGAAAAAATCTCTTAATTGAAAATTAAGAGAATATTTCGAGATATTGTCTTTCACCCCAAGAAAGAAATTTGTAATTATTTCCTTCCCTTTCTCTTTGGTTTCAACTTTTCCCTAAGCCTATAAATAGATAGCTTTTGTAGAGAAATAGAGACACATCGAAAAATACCCTACCCGACCATCTCTCTCTCTAGTTCATCTTGCCTGATTCTCTCTACATCACGGTTCAGAGTTCGCCTACGATCGACGTTGTATCCTGGGAGCGATTTGTCCATACAGGGGCAAAATTCGTCTCAAGGAAAGCAGATTACCGTGCCTCGTCGATAATCGTTTCTTCCTTTTTCATCTGTCCAATACCGATTCACAGGTCAAGATATTCAATAATAATAAAGTATTATTCATTGTGTTCGTCTTTTTCAATTTATTTAATTATTGCATGCATGCTTGAATGAATGTATTAATTGCTCGATTTGCGTTTATGGACTAACCCCGTATGTAACAATCTTGAGACGAATTTTTGTGTTGTAGTTTTTCCATAAACGCTTTCTAACCCAACGAACAGGTTACCATGGCGGAATTAATCTGATTTGACATTTGGTCAAACAGACTCGATAAAACGATTTACTCAAACTTTTTAAAATTATTGTTAATAAAAAAGATTAACTTAATGTTCATGATTTATTGGTTTGAAATAATCAGATTTGGTTATTATTTTTCCTAAGTTTTAATTTTCAGAGCATCGAACCAAAATTCGAAAAGCTGTCCAGGAAAATTCTGCGCTGTCGATGTTTAAGTTTGGCTCGAAACGAAGCACCTCTGGTCAGAATCAAGTTTTGACCAAAACTACAAAGTTGTAGAGGACGGAA
Organism: Geranium rotundifolium; assembly: GCA_963920655.1. NCBI lineage: Eukaryota > Viridiplantae > Streptophyta > Magnoliopsida > Geraniales > Geraniaceae > Geranium > Geranium rotundifolium. The sequence continues at coordinate 21,653,922 of OY987313.1, read as the reverse complement.
AGAGGAATCTAAAGAAATTAATTTTAGAATTTTTGGATATCTGTAGCCCTCGCTACACATTCCGTACAGTAACGCTACTGAAAGTGACAGGCTGAAATTTAATTGATGAATCATTTATTATAAACTTGTTTATTAATTATAAATTAATGAGTTATCTAATGAGATTGTGATTATATGTTTTGTGTAGCAATTCATATACGATGAACAGATAAATAATTATTTGGAATCATCTTGATAAGATTTCAACGGATCATATGTGAGAAAACACACAAAAAAGGAGACAAGAGGGTGAGAGTGGTCTCTTGAAGAGTAAGAAACATGTACATAGATAAGTTTGTTTCTCCCTCATATTTTTATGCCATACTTGATTTGTGTGTTTAGATAATCAAGCAGGAGATGGTTTTTGTATATATGTAATATATATACTCACACACTTATACGATTACAAATATGATATGCTAATTTGTATATGTTAATATACTAAGATGAGTATGCTTCTTTGTAATATGTATATGTTCGTTATTATATTTGCAAGAATATGATGCTAATATATTTATATAGATATATAAAAGTGTGTGTACCGGTGTTTTGATCTATGTATACGTACATGGATGTTTCAATTAATATATTTAATATACATATATGACATGGTTCGATTATATATATATATATATATATATATATATATATATATATATATATATATATATATATATGAATGTCCAAGATTTAATGATTATATATGTGTGCTAAGAACGATTATGCATGCTTATAAACATATAGATGTATGTGTATATTTATGTATATGCTAAGGGCGATATTCACATGCATGTGTATTATTATATTATAGATGAATATATGAATATACATGCTAAGTGTGATATGAGTATATGTATGTATATGCCAAATTTACTAAATAGTTATGAGGACGAGATGCTTATGTAGTGTTGTAAATTTGACGTGTGAAATTGCACATTAATTGAGATGATATGATTTGACATAATTGGTCAAACAAGATGATGACCTACTTTATTCAATTGATGAATATAATGGTCTAACGTTGACCGATGCATGATTAATCGATTCTGTTTCCTTTTATGGAACACGTAAGAACGATTCAATTAATGTTTATATGTAATCGATCTGTTTCTAAGTGAAACACGTAAAGACGATTGACATAGAGTAATGTTGTGAGCCTCTGACTCAGTTGATCCTGTTCAATTTATAGAACACGTAGGGACAACTCCAACCAGGTTCCAACGTACAGGAACACGCTGGTTGTATGGGGGAACTACCTTCCTTTACAAGTAAAACCTAACGTTCTGTGTAGTAGAACTTTGTTCTCTACGGGTAGACGTTATGTGCAGTAGAACTTCGTTATCTACAGGTATAACCAGACCCTCGCGTGGTAGAACTACTCTCCACCAACGCGAGATCTGATTTTTGTGATCTGAATTATTTGTTCTATGTGAACACGTTATTTAATTCGATCTAATTTTGTTATTCGTTGTATCAGATATGGTTGACGAAAACGATAAAGCAACTGAACCAACGCTGCCAGCCGATATGTGGCTAAAATGGTGGAGGTCTAGAGAGATCCCACAAAAGAGCAAGAAACCTTAAGGAGGCGTTGCTAAGAAACCCAAGTCTAATGGGAAGTGCTTCAATTGCAACAAGCAAGTGCTCATGTCTTCCAAATACAGGATGCTGAAGAAAGGCAAAGAAGCTTGAAGCTAACATTGTGAATATCATGACACAATAGATGTATGACATCGATTCAAGTGCTTAGTTGAGATTTAGAAATTATATGTAATTTCAGTAAATTTCAAAGTTATGAATAAAATAAGAGAAACAATTCTTATATTTATATCATTAACTCACTTAAATACTTGTACAGTAGAAACAAGTTCACGATAATGGAAACACGTTCCATTTATAATGGAAACACAAACCGAACAGTTTCCAAGTATAATGACAACAAGTATATAGTGCTTAAGCAAATTATTCTTTGGAATAATATGGTCTTAATTATTATATACTGTGATGTTAAGTCAATTTGATTCGGTTCATAGATGAACACACACGAACAAATTGAAAGACTCTAGTGTTAATTTTGAATAACATGGTTTTTTACGAGAAAAATATAAATTGAGTTCTTATGATCCAACTCTAGACGAGAGTACGAAAAGGATATAGTGAACAGTGTCAATGCTTTAATTGATACATGTAGAGTTTATTCTATGCATAAACATGTATGAACGATTATTTTTAAATTTTTTTTAATTAATCGATTCTACGAGACATGTAAAATAGATTAAACAACGTATATGTTCCTTTGTGAAACACGTGAGATCAACATATGTTGGATTTGTTGATTGTAGGTCGGTATGATCTATCATGTTCAAGAACATAAAGGACAAAACCGAATGATCTTTGCGATCAACGAAAACACGTTGCAAAAACACATGTGAATAAATTGAATGTTTTCAATTATTCATCTAGAATGTGTGGAATCGAGTTAGAACAATTATTTCCATTATTGGAAAACGTTGAATTGTCTAAACTTGATATATGAAATTGAAATTAAACATTTTAATTGATCAATTTCATGAATGTTTTTTTTGGAAAAGAAGTAGTTCTGCGAAATGTCACTCACGTATCGAACATTCGCAAGAGAACTGTATCCAGCAACCTCTTAAGCTCACAAGGCGTTAAGATGGTGCAAGACTGGAATGAGTTTTGACTAAGAATGAGATGCATGTGGAAAATGATGAGAATCTTTCATGCAAGTCCAAAATGATGAATAAAATAAGAGGGACGCTTCTTATGTTTAATTCAAAAAATTATTGTATGGATTACATGTAAACTTGGACAAGTTGACTACGTAGCGCTGCGTAGGTTAACAAATGTAGAATCCCTAAATTCTAAGTGTGAATTTATTAAGTCAAAAACCAACGAGATCTTCTTTCCTTACGTCGCAAAGAAAAACCGTCTGATTTAACCTTTAATTGGTTGTCACAATACATGTGGGGGAAAACTGTACGTCAGTTAGTCACTTTTTAAATAAAGTAACCCAACAAGAAATCAGACAAGATACTTTAGGAATTATGGAAAAGAAACGAACATTCCAATAATTGCTTTAAAATGTGGGGGGTACCTTGCCAAGGTAACAACCCTTTACAAGAGGCAATGAAGTAAGTTCCAAAACGTTGGACTGTATTTTCATCGCATACGCTTTGCATAGTGGTATCGGTTCTTGATGTATGAATCAAACAGATTTCGAAATACAGAAGAACACGATAATGGAGTTAAAGAATGTTTAGTTCTTTGAACACATGTGTCCATGAAAAAGGGAATCGTAAGAATACTAAGGTATGTACGAGGAACCCATAACTATGGACTATACTATGCAAGAGAACCTGCCGTGCTAGAGGTATACTCTTATGCTTGTTGGATATCTAATGTAAGGGATGTCAAAGACAAGAGGAGAAACGTCTCAACCCTAGCAGGAGGAGTTGTGTCATGGAAATCCTCACGACAAACGATAATAACCAGATTAACATGTAAATCTGAGTTTGAAGCTTTGGATAAAGCTGTGGAAGAAGCCGATGAGCTACGTAATTTTCTAGAGGATATTCCTAAATGGCAAAAGCTTGTGCCTAAAATATGTGTGCATTGTGATCACCAAGCAACTATTTGTAGTGCACAGAGCTTGAGGGTAACGGTAAAGATCGACATATGCGTCATCGACATAACATCGTTAAACAACTGATCTCTATGAGAATTATCTATGTTGACTTGATAAGTTCAAATGATAATATTGCGGATCCGCTAACCGTTGTGTTAAATAGAGATCAAGTTGATAAACATCGAAAGGAATGCGGCTCAAGCCCATATAATTAAGGCTTCATGTGAAGGAAAACCCAACCTAGTTGACTGGAGATCCCAAGATCTAGGTTCAAAGGGACAACCTAATTGCATGAACCTTGTGCGGTCACTGTGGGGGTAACCCCGAGACCATTCCTATGATGTCAAACAGTGACATAATAATGGATCAGGTTAAGCTATGCTTTTATTGATACTTTGTGCATCACGAAGTTGAGCAAAAGGTATCACCTATGTGAGAGTGAAGTGTGGTCGCTTCAAAAGAAACTTATGGGGCTTAGTTCTCTTAATCTCTTGCAGAACCAGGAGGTGTTCATGACCATAACGAACACAACTATGAGAACCTAACAACCGTGTTTGTTGATATATGTGTGAAGTATATGATCTCTTACGCTAAACGACAGAGAGTTCAAGGACATCGCGTCTACTCATCTGTCAGGAAGATAAGTATACTTTCACTAGGAAAGTTCAAAGGGGGTAACCTACTTATCCGATGCATATATCGACTGTAGAGAGTAATCACCACGTTGAAATTATTACACGTTCAATTTCATTCATGTGGGGGATTGTTGGACAAAATTGATAAAAATGGCAAAAGTTGACATATGTGTTAACAAGTGAATGGGTCAACTTGAGCCGTGATTTTGAAACGCTTTGACTCGGCCTAGAATGATGTGAAACACGTTTACATACTCGAGGATATGAGAGCTTTCCAACGGTATATCACGAGCTCTAAACGAACAAGAGGTGAATGAGAAATTGAACCTCAAAGATGACCACTTGAAATGAGTTGTGCTGAAAGTTTGGGGACCGAAAGTCCGCCACATTTTCACTAAGGCAAAAAAACAAATTTCCATCAATAATTTTAATTTGTAAATTGAGAATAATATTTTTCAATATAATTCGGAAATAAATATTTTCCAAGTTAGTAAATTTGGGAATAAATATTTTTTCCTGAAATCGGAAATAATATTCTGCAACTTGCAATGTGGAAATAAATAAATATTTTTGGAATATTTATATTGAAGAATTAAATATTTTCAGAATATTTTTATTCATGAATAAAATATTTCCGTGATATTTTCTAAATGTAAAATATTTTCAAAATAATTATTTGGAAATAAGTGTGGTCACATTATGCCATTAAAAGGAAAATTCTCTTAATTGGAAATTAAGAGAATATTTCGAGATATTGTCTTTCTCCCCAAGAAAGAAATTTGTAATTATTTCTTTCGTCGGTGTTTGTTTGGAAACTTGTCGACTTGCTAGTCCTGATGAAGCCAAGACAGTAATATTTGAAGCTAAGGCAGTGATAGCTACCAAGAAAGAAATTTGTAATTATTTCTTTCGTCGGTGTTTGTTTGGAAACTTGTCGACTTGCTAGTCCTGATGAAGCCAAGACAGTAATATTTAAAGCTAAGGCAGTGATAGCTAAGGGAGTGAAGACTATCTCAAATTCTGTGAAATTATGGATCCAAGCTTTCAAGTTGGAGCATAAGGATGTAAATAGGAGTAGAGTTTTGAGAAAAGGACCAGAGCACATTCTTGATTCAGTCAGGCTGTGGAAGGCATTAATGTGTTTTCAAGAACTGTGGAGTGTTGTCTTTTACACATTCACTTATGGCTTGTGGCTTGTATATGCAAGACTTGATATTTATGATCAAGCCAAGAAGATTCCCAATAGAGCAAGAGAGAAGTTATGGAAGGAGCAACAGTTTGGATTACAACCTCCTGGCTCAAAAAAGCTCATGGTCATGGAAATAACAACACTTATGGAAAATAATATGAAAATAAGGAAAAGGTGGAAATTGGAGATGTGAGCTGGAGATCGAGATTAGGGGGGAGTGTTGGATTTCATAATCTCGACTAAATGTTTGGAGGAGTAAAATGCAATTACAATCTTGGAACGTGGTTGTGGTTAGGAGAATAAGCAAGAGCAAGAAAGCTCTTATATTAGTCTTTATTATAATAGTTATTAGTTTTTAATTCTTAGTTATTAGGATTTGAATTCTTGCGTTTTATCTTTTATTGCTTTTATTACTAGTATGTAACTGTTGTAATTTTCTTGTATTTAAGTGCAAGCAAACCAAGAAAAAGGTGTGGATTGGTTTTGTAAATATCCCATGTTTGTTTTTCTTTCTCTATTCTTTTGGGTTGTGATCCCTTAGTTATTTGAAGCAATATATTGCTCACTTTGATTTCCGAAACAACAGTATGTTCCTGACAACGCCGGGGAGTTTGGGTGGGACAGCAAGCAAGCCGGCATCAACGTGCTCGTTTCTCAATGGATCATCAACGACCCTGCCAACTCAAGTCCCTTCGTCCCCAAGTCTGACCAGTTTATATGCTCATTGTTGCCCGACTCCCCCACCAAATGGGTCAATTACTCCCCCGGCGGCCTCATGTTTAAAAATGGTGGAAGCAACATGCAACACCCTACTGCACTCGCCTTCCTGGCCCTTGTTTATTCCAAGTATTTGGGTAATCAACAGGTTCGTTGCGGCGGCAACAGCTTTGCCGACTCGGCAAGCCTTGTACGACTCGCAAGAGGGCAGGTTGATTATATACTTGGAAACAATCCGCTGGGTCTATCCTACATGGTAGGGTACGGAAGTAAGAATCCTCAGCGGATCCACCATAGGGCGGCGTCGCTACCATCGTTAGATCAAAAGCCCGAAAAGATGGGGTCCAAGGACGGAAACTCCTACATCTTCACAGCCAATCCTAACCCCAACGTGCTCGTTGGAGCTGTTCCTGGAGGACCCAATGCCAATGATCAGTACTCCGATGATCGTGCCGATTTCAGGACATCAGAACCGACCACATATATAAATTCGCCTCTTGTGGGCTTGTTGGCTTACTTCAAGGCACATCCACAAAAGAAGCAAGGATCGTGTTGTTGTATTTCATTTTCAAAAGAATAAGCGTCGTCACTCGTCATCCAACAACTTATGTTCATATTTCTGAAGAATAAAAATGGCCATATTTAACTAACAAGAATGATTAATTAATTAATTAAATGTCTATGCCTAATAAAACTTTCTGAACATCATTATAATACAATTACAAATAATGAAGCAGAGGGCATAAACTTAAAATATGAATTTGTAACCGTTTCAAGATCAAGCAAATAAATGCATAATCATCACAACTGTAAAAGCACCAAGTATCTTAAGATAGATCCAAAAATATCCATCAAAATTCAATAGTAAGACTAGAAAAGAACCTCTTGTCAAACAACATGTTAAATAAGAAAGATGAGGAGAAATTTATTTTCAACCAATAAAAGTGTAGACAACATAAAAATGAAAACACAGTATAGAACTTTTCGACAAGACCAACTTAACAAAGACACGAGCACTCAAAACATGGAGGGTATTTTTACTATCATCGAGGCAAATATTTCAATATATAGAAAATTACTAAACAAATATTCACTAGCACAAAAAATTGTTTTATCGTATCTAGGCAAGCCCATGAACACCCCTAACTTTGTCAACACAATCTAACAATAATGTGACATGCATAACAGACGATACCAAAACAAGGCTTATCATTTTGCAACATTCTCATGTTAGAAATGAATTTGATGCCAAGGTTAACAGGTTTTGACATTTTTGCAAGAAAATATCCATTAATAGATAGGGTTTGAGTAATGAAACCAGTTCCACCTAGCATAAAATATACCATCAAACCAACCCAGCAGAAAGGCTTTGGCAAAAGCCATCAAAGTCCCACAAAATGTACATTAAGTCGATTTCAGTATATTAATGTCTTGAAAATTATGACACATACGAAATGCCATGTCGTCAAATTAAGATTCGTGTCGGTTGATTGTTCGTCCAACAACCACAACCAACATGACCACAACGCAGAGCATGTAAGCTGCATCCACCAATCGATCGAAAGGACTCGAGTTCTCAGTTGTCACCTCATTGTCTGCGGGAGGAAATAACTGGCTCACGAGCTTTGCAATCTTCTCAATCATATCGCACACTTTTGCTTTGGTACCATGAAAAATCCACCTCACAAAGTCTGCTGCTGGAATTGAGTTGTTGGTATTCTGGTCAGAACTTGGAAGACCATTTACTTCAGCTGCACATAGATTACAGAATCTCAAATATTATGATAATCAAATGCATTTCGAACAAAGTAATGGTCCCAACTTCATTTTAATGGTCCCAACTTCATTTTAATGAACTTCTCCATATCTACTAATTCTTGCTATGGGGGTGTGGCTGGGATAGAAAGTCACGAGAAAACACTAAATTAAGTCATTGATTGAAGAAATTCATGTGCAAAAGGACCTCATTTCAATCAAAGGAACAAAGAAACGTCATTTTGCACCCCTGAATATGACAGAATGAAAAAATCGGATAAGCTTGATCATACAAAACTAAAGAACTTGATGCTGACCTGCATGAAATGCCTGTCTGAGCTCTTGCACAACCTCATTTCTTAAAACAGCATTCCACACTTCTTTATCCGAAGATAGAGAAATGACCATCCTCTGCAAATAACAGCAACCTTAAGAAGGCTACATACATAACCTTTTAGATATAAAAAGGTGTATGTTTGAAATGAATATACAAGGCACCTGAACACATGGGTCAGTTTGCAGTAAATGAAAAGCATCATAAACACGGTCATATCCACTATGCTGGAGCATTCTGGAGTCAGATAGATGCAAAGAGGGCTCCATCCAGTCCAATTCTGAACCAACTGGAGAAACTCTGAGGCAAAAAACAACTAGAATTGTAACATTATTTTTTATGAGAACAAATATCAATGTGTTTTTCCCGTGTGAATCAAATGTTCCTTTCATCTTATCTTGAAGTAGACATATGGAGATACACTACAACTCCCATCCCTTCCTCAGTCACTCACTCTTATACAGTGCATAAACAAATAAAAAAATTCAATTTGGCCGGTAACGGGCTTTGAAACAGAGTATTTGAACCGACATGGAAACCGCATAGCAGCCTTGAGTCAGAAACACCATTTATAGTATTGCATTCAAATAATTTAAGCACAATCAAGTTTTATCAAGAATCACCCTTGTGTATCCATACCATCTAAAAAGACTTGCACATCATTTTCCTTGTATAATGGTGAAATAAAAGCAAGACAAGTTTGAGTTCATAACCCATATTTAAACACCATCACAATTCTAGTACTCTAAAAGGAATTTCAGCTTATGGGTAAGCTGAATGGTAGGTGTTCAATCACCATCACCATTGACCAACACCAAAAGCCCAAAATCCCAACCAAAATCAATCACTTTAGGGTTAATCTCAAAATCCAAATCATGTTCCAACCATTCAACAACAGTAACAGTGAATCAAACAGCAGAAATCGGTAAAAATGAAATTGAACCCCACAAAAAGACAGGACAAAAACAGAAACCAGGAAAATAAATAGAAAATCACAAATAACAAACTCAGAAAAGGGGTTATTTAGAGTATACTCACTGCTGCAGAGCGGAAACGGCGAGTCGAACCTCATCCAGGGAAGGAGCGGAGGTGAGAGAAGAATCTTGAGGAAAATCACAGGATCCGTCGTCTTCACTGCTCTCATAACCAGAGACGAGGACGAAATCATCGTCGTAGATGGGGTAAGAAGAAGAAGAGAAAAATGGGTTAGCGGGAGCGCCATAAAAGGAGGTGGCAGGGTCGAGGGAGAGAGATAGGCGGCGAGATTTGTCAGAGGAATAGGAGGTCCTCGTAGGGGAAGAAGGAGAAGAAGATTCGAAAGTTTTGGAAGAAGAGCCGGAGCCGGCGGTGGCGGGTCGGCCGAAGGTGCGGAAGATGTTGCCGCGGCGACCGCCGAACATGAGGGGACCGAGTCCGCCTCCACCACCACCACCCATAGCTGACCTTCCCATCGAAGACTGTGTGTGTGTCGTTTCTTCTCCTTCTTCTCTGAAAATCTGATGTTTGGATAGAGATAATGGGATTGGATTGTTTTGTATGCTTTTATGGCCTCTGTCTTTCTCTCACTTATGACTTCTTCAATCACTCCCTCTGTTTCTCTGTTTGGGACTCTACAGGAATGACTCTTGTGTTGTCAATGTGGATATATCTCAAATTTGTTCACCTTTGCTATTTAATAATAATAATTTCAAATATAGGAATCACATTCATATGGAAAAGCCCACCCTCTGGACAGTTCAATCAGGTTGAATGTTTAGGTTCTAGGCAAAAGTGAAAAGTTTGGGCATATAAGTGAAACGTTTGACTTCGAACACTAACATTCCACTTTCACCCAAATATTCCTCCCGTTCTAACGTTTTGGGTGTTCGTGCTTTTCAAATATCTTGGAAACAGTTATTCATACCAATTCAATATATTTATTCACAAATTGATTCTTAATTTGAATGGTTTAGATTTAAGCTAACTCATCTATGGCCATTTGGTGTAATTATTTATACTTTTTAATTTAATTTTTTCTTTTAACACAAGTATAAAGATATTTTCGTATTTTTATATCAATAAATTATTTTTTTTTTAATTATAAGATATAATTTACTTTATTTTAATTAAATTTATTTCTTAATTTACATTTTTATGATTTCATGATTTTATTTGTACGATTATATAATTTATAAAAAATACATTCCAGTTTTACAAACTATGTATTTATATTTTTTGTGACTCTAATTACACATGTTTCATTTTCATAATTGTGATGCATGTTTCATTTTCATAATGATGATGCATGCTTAATTTCATGTTGCATGATTCATAAACTATATGGAAACTAAATATAGTATTGAAAATTAATCGTTTACAGGGATAGTTATATGAATAATTTATGAAATGCGTGTTAAACAATGGATCGAGAAAACATTATAAGCACCAAATAATATATCATGAGTAATGAATAAGTTTAGGCAAGCTTATTTTGATGTAATTATTATAGGCAAAAAAATAATAGGGTTTTATTTTTAAAAATGTTTATATTTACCCATATACCCTTTTGACTATGAATTTATTTATTTATCAACAAATAAATGAATTAGTGACAACTATTGATTATTACCCTCTTACGAGTCGTAATAATTTTTATGGTTTTTTTGTAAGACATAGTTTATATTGGAGTACATCTTATATGTGTATTATACAAATAAAGCTAAGATATGAAATTTTAAGAGTACGATAGTATTAATATTTCTTTTTAAATAATGTTTAATTCATTTGATTTGATATCTTATTATTTGAGTGTGGTTCAATATTAATAAATATAAATATAATTACTAATCGTTTTCTGCTTAATAATATTTTATGAGCAACCTCAATCAAGAAGAAAAGTTCAATAATAAATATTAAAAAATTATAGTTTTAATTTAACCTTCAACATAATTACATTTCATGTTTATTTTGAAACAAGTGACCAGTTAGAATTAGAATACAAAATATCTTTGCATGCGATCATTCCATATCTCATTTGAACTCTGCAGTCAAACGTGCTCGAATGAATACTAGAATAGGTAATCTTCTTTCTCTTTTCAAACCTTGTTCGTGAGAAATGTTATGATAAAAAATATATTAAAAAATTCATAAAATATAGCTCTATTTTAGCTAATTATGTTACCCAAATGGACTTAATTTTAAATTTATTTGGATTTATCTAGTCTAATTCTGATTGAATGAACATACTACAATTCTCAATCCTTTAAACATCTCCAATTAGAGAGTGAAATAAGATACATGAGTCCCCCTCTAGCTGAAATATTAGTAATTTGGTTATGTTGGAAGGAATATTAGAGTTTGGAGGAGAATATTAGTCTTGATGGAGAAATGACAAAAATAACAGGGATGTGAAAGGTGAACTTTGCTATTATGTGATGTATGTGCCCCACCACACTATAATAAGAGAAAGAGATAGGTGTTTGTTTCAAATTTTGCTCTCTTGGATTGGATGGAGTCTCTCCAACCCCTCATGTCATCATCTTTTCAACATTAGCTTGGCCTATTTATATTGAAAATGAGGAGTTCATTTATTGACCACACATTCATCACAAGAAGCTTTACTTATTCTAATTTTGGGTAAATTGTGCATGACATCTCTTAAAATTTGATCACATTTAAATATCACATTTTAAGAATTTAATCATCATAAATATAAGAAAATGAAGCGCCAAATCTATGATACGAACACATTAGCGGTTAGGGCCCTAACATGACTATGCCACTGAAAGAACGTATTGAAAGCTACTTTTGTATATAGAAAATTTAGAAAAAAAATTAGAATTATATTTGTTTCGGTGAAATTTATTAATATTTTGATTTTAATCCTCTATATTCTTATTTACATTTTTACATAGAAATTACTCAAATAGTCAAACTAACCTTATTTTTCAACATCATATTTTATATAAACGGGTGTATTCAATTAGGATTTTAATGGATTTTGAATGACTTTTAAAAGTTCATGGATTCTCAAAGTTTACAAGACTCTTTCAAGTCTTGAAAGAGTCTTGATGATTTTAATGGAATGACTTTGCAAATCTCATGATTTGATATGATACTTCTAAAGACTTTTTTATGCCTACAAAGACTTTCAAAATCATTCAAAGTCATCCATTTCTCAAAATCATTTACAATACTTTAAAAAGTCATCAATTAAAGTTATTGACATTTACAATACCTTTAGATTTTACAAGTATTTTTAAAGTCATGATTGAATACCACAAGACCTTAAAAATATTTTTAAAGTCATGATTGAATGTCACAAGACTTTAAAAGTATTTCTAAAATCATGATTGAATACCACAAGACTTTGAAAGACTTCTTAAATCTATTAAAATAATTGAAAAGTAAGGTTAGTTTGACTATTTGAGTAATTTCTATGTAAAAATGTAAATCAAGACCTGAAAGAGTCTTGTAAACTTTGAGAATCCATGAACTTTTAAAAATCATTCAAAATCCATTAATATCCTAATTGAATACACCCGTTTATATAAAGTGTGATGTTGAAAAATAAGGTTAGTTTGACCATTTGAGTAATTTCTATGTAAAAATGTATACAAAACAACTTTCCTTCAAATATGAAACATAGGGGAATAATCAAGTGAGAACTCACTATTTACATGAGAAAATAAGAATCAATTTTGACAACGAAATGAAAATTTTTGGCTTAGATTTATTCTAACTTATTAATGACAATTGAGCGTAATTATTCATAACTTACTATTTATTTTTGTCTTTTAACACAAATATAAGGGTAAATCGTATTTTTATATTATTACACCATTTAAATATTTTCTTCTATAAACTTCAATATCTAATTTACTTATTTGTGACTTATTTTAGTTCTTATTTTCTTATTTTCTTTTTTACGATTTCATTATTTCATCATTGAAATTACAAGATTTACGCATTGGTTTTACGAATTAATGATTTTTTTATAACTCAACTTTATGATTTTATTTGTATGATCACATTATTTCTTCAAACTTTTTGGTATTTCACTCTATTACAATTTCATGTTTTAGTTGTACGATTAATTTGTTTATACTATTTCACTAATTTTGATTTTATGTTTTCAGATGTACGATTCCATAATCTGCAAAAATTCATATTTTTACTTTTGTGATTGCATCATTTTTCACAAATTTTTCATGATGCGAATTTCATTTTTCATGAACCTAATTTTCGTTTATTTAGTTATACGTTTCATTTTCACACGAGTCCATTTCTTTTAACATCCTTCATTTCTTTAGTCAGCTACATGTGTTCATCAATTGCCACTTAAATGAAAATTAAACTCGTTTCAAAACTATAATTGAAAATTAAACACAATTAATGAAAATGAAACACAATTTTATATTCTAATAAAATGCATTATATGAAAATGGAATGCAATAGTAATGATGTAATTAACTCTTGAATGTATTTTTGTTGGTTTTTTGTAGCATGTAAGTTGTTCAAACTGTATTTATATTCTAATGAAACAACCAAACACACGAATGATATTTATTATTCGTGAAACATATTGGTGTTATTATTAGTAGGGTTTTTATCTATCGCATTAGTTAGTTTTACCATCATACCCTTTCAGTCATTTTTTTAATTAAATTTTAATGAAATCATCCTATTTATTATCACCATTGATTGCTAACATCCTAAGAATGGTAGTAATTCTTATATTCTTTTGTAAAGCATGGTTTTACTTGATTTCATCCCATGAAACATATTAAGTTATAAGCAACCACCTCTTATGGTATATTCAAAATTGTAGTTCAAATAAAAATAATAATGTAGTTGATTTAATGTAGTTCAAATAAAGATAATAATGTAGTTCAAATAAAATTAATAATGTATTCGAAGATATTGAATATAAGTCGTAAGAAATAATATAACATAATAGAACATAATGAAATGAAAATTTTATTGACAAAAAATTTGTTTATTGTGCCATGGTATGGATGTTGCCGGCTAAAAAGCTACTTCTGAAGCAATTTAGGTGTCATTTGCATTTGTCAACGGCACCCGAAGTTAGCACAACAACACCAACATGCGTGCACCAGAGCTCGACTCAACAAAAGTTGAGACCTAAAGCAAGAATTAGGCCTTTATTATGAAAGATATAAGCTTATTTTGAATTGAGCTTTTATTTTTCAAAAAGTAGATCTCTTCTATTAATATGTTAGGCTTATTTTAGGAGTGGGCTCAAGGAAATTGCCTTGGCTGCCTTTCCCTGGAGCAGCCCCTGGCGTGCACTACCTATTCTATTCAAATATCGATTGCAGAGAGTGATCACCATGGCGAAATTTTTTACACGTTCAATTCCATTCATGTGGTGGATTGTTGGAAAAAAATGGCCAAGTTAACATGCGTGTTAACTTGAGTTATGATTTCATAACGATTAGACTTGACTTAAAAAATATAAGATACGTATACATATTTTAGGAAGTGAGATATTTCCAATGGTACATCACTAGTTCTAAATGGATAAGAGGTGAATAGAAAATTGAACATTAAAGATGGTCACTTGCAATGGTGTTGTTGAGAAAATGAGTCATGCAAAAAATTTAAGGGCAAAAGCTCGCTACGTTGTGCAGAAAATTTTAAGCCAACTCCGTCACATTTTATTAGGCCTAAAATATTTTGTTATATATCTAAGTTGAACAAAGGTTTATACCTCCAAGGACTAACCTAATGGTTAAGTGAACATCATATACCGTGAAAAAAGATAAGAAGTTTGAATTGTAGTGGATACTTACTTGAAGGCAAACAAGATTAAAAATAAAAATAAGATTTAGGGATAATCTCATGCAATTACAGTTGACTTGACACATTTATCACCTAAATACAATTTACTATATTTTTATTGTGAGAGGTTCGCTGAGAATTTCCAATCTGGGGTTTGTCTTCTCTCTCTTCTTATATTGGTGTATGATTTATTTAGTATGAATTCATTGTTATATCTTGTTGTGATGCATAACTAAGACTCTCAAGTTTATGGCATGGCTAATTATTAATTGTGAATTGTGCATATAGCATCGAGTAAGGTGTCTTTATTTGTTCTTTACTTAATATTTCGTCTCCTTAATTGTTTAATGTATGATCTTGTTTATTTTTTAAGTCGTGGAACAAAACTTGTAAAGGAAATGTTCGGTAAAAGTTGATTTAAAAATTTTTTCTAGAGATAGTGGAATTTATAAAATTATAACAAATATAGATCATCAAAACTGAAAATTAGAAGAATTCTTAGATTTTAATTTTTTTCAGTTTAGTTAAATCATGACTAGAGATAGTTTGGTTGCATTAAATTGATATACGACCTTCTATTACCCGAGAGAGAGTTTTAGGTGTTTACGAAATTCTCATTATCGCCCTGAGTTTAAGAACTTCGTTGCTATGCATGAGTATACGTTTACTTTGTCTTGAAACCGTTGTATGAAGTCATTTCACTGAATCATCGTCTCCAATTTATTTGCCTACCCTGAATCGTTAACTTTACGTATCGTACTATTGTTGTCTTTTTAGTGATCAAAGTCATCGTTTTCTTTTGGGTTCGATATTTTGACTTTTAATTTTATTACTCTATATTACTTGAGACACATACACTGCTCGGGTGAGCAAAAAGGCGTTACACGTTTCTGTCTTCGACATTTTTCCCGTCAGCATGTCGCACTCCACCAGGGAAGTGGGCCATGGGAGCAATTTGGCTATGGGAGTGAGCCAAACACGCAATTTCTTGCGAGGCTCATAGATTTTGGAAGCCTATTTGCCCTAAAATCTTTTTGATAAACTTGGTAGTTAATGAATTTATTATATTGTTTTTCATATTCGTCGATCCGTTAATCAAGAGATTGAATCAATTGAAACCATATCTCTAAAAAACAATGATTCTAAGAAGATGCATAATATTGGCAATGAGGATGCTTTAAATTAGCAGCCAGATCATCTACTCGACAACCTAAATTTTTTCTAACCACGACCATCAACTATTGTTTATATCTAGAGACCATCGATGTTAATTCGTTTAGAGGTGGATATCATTCATTCATTTTCTTGTGATGGGGTTAATTAGATGTTTCAGACCCTAGTTTTGCGTTCTTGTTTGATTTAAAGTTGTTATCTTACATGAATCCGATTTGGGTGAGAAATTTGTGAAGCTATTAGTTCACATCTTGTAATTTAGATATATAAAGGGATAATTACAATTTTCCCCTACTAAAATGATCACTTTTACATTTTACTACAACTAGAAAAAAGTTTACATTTTACTATCGCTAATTGCATTTTTTACACTTAGCCCTAACAATTTTAGATTTTGAATGAAAAATTTTATTTTATAAAAAAAGACCAAAATACTCTTAAGGTTTTCTTCCCTAACTAAGACTAACCTCCACTCTAATCCGGTCAGACTCGGTTTAATTATTAATAATTAAAATAATATTATTTATTAATAATATATTGAAACTTTCGAATTGCATGACTCTCTCATACAAACTCCATTTCAGACTCATAGTGTGTCAAATCGAAGAGAACAAAAAGATCAACAATTTTAATGAAAGATTTATTCATTAATACTTAATATTATTTTGATATTTAATAATTAAACAATATTAATTATTAATAATATGGTGAAACTTTCGAATGACTTAACTCACTCATACGAGCTCTGCTTCGGGCTCATAATGTATCAAATCGAATAGAATCATGAGTTCAAAAATTTTGAAGAAATAAGTTTTTGTCTAAAATTCCATTCAACGACAACAAATTTTTTACCCTTTAAAAAAAATTCGTCCAACATTTACCAGTGTTAGAGCAAAATGTTAAAAAAAGTTATTAATAATTAATTATTTATATTATTAATATTTTTGGTAATAATTATTTATCATGTAAAATTAAATCAATTATTAATAATATATAGACAAATAGTTTTTTCTTCAAAATTGTTGATCTTCCAATTCTCTTCGATTTGATATAATATATGAGCCCGAAACAAAACTCGTATGAGAGAACTATGTTATTTGAGAGTTTCAATATATTAATAATAATAATAATTATTATTATTATTTATAATTAATATTATTATTACTGTTAATTGATATTATTTTAATTATTATTAATTAATTTACTTATAGTTTTTATTAAATAATTATAATTAATAATAATAAATTAAATAATGATAATAAATTATTTTTTTATTAATAAACTTTATTAATAAATATTATAATTTGATGAATAATGGCATCAGTTTGAAATTTTGATGAATAATTGAGGGCAATTTTGACTTTTCATACAACATGAAAATTTTCCATTCAGAATCTAACACCATTAGTGCAAAGTGTAAAAAAGCAATTGGCTGTTGTGAAATGTAAACTTTTTATTTAGTTAGAGTAAAACTTAAAATCAGTCATTTTAGTATGGGTAAAGTATAATTATCCCATATATAAATTATGTGAAGCTGAATTTTGGTGTAGTTTACGTAATGTCAAAAAAAGTTGAGCTGAAAATTGATGATTTTTTTAGATAAATTTGTATTTGTGATATTATTTAGATAGTATAATTAATCATTCTCATATAATTTCATCATTTTCGATGTCTTTTGGGAAAGTTCACAAATTTTGACATTTTTATAAACATGAATTCCAATGGAGGTTGGGCTTGGACAGAGAAGATAACATAGGGGCAATTTTGTTTTTTTTTAAACTAAAATTTCCCTCATAAATTTAACGTTATTAGAGTAAAGTGTAAAAAAACCAATTAACTAAGCTGAAAATAAACATTTTATTATATGTGTAGTAAATTGTAAAACACGTCATACTTGTACAATAAAATATAATTATACCTATATATAATATGAGTTGTAAATGAAAACTTTAGCCATTTTTTTCTCTTTTATTGATATATCCACCCAAAATAATTCACGAGATCGAATTAATTATATGGACCGGACCCGGCTTGAAAGTCGGAGAGTGTATTAAACAGCGAAAACAAACATCATGTGGATAAAACACGTCTTCTAAAGAGTAACGAAGATGATCAATGTAGGTTCAAAATAAGATTTAGAGTGAGCTTAACTTTTTCAATAGACACAAAAGTTAGCTATAGTAACTAGAGAGTTCCGGTTATGGTGATTAAAGGAGATTAGGAGATGTTAAACTTAATGAAGTTTATATAAAGGCGGTATTTAATATGACAGAGAATTTTTTTAGGAGTGTGTAAGACTTATTTCACTTAAGACAATAATAAGGTGAAGAAAATTCTTACATAACATTTTGCACTCATCACATTCATCCTGATTTTTATTTATGATAATTTCTTGGATTAAAATAAGGGATAATTATAGCAAATTCACATAATTAAAGAATTGTTGTACATATTTATATGTAACATTTTGTAATATCTTGTTAACTCGCCAAAGGTTCATGTTTTGCACGTTACTATACTAACATAATAGTCTCTCGAGCTCTTAAAAATTCGTTTTTTCCTTATCAATTCCTTACCGTATGAGCTGTTCAGGGATGAAGTCGTCTATTTTCTTATGAAGGGTAGAAAAATATTTATTTCAAGTGAGCTGATAAGATAAAAAATGTTACATGTATTTATGTACAAAACGTGTGTGTGAGGAATCATAATCGAAACCATATGTTTTTTTATAGTTCACTTATATCCGCTCATGCCCAAGGGAAGTTCTTAAGTTTTAATTAAAATGAAACGCTTGAATTTGAGTTATCATTTTAGTCCCAATTTATGGGCCATATTAGGCATATAGAGGTTATTTTTCGACTAATTCTACAATTTTACTTCATACACTGCAATACTAAATCATAGTTGTAAGCATATATTCGAAATCAAAAAATATACAACATTATCGAAACTTTAAATTTGCGCGAGAGATGGACATGTAACCGGCGTATGGAAGGATGAGATGGTGACATGTGTCCACTTGACCGATTCGATTTTTTACCGATTAATTGTGGTTCTTAATTTAGGAGAACCTGAACCAAGCTGTAATTAGAACCAAAACAGAATTATTATCCACATTTTATGATTTTGTAACTAAGGATCGACTTGGTTCTCAGCACTGGTTCTTGGTCTAAAATGGGATTCAATTTCACTTTACATTTGGGTTACACTCCACTACAAATTAAGGTTAAGCATACAACCGAACACACGCTGGCCACAAGATCTCGAAACAGACAGTTAGGACGGATGAATTTCAGTGGTGTCTAGTCAGCGTAATTATGCTTATTTTTTAATTACAATTTTGGCATTTCATCATCCATAGGGAATTTTCATATTTTTGGCGAATTTATTAGTTCATGATTATTAATTAGTGCTAATTTTCCGCAGATTAAGTATTTCAAACTAATCAATTATTGAGGGTAATTGGGTAGAATAAAGAATAATTCTAGGTGGCTACACCTAGATATTGTTGTTTTTCACCTAGGTAGACCTAAATTTTTTTTTTCAACTGACTACGCCTAGAATGTACAAAATTTTCACTTTGAACTTTCCGTCCAATTCTGTTAGTTTTTAACGTTTTTTCATGTGAAATGACTCAAATACCCTTAAGATTGAAACAATTATTATAATTGGATTGAAAAGACTAAAATGTCCTCACCTATTCATCTAATTTTCAAAGACATGCTACTCTTCTCTCTCGCGCTCGCATCACCGCCGCCCTCCCCAGCCGGAGGAAGCTTCTGTTCCTCTTGACGGCGACGACGGCCCTGACGGGTAGCTCGCTGCCGTCGAGGGCTGAGAACATCGGGTTGTTCGGGCTCAGGAAGAAGCTGAAGAAGGTGGAGGAGGAGGCGGAGGAGATCGTCAATGAAGGGTTCGAGTCGGCGGAGAAGGGGCTGGAGGCGGCGTAGAAAGGGGTGGCGGCGGCAGAGAAGGGACACTAATATTTAAAAATGACAATAAACAGATTCTAAAATTTGTATCAGCAGCGAAAGCGACGACTGACCCAAAATATAAAAAAAGATGTTTACTTATAGTCTTCCTCACAAATATCAGTGTCTTATTTCCATAACTATTAAGAATGGGTCACTCAACCTGTTCATGCATTGCAAATGCAAATTATTATTTATGAAATGAAACCAATTGGTGGAAAACAAAGTACGTTACTTGTAATGAAAATGTGTAAGAGAATATACCGTTAGATTGGGGGTGGTTCTTCTATACTTGTCTCTTTATATGAACATGGCAACTTACTTTTATTAACCACAATTTTACTAACCAAATTGTGGTTAGGTATCTACATCGGTAAGGCTTTTGTGCGTTTCTGTAATAAGAACTTAGATGTAGGTTTAGGGTTCGTTAGAGAGAAGAGTGACATGTTTTTGAAAATAAGATGAATATGGGAGGGCATTTAGTCTTTTCAATCAAATTATAATAATTGTTTTAACCTTAAGGGCATTTGAGTCGTTTCACATGAAAATACGTTAAAAACTAACAAAATTGGGCGGAAAGTGCAAAGTGAAAATTTTGCACATTCTAGGCGTAGTCAGCTGGAAAAAAAAATTCTAGGTGTACCTAGGTGAAAAACGGCAATATATAAGTGTAGCCACATGAAATTATCCCTAGAATCAATTATTGATAATCACATTTAATTCAATGCTTAATTATCTCATATCACTTCATAATGGTTGACTTATCACTTTCAATTAAATGTAATTTTTAGAAATCAAATTAATTTTCTATTGATCATAATCTCTCTTTCAATTAAATGCAATTTTCGAAAATCAAATTAAAACTCTCTTCATCATAATCTTATTTTCAATAAACAACTTTGGATTGAAAATTCACTTGCAGATGAAACATGTATAATTATTGTTTAGAAAGATATCTTGCTTTTGGTTGTTACCAACTTTAGGTTGATGGATTTTGTTTCAAACAATATGCATTTTTGTTTTGGTCGGGTTGACTAGTTGAACAATCTTTGGTGTTACAGAATGAATATTTTTTTTGTCATCAATTTTTTTTTCTGAATGAATACTTGTTTTTGCTGGATTTCAGTTCACATGATATTGTTTCATTATATACGTAATTTACACTCTATTTGATGACGACATTATGTTTTCTGATGAACTTATTGTTAGCAAATGGAACATAATTTTATTTAGTTTCAACATAACCATGTCATGATGAAACATTACTATTCTCTTATGAAACCTTTGAATTGGTGAACAAATCAGAGTTTGCTGATGAAACTTTTTTCCCCGAATGACATAGTTTTAACTGATGAAACATCAATAGTTTAAAACGAAACATAAATATATTACGTTGATACATCACTAAGTTATATGTTGTCAGAAACTATACGAATGCAATATTTACCCAAAAACAAATTACTCATTAAATAAAAGTTTGGTCAGTATAGTAGAATTTATAATAAACGAAACATAAATTGGAAAACTATTTTTTCATGTTAGCAAATGCAATGTGCATCTAGATCATTGAAGCTCATCCCAGTTCGTGGTTTCACCCAATAGAACATTTTGAAAGGTAATCGTCATTGTTGTCCATTGACCATCCACTTAGGCCATCTGTAGTAGCTATAATCGTTGGATATATTACTGAATTTCATAAATGAATCAGTCTCTTTTCATATGAATAGAAATCAGATGCTAGGAGAACGATTACATGTATACTGATTTGGTTCTAACACTCATAATAATGTATTGTTCGATCCTATTATCCAGAAGGATGAAACATTCACTTCATAATCATCACATATACTATTCATAATAATATTGACGTTTCGATCATTAAAGCCATCGTTCTGGTTTCTAATGCTTAAGAAACGTGTGTTTCTATTTAATTTATAGATGGAGTTAAATCAAGACCCCTTGATCGTGGAGATGATCAACTCAATCACAAAACTGAATGACGAACTTGCCCTTGTTAATTAGTTTCATTTCAGATTTATTTATTTTACTCAGCAGATGTTGAATGTCAGCTATCGTTCCACATTATTTTAACGCCTGTATGCTTAACCATGTTTGTAGTGGAGTTAATCCCTTACATCTTAATTTGTTGATCTTTCTGGTGTATTAGATTTTTTCCCTTTTCCATAAGAAGAAAAAAGAGAGTCAAACTAGGCCTAGAGGCAACATGGCTCAAGCAAATCAAGTCCAGGATTTTTATTTGAGCCTATATGGCCCAACCCAACCCAATAGTCATTTCTTCAGACTGTGTAAGGGATAAATTGGTCTATTCACATCCACCATCCCTAAAACCCTAATCGATACCAATCTAATAAATCATCTCCAGCCGAAAATTCTTCAGTTCCTGGGAGCTCTAGATCAGCCAACAATGGGTACGTTTGCTTCTTCGGTATTCCACTAAATGTTACATCATTGTTCTTGAATATGGTTGGTAAACCTGTATCGATTTGTATTTGATCAATGTTGCTGATTGAATAAGCTATTGTTTAGGTTGATATGTTATTTACGGTGCCGTTGTCTGATTCAAATGTCATCACTTGTTGATTATTAGGTTTCTCAATTTTGTTTTTGCATGCCCATTTGTCTGGTTACTGGGAAAGTAGAAGCAAAGTGGAAGACCGCATCTTAGATTTGGATTTTGAGTTGTGTGTATGTTTGTTTCTGTATATTCATTTCGAGTATTGGTTCATCGAAGTGGAATTTTTTATTTTATTTTGTAAGGTGAGTCCATTTCATTACTTAAAATGAATGAACTTTACATCTGTTGCTTAATGATTTTGTTCGTTTATGAGTTTGTTAGCTACATGGTTGAGTCATGTTGTGAAGTTTTGCCCAGTTTCTTCTCAGCAATGTAACAGAGTTGCCTACTTTAGTTAACATGTATTGGTCTTGTTATTCATCTATTGTATACGTTACATTGTTCAACCTCACATATCTGATAGACCATTATGATTTTGGAACTCTATGTAAAGGTTTGTGCATTATTCCACTTTTATTTTGTAAGAAATCAGAACTAGGTTGTGCTTAGCAGTTAATGAGTTATGAACTGGTTTGCTATTTAAAATCTGTTGTAAATTCTATGGCCATTGGCTCTGGCTTGTGTGATTGGTGATATGTGCGAGTATTGATCTTGTTGTTGGTGTTCTTTCAGGTGCTTATAAGTATGTGTCGGAGTTGTGGCGCAAGAAGCAGTCTGATGTCATGCGCTTTTTGCAGCGGGTAAGATGCTGGGAGTATCGTCAACACCCTTCCATTGTGAGAGTCACACGCCCAACTCGCCCTGACAAGGCACGTCGCATGGGTTACAAGGCTAAGCAGGTCTGTAAACTGTGAATCTCCATGATTATTTAAATTGTCTATATGATCGCATGTTCCATTTATATAAGTTTATGCTATATGAGTATATCTATGTTGATGACTACAAAATTGCTCTTTGCAGGGTTATGTGGTGTACCGTGTGCGTGTAAGACGTGGTGGAAGGAAGAGACCAGTTCCCAAGGGTATTGTGTATGGTAAGCCTACAAACCAGGGAGTTACTCAACTGAAGTTCCAGCGCAGCAAGCGTTCTGTTGCAGAGGAACGTGCTGGTAGGAAATTGGGTGGCCTCAAGGTTCTTAACTCTTACTGGATTAATGAGGTATGTATACATTTCATGTATTCTTCTACTGTTGATCAGCTTAAAAGTTTTGTACTCTCTTTACCATATTTTTTGTCCAAAGGTATATTAGATATCATGAATCCTTCTGTTAAAGCATGCTTACCTGTGTAGATGCTTGTAGTGAGCCATCTCTTTGTAGTGGTTGTTAATGGTGGTCTACACTGTTATAAGTCTTTTGTTTCTGTATCGGAGCCTATGGTAATGCATCACAGATAGGGAAAGTGTTATTGTATACTTGTTAAATTTTAATGGTTCCTATCTGTAACTAATATGTACTGTATGTCTCTGAAATGGAAACATTTTCCCTACTGCCTGTTCCAGTCTGAAATCTCTCTTGTTTTTCATTTACCATGAATGTTGTGTACTGTGAATTTCTGTTATTTATTTTGGTTCTCAAAAATATTTGGCACCCAATGTAGGATTCAACCTACAAATATTTTGAGGTAATCCTGGTGGATGCTGCTCATAATGCAATCCGCAATGACCCAAGGATCAACTGGATCTGCAACCCTGTCCACAAGCACAGGGAGCTCCGAGGTCTCACTTCTGCAGGAAAGAAGTACAGAGGTTTGCGTGGAAAGGGGCATTTGAACCACAAAGCACGACCTTCAAGAAGGGCTACCTGGAAGAGGAACAACACTCTCTCCCTCCGTCGTTACCGGTGATCTTAATCATGTCATGGGTTTTTTTGTTGCTCTGCTTTCAAATTTTAGTTCAAGACAGATTTACATTGTTAATTATGTTGCATTTATGCTATCTAGTTTTGTTGTGGAACTCATATGTGAAATGCTATTCGCTTCCTGTTTTCTTGAATTCTTCATATTTTTGGTCAAGTGAAATACTTTTTCTCCAATGGGTTTGGTATGTATAAGGTTACGTTATGCATTACCTTCAAGAAGGGCTACCTGGAAGAGGAACAACACTCTCTCCCTCTTACCGGTGATCTTAATCATATCATGGATTTTTTTGTTGCTCTGCTTTCAAATTTTAGTTGTTCAAGACAGATTGACATTGTCAATTATGTTGCATTTATGCTATCTAGTTTCGTTGTGGAACTCATATGTGAAATGCTATTCGCTTCCTGTTTTCTTGAATTCTTCATATTTTTGGTCAAGTGAAATACTTTTTCTCCAATGGGTTTGGTATGTATAAAGTTACGTTAAGCATTACCTTTCTCACTCAATGTTTCTGCTGTTTCTTCCCTCCTTTTTCTTATTCGAGTTATACTCAAATGACGGTGTCTCCTAAATCACATGTAAATGCAGTTTAATTCTACCTGGGCTCCAAATATTTGTCCAGTCTTATGTGATTTGGTCAAGAATATTATCTTTTTTGAATTTTCATAATTGTATAGCACGTTATTTTACAAAAAGATATATTTTTTAAAATACTCCAATTTAATCATTTATGATTTATTGATGGCCATAGTTACATATTATTTAATCAGCACATGAAACTTCATTCATGTAATATTAACTATTGTCCTACTTTTTTTTAAAAAAGAAACTATTGTCCTCAATTTGAGAATAAGGAAATCACAAAAAGGTGGAATAAAAAGTAGAAAGAAAAATCGTTTGTAAGTCTAGTGTCACGCCCCGAATAATTTACTCCAAATATTAGCGGTACATGCGGCACTTAGTCACGTGTTCAACTCGTATGCTCGTGCTAAGTCAGCCTTTACGCTTGCAAAGTATTTGCAAGTAATGGGGAACGGCGCTACACGGTGCAAGAAAAGGAGATGTCCGCTATCGTGCATTGTTTGCGGACATGGCGTCACTACTTATTGGGCAGCAAGTTCGTGGTGAAGACTGACAACGTTGCCACAAGCTACTTCCAATCGCAGAAGAAGTTGTCTCCTAAGCAAGCCCGCTGGCAAGACTTTCTTGCGGAGTTCGACTACAGCTTAGAGTACAAGCCAGGCAAAGCCAACACAGTGACAGACGCTCTTAGCCGAAAAATGGAGTTTGCGGCTATTACTCGACTCGAGGGAGAGCTGCTCAACTTAATTAAGGAGGGGCTCAAACACGATGCAGTAGCACGTCAACTCATGGAGCTTGCTAGAAAAGGGAAGACCCGCGAGTTCTGGATAGAGGATGGCCTACTCCTAACCAAGAAACGGCGGATCTTTGTTCCAAAGTGGGGCAACATGCGGAGAAATCTACTAAAGAAGTGCCATGATACGATGTGGGCAGGACATCCGGGTCAACGACGGACGCGAGCATTATTAGAGGCACACTACTACTGGCCACAAATGCGGGATGAAGTCGAGCAGTATATGAAGACGTGCTTGGTATGCCAACAAGACAAAACAGAGAATTGACTACCTGCTGGATTGCTGGAGCCGCTTCCCATTCCCTCTCATCCATGGGAAAGTATAAGTATGGACTTCATCGTGGGACTGCCTATATCGGAGGGATGTGGTATGATTCTTGTGGTCGTGGACAAATTCTCAAAGTATGGCACATTCATTCCCACACCAAAGGATTGCAAAGCGGAAATGGCAGCACAACTCTTCTTCAAGCATGTGGTGAAGTACGGGGGGCTGCCACGTTCCATCATAAGTGATCGGGATCCTCGCTTCACGGGTCATTTTTGGACCGAGCTCTTTTGCCTCATGGGATCCGAGCTATACTTCTCGACAAGCTTTCATCCCCAAACCGATGGCCAAACGGAGAGGGTGAATGGACTATTAGAGCTCTACTTGAGGCACTTCGTCAGTGCAAATCAAAAGGATTGGGCCAAGATCCTTGATATTGCACAATTTTCGTATAACTTGCAGCGAAGCGAGTCAACGAACAAGAGTCCTTTCGAACTTGCAACTGGGCAACAACCACTTACTCCGCACTCGCTAGAATCAGGATATGTGGGTAGTAGTCCGATTGCCTTCAAGATTGCTCAAGAGTGGCACGAGCAGGCCGCAGTGGCACACTCTTACCTCGATAAGGCTGCTAAGAAGATGAAGAAGTGGGCTGACGAAAAGCGAACACCAACAGAATTTCGAGTCAGCGACTTGGTCATGGTGAAATTTCAAAGTAACCAACTAAAGACCACACGGCCGCTGCACAAGGGACTTCTTCGGAGATATGATGGGCCATTCCCAATCCTTAAAAAGGTGGGAAATGTAGCCTACAAAGTCGAGTTGCCACCTCAACTAAGGATACATCCGGTCTTCCACGTAAGCAATCTCAAGCCTTATCACGGAGACAACGAAGATTCGGACCGGGGAACGAGCAAGAGGGCACCACCGGCAACGTTCATCTCTCACGAAAAACAAGTGGATGAAGTCAGCATACACAAAGTATTTGGTGAAATGGAAGGACCTTCCTGACAGCGAGACAAGCTGGGAGCCTGCTGCAGACCTTTGGCAATTTGAAGATAAAATCCGACGATTTCGTGGAGACTTCGCGACGAGGACGTCGCTGGATTAGGTGGGGGAGAATGTAACAGCCCAAGCCAAATGGGCCTACTTGGCCCAAACAAAACTAGCCCAAATCCACATGATGAATTATGGAGATTTCTCTAGTGTCATTAGTCCAAACCACTCAAGCATTGTAAACACATTCACGTGTAATACAAAGAGCTCTTACACATCTTTCTCTCGTGTTCGCAAGTTTCCTTCCCTCTCTTTCGGGTTTCTTGCTTTCCTCTTGTTCTTACATTGTTTCGTGTAGGATCAAGGCTGACTTAGGTCGTGCACAAGTAGTGCTAATCACCTAAGTGCCGGACGTACCACGAAAAGCTAAGGGGAAGCTCTCGGGTCGTCACACTAGGGTGTAAATGAACCAAATAAAGCGTTCTATTAATTAACTAGTACATAAGCTAAAATATACAATTAAGCTAAAATATTTATTGAATGTTAAAATAATATTAAATAGTATGTATATATAATAATTAATTAACTATTAAATGAGTTAGCTCCAGATTAATTTGATAAGATTCAATTCGTCTAATTTCATTGCAAGTATTTTTTAACCTCATAATACTATCCATAATCATCTTCCCAAGCCCGAACCCACCTAAAACTTAAGCCAAAACCTCCCAACTACTTACCTCAACCCAAACCGCTCAAATAAGACACTTCAAGGCTTGAACCCTGGCTACAGCTAGGGTGGAGTTCCCTTGTGTCACGACCTAAGAGATCTCCCCTAGATTTTCGAGGTCGTGCGACGTCTAGAACAATGAATCTGCCATGTTTCAGGTTCTAGACAAACCTTTTCTTTATGCCTCGACACCTAAACGTAGGTTAATCGCAAGCAAGAGGGTGCAGAGTAGCCAAGGTAGTGCCCGTGCAAGCCCCGAGGGTGCGGGATCTCTTAGAAGAGAACGGCCGCCATGATGAAGGTCTAATCATGGTCGCAAGGGAGCCATGATAGGCCGAACCTTGCCTCTATCGGCATCATGAAGCGATGAGAAGAAGGGGGAGAGAAAAGAGAGACGATATGGTTGGCTCCAAGTTGGAACCTTTTTACATTGATAGAAAAATATAAAGAGATTACAAATTCTTATCTATGCGGACCTAGTCGGGCCTCATCTAACCCCAAATAGGGGCCAGGAGCCTCCAATTCTAACCAAAGAATAATGGTGTAGAGCACCCCTAATTATACTAGTTATATGGGTGGTAGATCTAATACATTATGATGTAAAACTCTCCGATAATCCTATATATTAGGGAAAGTTTTGGAAGGCAAGTTAAATCTTCCTTTTCCCTTTCTAACTTGGGCGGCAATCAAAGGGGGAGGATATCTGGTTTGGGCCACTTTAGGCTGCACGCAGGCCATTATTGGGCTGCAGGAAGGTGTGCGCGTTGCGGGCGCCCTAGGCCACTTTGGCTGGAACCAAGCCGTTTCTCCTTGGTCCTCCCTGGGCCACTATGAACGACCCGACGTTGAGTTGGCTAGGGCAGACGGTGATCGGCGACGGAAGTGGCGATAGCGGCTTGAAGAAGACTCGACGTCGATGGTTGTCAGCTTCCGGTCCGGTCTGGGTCCGGTTTACCTTGTGAACTAGTTTTGCAAGACCATGCTTTTGGCGTTGGTTTTGACTTGCGATTGTGATCGGGTCGAACGGTCGAAGTGGCCTTCGAGCGCGTCGGTGTCGGCAAAACGTTGCAGCGGTGATGCCGGTCGATAGGTTGGTCCGGTTCGGCTCAACATTTGAGTTTTGTGATCTGAGGCCGGTTCAATGCAATTGATTCAGTTCTTGTATCTTGAAGCTCCAATAATTCCGATCTGTTTGGTGGGCTTGGCTCGGAGAGCCAGGATGTGGAATCGGTACTTCTTGCGGTGATGATTCCGTCATCAGATAAATTATTCTAGGTTGAACCTACCTCGATAGATCCCTGCGCGGGTTTAAGCCTAACATCCGTGGCAGTGTCTCCTGCTATTGGATGCTTCGCCGTCCGCGCTTGAGATTTGAAGATTGGCACCTTCGATTGTTGATTGGTTGGTGGAGTTGTTGTACTCCTTGGTCATTCTATCTGCGCGGCAATGGATACGGAATGGATCCGGTCTCAGCCTAAGTAAACCGGCGTAGGTCCAGGCGTGTTCAAGCAACTCTCTGGGTTCTTCTCGAGTCAACCTTGTCAGCTAGCTGGCAGAGGCAAACCGTCCCATCTATGTCGGAGTTGGAAGCTCGGTTTCCAAGACTCGTTCAACAGGGATGGAGTCGTACTATTTGTGCTCGCTGATGGTTGAGCACTTATCTTAACTCGTAACATCTCTCGAGGGAGTCGAACTATCATGCTATGGACTTCCCATCGCAAGACCTCAGTGAGGATTTCTCCATAACGCTATCCTCTTTGGGGTTGGAGAGTTGCGGAGTCCCATCTCGAGGCTTCACGGAGGTGCTTCCTACTAGCAAGCCGAACACCTAATCGTGTTTCTGCTAGCGAAGTCGAGTGGGTCTGAGGATGATCTGTTATAGCCTCGACATGATCATCGTGGCTGACAGTAGAGTTCTCTTGTCCCCAACGAATTTCTTTAAGCTTATCGAGGGCTAAGGTTGGAAGTGCCTCGTTGCTAGGGCTTGGAACGTCCTTGCAGGGCATCATGCTCTTAACTTGGGGTTGGGGGGAGAGGCTCGTGCACGCGGGCGCGTGGTGCAAAAGAGTCACACGGGCGTAATTTTAAAGCGAAAAATTGCCGAGTGTGACACTTGGACCAACAACGCCAAGAGCAACTCTGTCACTGTGAGCATTTATTAACTTAAAATACTCATTAATAAAAATATATAATTAATTAAATATTAAACCAGCCGGGCTCATAAGTTTTAAAAAGGTATGTTCAAGCTTGGCTTATTTATTAAACGAGCTCAACTTTGAGCACGAAATCAATAATAACAAATAAGATTTGAGTATCTCTGGAGCTGATACCATCAGGCATGGCAATAAAGGTGATTAGAAATGCCTCCATTCCATGAAGGGTGAAATTCTGTTAAGTAGCAGGGACAAGATGTCAAACACAATGTTGTAACGATTGTTTGACAAATTGCCTAACCACAGTTTATGAACAGTAAATAGTAAAGAAGTAAACAGAAGACACATAATATGTTTACCCAGTTCGGTGACTTCGCACCTACGTCTGGGGGCATGCTGCCAGTAGAAAGGTTTTCACTATCCGGTAGTCAATAGTACAACTTCAAGCATCAACTAACAATCACACAAGTTATTGTCCTAAGCTACTATAGATCTCACCGTGAACAATCTCGACTAGGGACTCCCTCTGTCTTTAAGATTCTCTCAATTCCACCCTCCGAGCAAGCCTATGCTTGGTTTTGTTGTCTTCGACAATCTTCTCGTGAGTCTTCAATCACGAATCCAAAACCCAATAGATCACAAACACTCAAATCCTCTCGAGTTGATGTAGGTGATCGACAACGTCCTCTCTAAATTGACCAGCCTCTCAATCTGTTAGTCGTACACGGTTAAGAGCTCTGAGAATTTAAGCACAGAGAAATGACTGAGTTGCTAAGTGGGTAGCACCTGCTTTTATAGCAACTCTAATTGCCTAATCGGATTCCTATTCCGATTAAGAAATCCTTGCCGCCTTGCGTTTCTGGAAAGTGACAAGTTGGCATTGCCGCCTTTAATAAATCTTGCTGACGTGTCTTTCTTCCAGCTGTACCTTGCCTAATTTATCCATGATCTTATTCTTTTGCGCGCTAAGCTTCTGTGATCTAAAAAAGGAAGTCTTCGATGTCTTGCCTAATCCTAAGTGTATTATGTCACACCAACTATATTGCAACATGTTGTCTGACATCTTGACTTTGCGCTAAAAAAATGCCAATACTAAACGTAGTAACAATCTCCCCCTTTGGAAATTTTTTGGGCAAGCACATTTTGAGAACGAAGCTTTGGGAGAGCACTGTTTCTGGTTAGCAGCGTCTTCAACATCTTCGGGCGAGCACCGTTTCCGGCTAGCAACGTCTTCAGTTATATCGACCATTTTTATGTTGGGTTTTGGAGCTACCAAGATGAATAAAATAGCGGAAGCAACAACAATATAAACTCCAAAATCTGTCCAAGAACATAAACCATTATATCTCAAGGCAAAAGCTATTTCACAAGAGTTTACCTTTGGTTTTGTTGAATCAAGATAGAAGAACAAGATGATCTCCTTCTCTAAAGCAAGTCCACACCAATAGGATGATCATTTTGATCCAACACACTTAGCCTACTAGAATTTAAGTGTGAAGAGCAAGAGAGCAAAGGAAGGGAGAGGGAGGAGGTGTTCGGCCGGCTAGAGGAGAGAGGAAAATGAGAGTCCAAAATGTGTTGTGATATTTTTTGTGTACTTAATGATATATTATAAGTTGATTTCATAAAGCAACAAATGATGAAGGCATGGGTTAAAGGCATATCACCACCTACTCCCACAATTTGCTCTTCATCAAAATCAACAACACCAACTAAGCATGGTGTGTGGCCCCCACATATGGCCCCACCAAGTGGGCCGGCAAAGCCATGCCTAATTGGGCCTTTTGTTGGGGATTTAACGGGCCGACCTTGTGGCCTCATGGGCCGAGCTCAATGGGCTCGCCCATGCGGTCGCGTGCCGAGTCCAAAAAATATCCGACCCTTGTCGTCACTTATCAAACAAAGTTCGACGCGATATCGACGACAAACTCAGTTTTCTCGATTCGCTAATCATTCTCTCAAATCTGAAACCATGGCCTAAAACCCTCAGTTTCGGCCATGTATTGCTCCTCAAGAAACGCAAACCTTTCCTAGTCTCAAGTTACCCATATTGTATGTGTGTGACCCTCTAGGCTCATGCCACTATTGGTAGATCGGCGTAAGAGATCTCTCTTGCCCGATCCATCATAAGTGGCCTCTAGTAAGATATTATGATTACCCAAGGTGCATGATGATCGATGATTCGATTTAACCTTGTGCATACAAGTCACTATCCTATTATCTCTAGACATCCTGATTGATCACGAGACATAGAGTCGTCATCCTTGTTTAATCAATCATTGTTACTTGATATATGAGACGACTGAGAACTGATAACTCGTATCACTAGCATGGCCATGCACTTCCTCTCAGTCACTCTCGATCAAGTGGCCTAAATGGATATCTTTCCCATACTGCAGTATGAGGGATAAATCCCTTAGCCGTCTTTCGTGTCACTCATGCAATATGTTCCGCCACCCAGTCATGCCCGTTATTGCAATCAAAATACGGAAAGTGTTAGGCGCAAGTCAAAGGCATACGTCGACGGCATAGCGATCACAAAGACTCCTTGGTCTAAGGATATTGTGACAAGCTATCGCATTTGAATATGTTCATGACTTAATCTATGAAACACTATACAAAGCGGGTCGTCCGATACCAATCACCTCATGATATCTATGATATGATTCTGGGATCCCACATCCCTATGATAAGCAGAACTACATCATTGAGAACCATCCTCATACTGGTCGCTTCAATTGAACCGTATTTTGACTAGGGACTCGTTTAGTGTGACCCAATACAGATTTATGGTTCTACTACTTTAGTGATCATAAATCAGATCATGCTCAACATATTACTTCAACACATAAGTAATACCAAGACTTTTTATTTATTACAAACGATGATTAATATACATAGACATTTATAGACTACTAGTAATTGGACTAGGGCACAAAAATGCTATCATTTTAGTTGTCATTCTTCGTTCTTTAGTAGAGCGTCATTTTCTACAGCAAGGTTGTATCATGTCGTGACACATGTTTCCAGCGGCTTTATGATGTTTTTGTAAGCATTTTTGTGCCCTAGTTCAATTGTATTAGTATGTAAATGTCTGTATATATTAATCACCGTTCGCAATATATAAAATCGGCATTATATTACTTATGTGTTGAAGTATTAGGTTAAGTATGATCTGATATATGTCCACCAAAGTAGTAGAACCATATATCTGTACGGATCACACTTAACAAGTCCCTGGTCAAATAAGTTTCAATGAAGCGACCAAGTATGAGGATGATTCTTTATGGTATAGTTCTATTTGCCATTGGGAAGGGATCCCGGAATCAGATCATAGATATGGTATCGGACGACCCGTTTTGAATAGTGTTTCATAGATTAAGCCATGAACATATTCAAATGCGATAGCTTGTCACGATATCCTTAGACCAAGGAGTCTTTGTGATCGCTATGCGGTTGACGTACGACTTTAACTTGCGCCTAACGCTTTCCGTAATAGGATTGCAATAACAGGCATGATTGGGTGGCGGAACGGATTGCATGAGTGACACGAAAGACGGCTAAGGGATTTATCCCTCGTACTACGGTATGGGAAAGATATACGTTAAGGCCGCTTGATCGAGAGTGACTGAGAGAAAGAGCCTGGCCATGCCAGTGATACGGGTTATCAGTTCTCAGCCATCTCACATATCAAGTAACAATGATTGATTAAACAAGGATGACGACTCTATGCCTTGTGATCAATCGTGATGTCTAGAGATAATAGGATAATGACTTGTATTCACAAGGTTAAATCGAATCATCGATCATCATGCACCTTGGGTAATCATAATGTCTTACTAGAGATCCCTTATGATGGATCGGGCAAGAGAGATCTCTTGCGCCAATCTGCCAACGGTGGCATGAGCCTGGAGGGTCACACACATACAAGATGGATAACTTGAGACAAGGAAACCTAAACGTTTCTTGAGGAGCAATACATGGACAAAACTGAAGGTTTTGGGACATGGTTTCGGTTTGAGAGAATAATTAGCGAATCGAGAAAACTGAGATTTTTCGTTGAGCCGCGTCGGAATTTGTTTGATAAGTAACGACAAAAAGGGTCGGATAACTTTTGGACACGGCACGCGACCACATGGGCGAGCCCATTGGGCTCGGCCCATGAGGTCACCTAGCCAGCCCAACAAGGGCCCAAATAAGGCCTAATAAGCCCAAGTGGCCGGCCATCTTTGTGGGTCCAAGGGTGGGGGCCACACACCATGCTTAGTTGGTGTTGTTGATTAAGAGGTGAGTGATTTAAGGGGGTTTAGGTAATGACTTGCCTTTAACCCATGCCTTCATCATTTGTCACTTTAATGACCATGCTTATGAGTTGATGAAGTAGACAGATATCAAATGAATTCATAACAATCACTCTCTCATTTTCTCTCTCCATTGCCGGCATATCCTCTCTCTCCTCTCTTCTTGCTCTCTTGTTCTTCACATAATTGTTCTAGTAGGCTCTTTGTGAAGGATCTTGAAGATCATCCTCTTGGTGTGGACTTGCTCTAGAGAAGAAGATCTCATAGTTCTTCTTTCTTGATTCAACAAAGACTAAAGGGTAAATTTCTTGTGGAATAGATTTTGCCTTGAGATTTAATGGTTCATGTTCTTGGACAAGGTTTGGAGTTGCTTTTGTTTATGCTTCCGCTATCTCGATGATCTTGAACGCTCCAAAACCCTACAGTGGTATCAGAGCGTGGTTAACCCTCTTAATCTTCGTCTTGTTGAACTTGTTCCGGTTTTATGATGATTTGCATGCCATATTTGCTTACAACATGTTTTTAATGCTTTATGGGTAAATTGCATGAAATATGTTATTTTGAAAAATATATTGAATTTGTAATTTTTCGGATTTTTATTGGATTTGTCGGGTCTGAGAAGGGACTCTCGGGGAGCCGGATCGGAGGTACCGGACGTAGGTCACCGGAGGCCGGGGGAGGCCGGCGGTGACCGGGGCCGTCCTCCTTCTTGGTCGAGGCCGAGAAGGGAGGCAAGCTCGGCTTGGGCTTTCCAAAGCCCAAAGCCGAGCCGTGATGTTGGGCTCGGCCCAATGGGCTTCGGCCCATTGAGCTTTGGCACGAATTTGTTCGTGCACGCTGAATTTTTGTCCGTGGCATGAACTCGGGATCCAATATTTCGAAAACTTTCAAATTTGATCGGTTTCGATAAACCGTTTTTTCGAAAAAGTCTAGTTTCGATAAACCCGACCAAGCAACTTTGCAAGATTAAAACCAGAATTATTGCATATTATTTGATAACATATGTGTGTGATAACATGTTGGATGATGTGATGAGATGTATGATGCATTAGTAGCCCATTAGAATTTTATCGCTTTCACGGTTTGCATACCGTTAGTGTTAGCGTGTAATTATTCTTTCATTCGAGCCCTTAAAGTGTAATTATTTTTTGTCCGGTCTACGAATCGAGTATTAATTGTAATTGCTACTTAAAGTCGAGAAGGATGGAAAATCGAGCACAATGACGGTCTTGGAGGAAGTCCAAGAGCTAGTGGGAGCCCGAATGAGAAAGACGAGAAGATGTGATGTCTCGTAGAATCTTAAGAATAAGATGGGCTATTGATGCATATTTAAACACTTTATGATGCTTGCTTTAATTATTAGATAATAATTGTATGCTTGCATGCTTAGCTTATGAGTTTATAAGCCATCACCTCACATGCAAAGATTAAAAACAATTTTAATTGTTTGCATGATTAAAGCGTTGTGAACCATCATCGCACAAATTGTGATGGATTAGTTCAATTTTGAAATGTGTTTGCACGGGTTGCAAATGACGACTTCAAAAGAAGATTTTATATGATACACTTAGAAACGTCACAACATGGGTAGTTAATGACGGGTTCGTAATTTTACCAAAATACTTTCGAATTATTAAAAAAAACCAAATCACAACATAATTTGATTCATGAGAGATGCCACCCAAATTCACACCCATGTAGAAACATTCTCTCGGTGTCGTGCGCCTTAGCGGAGCATCGATAGAATGGGTTTTATATGGAATGGTCAACCTTGTGGGAGGTCGTGGGCCTTAGCGGAGCATCTGCACAAAACTGATGCATATCTGAAGGTTGGTTGACTCGACTACGATTCTCGGCTTGAGGTCGAGTTGGGGCATCGGAAGGGTAAGCCGTGTGCTTTTGCATATACGCTGACCAAGAGTTACACGAGTTGTAATTGGATTGACGTCCTACCCAAATGGGTCAATTGGAGCGGTGCGCCTTAGCGTGCTTCAATTGAAAAATAAGAGATATTGGTTTAAAGATTCTAAACCTTAGAATCGGATGGTTGGTGTTGAATTGGGATCTTCGTAAATTTATTCAACTATTCTGATTAAATTTACTTTCTTCGTGTAGAAATGGTTAGTAATTCAACAAACTCGTCTAATTTGTCATTGAGGGCTATACTTGATAAGTGTAAACTCAATGGAACAAATTATCTAGACTGGGACAGAAATATGCGACTTGTGTTAAAGTTGGAACCCAGGGAGTACGTCCTAGACAAGGCTATCCCGGTGGAGCCAGCTGCCAACGCAATGAGGATCGTTAAGGATGCGTACCAAAAACACCTTAGCGACTATATCGACATTGCGTGTGTCATGCTGGGCTGCATGGAGGCGGACCTCCAGAAGTAGTTTATGGAGCTATCCCATGATCCATTTGCAATGTTTGCACAGATCAAGGATATGTTCAAGGAGAAATATTGAAAAATACACTGTTCTCCGAGAACTCATTGCCTGCAAAATGTCAGCAGGCAGCTCCGTAGGTCCACACGTCCTACGCATGAAGGGACATCTCGATCATCTAACTAGTCTCGGAATGACTATGGAAAAGGAGATGGCTGCGGATTTTATTCTGCAATCCCTTCCTCATGCATATGGTGGGTTCGTCATGAAATATCACATGCATGACATGGACAAGACCGCATCGGAATTGCACATCATGTTAGTGACTGCCCAGAAGAGCATAAGGGGCAGTACGCCCAAAGGTGTTCTTATGGTCAAAAAGGGATCCAGCTTCAAAGCTGGTGGTGATAAGGGTAAAGGCCTAGCATGGAAGAACAAACGACCTTTCATTACTAAACCTTCCATGCCCATGAAGGGCAAGAGGAATGCAAAGGAGTCGGTCTGTTTCTACTGCCAAAGTTTGGTCATTGGAAAAAGGACTGTCAGCAGCTCAAGGAAGATTAGAAGAA
Organism: Geranium rotundifolium; assembly: GCA_963920655.1. Lineage (NCBI taxonomy): Eukaryota > Viridiplantae > Streptophyta > Magnoliopsida > Geraniales > Geraniaceae > Geranium > Geranium rotundifolium. Next base: position 21,616,515 of record OY987313.1, on the reverse strand, counting down.
GGGTGGTGGGGCCGCTACTTCGTCAGGTATTCCACTAGAGCTAAATCTTTCTACTATAAATGCTTGGGTACTAGACACTGGAGCTGAGTCTCATGTCTGTGCGGATGTGCAGGTATTGCGTAGTAGAAGAGATGTGGGGGAAAACGAGGTGGACCTAAGAGTTGGGAACAACGTGCGAGTTACCGCAATTGCTGTGGGTTCGGTTGATCTCGTTTTGCCCAGTGGGCTTGTAATAGAACTTTTTGATGTGTTTTGCGTACCTGCTTTCAGCAGGAATATTGTATCAATATCCCTTCTTGAAAGAGAAGGATATTATTTTGATATTAAGAACAAGTTTTTTAATATTATGCGCAATAACATGTTTTATGGAAATGCTCACACAGCTGGAGGTTTATACATATTAAATATGCAAAACTCGATATCCAACATGCTCTATAATATTAATGCTAAGAGGTTTAAAAATAATGATTTAGACTAAACTCTAATATGACATTGTCGTCTAGGTCACATAAATGAGAAACGCATCTCAGCGCTTCATAATCGCGAACTTTTAAGTCAATTCGAGTTCCAAACGATTGAAAGATGCGAGGCTTGTTTAATGGGAAAGATGACTAAAGCGCCCTTCACCGGTATAGGTGAGAGGAGAGGTGATCTATTGGGTCTAATACATTCAGATGTATGTGGACCAATGAGTACACCAGCCAGAGGTGGTTTAGGCTACTTTATCACATTTACTGATGATATCAGTAGATATGGTTATGTCTATCTCATGAGACATAAGTCCGAAGCCTTTGATAAATTCAAGGAGTTTAGGACTGAAGTAGAAAACCAACTCGGAAAGAGTATCAAGGCACTCCGTTCTGATCGGGGTGGAGAATACTTATCCGAAGAGTTTCTTAGTCATCTTACATAAAGTGGAATACTATCTCAGTGGACTCCGCCAGGAACACCGCAACTCAATGGTGTGTCCGAGCGAAGGAATCGGACATTGTTGGATATAGTTCGATCGATGTTAAGTGACACTGATCTCCCGATCTTCTTCTGGGGTTACGCTCTACAAACGGCCGCGTTCATAATAAATAGGGCTCCGTCGAAAGCAGTGGAAGGGACATCATTCGAGAAATGGTACGGGAAGGAACCTGTTTTGTCCTTCCTAAAAATCTGGGGTTGCGAGGCTTATGTAAAACGGTTGCTTGCAACCAAACTCGAACCGAGATCAGATAAGTTCACTTTCATCGGATATCCAAAAGAAACAAATGGATACTACTTCTACAAACCAAGCAAAAATAAAGTTTTTGTCGCTCGAGGTGGGACATTCTTGGAAAAAGAATTTATTTCCAAGACAGTCAGTGGGAGGGCTGTTCATCTTGATGAAGTTCTAGATGAGATAGTCACTCGGGAACCACTGGACGACCCATTGGAAAAAGTAGAGACAGAAGTGGTCGTTGAGCAAGAACCAATAGCTACAGTTAATAAGGACGGTCCAAGGCGGTCTAAAAGGATAAGTCATGCACCTATCAAATACGGTTTCCTAGTAACTGGAGGTAATGATTTAGTGTTAGTGGACAATGATCCAGCTACCTTCCGAGAGGCCCTGGACGGAACCGATTCTAGGTGGGTTGAAGCCATGAGGGAAGAAATGCAATCCATGTCAAATAATCAAGTGTGGGACTTGATGGATCAAACCCCTGACGTAAAAGTCATTGGTGTAAATGGATCTATAAAATAAAGATAGACATGGATGGAAAACCTCAGACCTATAAAGCAAGACTGGTAGCAAAGGGTTATAGGCAAGTCCACGGAATTGACTATGAAGAGACCTTTTCTCCAGTTGCTATGGTCAAATCTATCCGCATTCTACTTGCCGTAGCAGCTTATCATAATTATAGCAAATGGACGTCAAAACCGCCTTCCTTAATGGGAGGTTACCTGAGGACGTTTATATGTCCCAGCCTGAGGATTTTGAGGATCCTAAGAATAAGGGAAAGATTTGCAAGTTGCTCAAATCAATTTATGGTTTGAAGCAAGCATCTCGAAGTTGGAATAAGCGTTTTGATGAAGTCGTGAAACAGTTTGGCTTCATCAAGAACGATGATGAACCTTGCGTATATAGAAGGCAGATGGGAGCAAAGTAGTCTTCTTGGTGCTCTATGTTGATGACATACTGCTCATTGGAAACGACGTCCCTACCTTGCTCTTAACAAACACTTCATTAGGTGAGTGTTTCGCAATGAAGGACTTAGGCGAGACCTCTTACATCTTGGGGATCAAGATATATAGAGACTGTGCCAAGCGGGTCTTGGGCTTACGTCAAAGCACATATATAGACAAAGTGCTGAGAAGATTTTCAATGCATAATTCAAAGAAATGACTGCTGCCCATGCGTCATGGCATAAAGCTTAGCAAGAAGCAATGTGCTGAGACACCTGCAAAGCTAGCAAGAATGAATGAGATCCCATATGCTTCGGCTATAGGGTCCATAATATATGCCATGATATGTACGAGACTGGATGTCTCGTTTGCCCTAAGCTGTACCAGTAGACATCAATCCAAACCCGATGAGGAACACTGGATTGCCGTCAAGGCGATTCATAAATATTTGAGAAAAACCAAAGACGCTTTTCTTGTATACGGGGAAGAAATGATGATCTACTCGTCAAAGGATATGTCGACGCTAGTTTCCAGACAAACCTCGATGACTTAAAGAGTCAGTTGGGATATGTGTTTACGTTGAACGGTGGAGCATTCAGCTGGAAAAGCAAGAACCAGGACACCATTGCCGACTCTACGACCGAAGCTGAGTACATTGCCCACATCGGAAGCGGCAAAAGTGGCTGTATAGATCAGGAGTTTCATGGTTGGGTTAGGTGTAATTCAAAACACATCTAACCCAGTAGACTTATATTGTGACAACACCGGGGCCATTGCGCAAGCTAAGGAACCCAGGGCACATGACAGATCCAAACATGTACTCAGGAAGTATCACATCATCCGCGACATTGTTGCTAGAGGTGACCATAAGATCCACTACGTTGCATCTGATGATAACACAGCCGACCCCTTGACCAAGGCTCTTCCTCAAGCGAAACATGATATACATGTTAGGTCAATGGGTATAGACTGGGACTTAGATTTGAACTAGGGGCAAGTGGGAGATTGATAGCATTTTTGTGCCCTAGTCCAATTGCTAGTGGTCTGTAAATGTCTATGTATATTTATCATCGTTTGTAATAAATAAAACGGCTTTGTAATACTTATGTGTTAAAGTAATATGTTAAGCATGATCTGATTTATGACCACTAAAGTAGTAGAACCATAAATCTGTACGGATTACACTTAACGAGTCCCGGGTCAATATACGCTTCAATAGAAGTGACCAGTATGAGGATGGTTCTCAATGGCGTAGTTCTACTTGTCATAGGGATGAGGGATCTCGGAATCATATCATAGAAATCATGAGGTGATTGATATCGGATGACCCGCTTTGAATAGTGTTTCATAGATTAAGCCATGAACATATTCAAATGCGATAGCTTGTCACGATATCCTTAGACCAAGGAGTCTTTCTGATCGCTATGCAATGTACGTGCGGCTTTAACTTGAGCCTAACGCTTTCCGTAACAGGATTGCAATAACGGGCATGATTGGGTGGCAGAACGGATTGCATGTGTGACACAAAAGACGGCTAAGGGATTTATCCCTCGTACTACGGTATGGGAAAGATATCCGTTAAAGGCCTCTTGATCGAGAGTGACCGAGAGAAAGAGCATGGCCATGCCAGTGATACGGGTTATCAGTTGTCAGCCATCTCACATATCAAGTAACAATGATTGATTAAACAAGGATTACGACTCTATGACTTGTGATCAATTGGGATATCTAGAGATAATAGGATAGTGACTTGTACGCACAAGGTTAAATCGAATCATCGATCATCATGCACCTTGGGTAATCATAATGTCTTACTAGAGACCACTTATGATGGATCGGACAAGAGAGATCTTTTGTGCCGATATGCCAACGGTGGCATGAGCCTGGAGGGTTACACACATACAAGACGGATAACTTGAGACAAGGAAACCTTAACGTTTCTTGAGGAGCAATACATGGACAGAACTGAAGGTTTTGGGCCATAGGTTCGGTATGAGAGAATATTTAGCGAATCGAGAAAACTGAGATTTTTCGTCGATGTCGCGTCGGACTTTGTTTGATAATTAACGACAAATAGGGTCGGGCGACTTTTGGACACGACACGAAACCACATGGGCGAGTCCATTGGGCTCGGCCCATGAGGTCACGTGACCGGCCCAAAAGGGCCCATTTTGGGCCCAATAAGCCCTACATGGCCGGTCACTTTGGTGGGCCCAAAGGTGGGGGCTACAACACACCATGCTTAGTTGGTGATTGTTGATTAAGAGGTGAGTGATTTAAGGGGTATGGGTAATGACACCTTTAAGCTCATACCAATCACCTTTTGACCCATGCTTATGAGATTGATGAAGTAGAGAAATATCAAGGAATTAATTACACAATTCACACTCTCATCAATCCCTCTCTCTCCTTGGCCGGCCACCCCATAGCTCTCTCTCTTTTTGCTCTCTTGTTCTTCACTTAATTGTTCTAGTAGGCATTAAGTGTAGGATCTTGAAGATCATCCCCTTGGTGTGGACTTGCTCTAGAGAAGAAGATCACAAAATTCTTCTTTATCGATTCAACAAAGACTCAAAGGTAAATTTCTTGTGGAATAGATTTTGCCTTGGGATTTAATGGTTCAATGTTCTTGGACAAGGTTTGGAGTTGCTTTTGTTATATGCTTACGCTATCTCGATGTTAAAGAACGCTCCAAAACCCTACAGGGCCAAACCTATTTGGGTTTCGGCCATAAGGCCTTAGACTAGCCCAACTTGGCAGCCCATGAGGTATTCCAAACTCATGAGTTTGGCCCCATTATCCATCATGGCCGGCGCCCAAAACCCTAGGGTTTTGGCCCGGTCCATGGTACGTGAGCTGACGGGCATGTGGCCAAAAACCGTAGGGCTTTTGGCCACGACCCTAAGATGTGCACCCTATGCGTGTTACCCTTTAGGCTCATGTCCTGTTGGCAGATCGGTTTAAAATTACCATTTTACCCTTTCCATCATAAGTGGCCTCTAGTAAGATCGACGATCCGATTTAACCTCATGTCGTCCATGTCACTATCCTTTTATCACTGTGTATCTTGATTAATCATAAGGCATAGATCCGTCATCCTTGTTTAATTAATCACCGTTTCTTGATACCAGGGATGACTGAAAATGATACTCCGTATCATCTGCATGGCCAAGCGGTGGCCTAAACCAATACCTATCCCATACCGTAGTATGAGGGATAAATCCCTTAGACATCCCTCGTATCACACATATAACCCATCCCCGAGTCAATCACAACCGTTATCGTTACCCTTTCACAGATAACGTTAGGTTTGAACCAAACTCGGATATTGACTATATTGTGATCACAGAGACTCTTTGGTCTAAGGATACAATGACAAGCTACGAACTCTGAATATGTTCATGACAACATCTATGTAACATATTCAAGTCGGGTCGTCCAATATCATTTCCACAATGATATCTATGATCTGACTCCGGCAAAACCTATTGCCATGATCAGTAGAGCTTCATCATAAAGAGTCGTCCTCATACTGGTTGCCTCAGATGAAGCTTGACTGACCAGGGACCCATTAAGTATAAATCATACAGATCCATAGTTCTACTATTAGTGATGACATACTAAATGATATAGAACGATATATACTTAACTCATTACTACAACACCACAACAATAAAATGCCGCTTTATATTTGATTGCAACGGATGATACATATTCATAGACATAAATAGTATTGGACTAGAGCACAAATCCTACAGCCTAAACAGATACCTATCTCATACCGTAGTATGAGGGATAAATCCCTTAGCTGCCTTTCGTATCACTCATACAATCCGTCCTCGTGCCAATCTTGTCCGTTATAGTTTCTTGTTTGATAGCATTTTTGTGCTCTAGTCCAATTTCTAGTAGTCTATAAATGTCTATGTATATTAATCATCGTTTGTAATAAATAAAACGTCTTTGTATTACTTATGTGTTGAAGTAATATGTTGAGCATGATCTGATTTATGACCACTAAAGTAGTAGAACCATAAAGATTACAGTTGGTACTGTCCAATTCCGCTACATGGCACCCATCCATGTCTCAGAGTTGGTACTGTCCATGGCTTCTCGAAAGGTGGTGGGCCTATCAACTTGATCCACCAATACCAGCTTGTCACCTTGAGTCACATAAATTCCATATCTCACAGGTGGACGACTTGTCCTTTCTGATCGCCTTGGACCGTCCTGAAGAACTGCAGTGGGTGGTTCCTGCTCTACTACCCGCTCTGGCTCCAACTCTTCTACGGGGCTTTCTAGTGGTTCACGAGAAACTACATCCCTTGGAATATCATCCAGATCTATAGTCTTCCCACTGCCTTCGTCAGAGCCTGATTCATAATGAATGCGACTGTTCTAGAGCATAACCCCAGAAGGAGATTGGGAGATTAGAGTGACTCATCATGGAACGAACCATATCCCACAATGTTCGATTCCAGCCTTCTAACACCATCCTGTTGCGGTGTTCCTGGCGGAGTCTACTATGATAAGATCCCATATCCCTCAAGATGATCATGAAATTCTGTGGACAAGTATTTTTCACTTTGACATAAACGAAGTGCCTTAATACTTTTCCCAAGATGGTTTTGTACTTCATTCTTAAACTCTTTGAATTTATCAAAAGTGCCAAACTTATGTCTTATTGAATAGGCATAATCAAATCTACTACAGTCGGCAGTAAAAGTTATAAAGTAACTTAAACCACTCATGGAAAGTGAACTCATTGGCCTACATACATCCTGTTGCGTATTAGGCCCAATAGGTCACCCGTCCCTTCACCTCTACCGATGAAAGGCGCTTTAGTCATTTTGCCCATCAAACAAGCTTCGCACCCTTCATCGAATAGAATTCGAATGGACTTAAAAGTCTGCACTTGTGAAGTGCTGAATTGCGCTTCTCATTTATTCGACCCAAATGACAGTGCCATATTAGAGTTTTGTTTAAATCATCGGATTTAAACCTTTTAGTATTAATGTTATATTATGAGCTTAAGTTTTCCATATTCAATATGTATAAACCACCGACTTTATTAGAACCTTTATAAGTATGTAATACACATTATGAAGTACTAATACAAGTCTACTGGGCAAAACAAGAATAATGAAGCCTACAACGACAGCCCTGATTATGTTCCCAACTCTTAGGTCCACCTTGTGTTTCCCATAATCTCTTCTACCTTCCAGTTTCTGTTCATTCGTGCAGATTCATGCCCGGTATAAATACCCATGAATCGAAAGTAGAAAGATTAAGCTCAATAACGAGAATACCAGAAGGCGTGGATCCGCCACCCTTCTTCAGATCATCCTGGAACTTCTTGCAGTCTCTTTTCCAATGACCGGGCTGTTGGCAGTAGAAGCAGACTGATTCCCCTAGCATCCCCAACTTTAGGAGGTTGGGGAACTCGAGCTAGTCTCATCTTTGTTGCCGCGTGCATAGGGGGTTTACCCTTATCACCTCCAGCTTTGAAGCTAGATCCCTTACTGACCATTAGAACATCCCTAGGTATAAGCTTGACGTTCTTCTCAGCCGTTACATGCTTTCATTGCAACTCTGAGATGATCTTGTCCATATCATGCATATTATATTTCATAAAGAAGCTATCATATGCACAAGGAAGGGATTGCCGAACGAAGTCTACAATACCATCTCCTGTCCCATCTCAAGACTCGGTCTTGTCAGGTGTTCGAGATGTCCATTCAACTTTAGGATGTGGGAACTAATAGAGCTGCATGCTGACATTTTGCAGGAGAGGTGTTCCTTGAGAATGACTAATCTTTCGAGTCGAGCCTTCTCCTTGAACGTAAACTTCTTTTGGAGGTCTCCCTTCAAGCAGCCCAACATCACATACGCCATATCCCCAGAATCGCTAAGGTGCTTCCTGAATGCATCCTTAACGACCCTTATGGCGTTGAGTGTTGGTTCCCCAGGGATAGCCTTGTCAAGGACGTATTCCTTGCGTTCGAACTTGAACACAATATCTGTCCCAGTTCAGATAGTTTGCTTCATTGAGCTTAATCTTCTTTAAGATATGCCTCAACGATAAACTATTCGTGTTTATTAGCCATTTATCTACGCCAGGAAAGTAAATTTAATCAGAAAGTTGAATAAATTTACGAAGATCCTGAATAAACATCAACCATTGGATTCTAACTTAATAGAATCTAAAACCAAGACCCATGATTCTGATAGCATTTTGTGCCCTAGTCCAATTGCTACTAGCATGTAAACGTCTATGTACATTATCATCGTTTGTAATATATATAAAACGACTTTGTATTACTTATGTGTTGAAGTAATATGTTAAGCATGATCTGATTTATGACCACTAAAGTAGTAGAACCATAAATCTGTACGGATCACACTTAACGAGTCCATGGTCAATTTACGCTTCCATAGAAGCGACCAGTATGAGGATAGTTCTTAATGACGTAGTTCTACTTGTCATAGGGATGAGGGATCCCGGAATCATATCATAGTTATCATGAGGTGGTTGATATCGGACGACCTGCGTTGAATAGTGTTTTCATAGATTCAAATGCGATAGCTTGTCACGATATCCTTAGACTGAGGAGTCTTTGTGATCACTATGCAATGTACGTGCGGCTTTAACTTGAGCCTAACGCTTTCCGTAACAAGATTGCAATAACGGGCATGATTGGGTGGCAGAACGGGTTTCATAAGTGACACGAAAGACGGCTAAGGGATTTATCCCTCATACTACGGTATGGGAAAGATATCCGTTAAAGGCCTCTTGATCGAGACTGACTGAGAGTAAGAGCATGGCCATGCCGGTGATACGGGTTATCAGTTCTCAGCCATCTCACATATCAAGTAACAATGATTGATAACCAAGGGTGACGACTCTATGCCTTGTGATCAATCGGGATATCTAGAGATAATAGGATAGTGACTTGTACGCACAAGGTTAAGTTGAATCATTGATCGTCATGCACCTTGGGTAATCATAACATCTTACTAGAGGCCCCTTATGATGGATCGGGCAAGAGCGATCTTTTTCGTCGATCTACCAACGGTGGCATGAGCTTGAAGGGTCACACGCATTTAAGACGGATAACTTGAGACAAGGAAACCTTAACGTTTCTTGAGGAGCAATACATGGACAAAACTGGAGGTTTTGTTCCATGGGTTCCGTTTGAGAGAATAATTAGCGGATCGAGAAAACTAAGTTTTCTCGTCGATGTTGCGTCGGACTTTGTTTGATAAGTAACGACAAAAATGGTCGGGCGACTTTTGGACACGGCACGAAACCACATGGGCGAGCCCATTGGGCTCGGCCCATGAGGTCTCATGGCCGGCCCAAACAAGGGCCCATTTAGGGCCCAATAAGCCCACTTGGCTGGCCACTTTGGTGGGCCCAAAGGTGGGGTTCCACACAACACCATGCTTAGTTGGTGATTGTGGATTAAGAGGTGGGTGATTTAAGGGGTATGGGTTAAAACACCTTTAAGCCCATACCAATCACTTTAGACTCGTGCTTATGAGTTGGATGATGAATTGAAATATAAAATATTCATTCATTACACAAAATAATCACACAACTCACAAATCCCTCTCTCTCTCTTGCTTGGCCGGCCACCCTTTCTTTCTCCTCATTCTTGCTCTCTTGTTCTTCATTTAATTGTTCTAGTAGGCAATTAAGTGAAGGATCTTCAAGATCAACTCCTTGGTGTGGACTTGCTTTAGAGAAGAAGATCCGAAAGTTCTTCTTTATCGATTCAACAAGACTTAAAGGTAAATATCTTGTGGAATAGATTTTGCCTTGGGATTTAACGGTTTATGTTCTTTGACAAAGGTTTGGAGTAGATTTTATTAAACGCTTCCGTTATCTCGATGATCTAGAACGCTCCAAAACCCTACAGTGGTATCAGAGGATAGTTACCCTCTTAATCTTTGTCTTGTTTAACTTGTTTCGGTTTTATGATTATTTGCATGCCAAAATTGTTGATAACATGATTTTAATGCTTTTTGGGATATTTGCCTGAAATATGTTATTTTTGAAAATATATTGAATTTGGAATTTTTCGGAAATTATTGGATTTGTCGGGTTCGAGAAGAGACTCTCGGGGAGCCGGATCGGGGGTACAGGACGGAGGTCCACGGAGGCCGGGGAGGCCGGCGGTGACCGGAGCCGTCCCCACTCTTGGCCGAGGTCGAGAGTGGAGGCAAGCTCGGTTTGGGCATTCCAAGGCCCAAACCGAGCCGTGTCATGTTGGGCTCGGCCCAATGGGCTTTTGGCCCATTGGCTTGGCCCGACTTGGTTCGTGCACTGTGTTTGATCCGTGGCACGAACCCGCGATCCAATATTTCGAAAACTTTCAAAATTTAATCAGTTTCGATAAACCGGTTTTTCGAAAAGGTCTAGTTTCGATAAACCCGACCGAGCAACTTGGCAAAATTAAAACCGGAATAATTGCATATTATTTGATAACATGTTTGTGTCATAACATGTTGGATGATGTGATGAGATGTATGATGCATTAGTAGCCCATTAGATTTTATCGCTTTCACGGTTTGCATACCGTTAGTGTTAGCGTGTAATTATTCTTTCATTCGAGCTCATAAAGTGTAATTATTTTTTATCTGGTCTACGAACCGAGTATTAATTGTAATTACTACTCAAAGACGAGAAGGATGGAAAATCGAGCACAATGACGGTCTTGGAGGAAGTCCAAGAGCTAGTGGGAGCGCGAATGAAAAAGACGAGAAGATGTTGTAACTCGTAGAATCCTAAGACTAGGATGGGCTATAAAATGCATATTTAACGCTTTATGTTTGCTTGCTTGTATTATTTAAATTATAACATGCTTGCATGCTTAGCTTATAAGTTTATAAGCAATCACCTCACATGCAAAAATTAAAATCGATTTTAATTGTTTGCATGTTTAAAGCGTTGTGAACCATCATCGCACGTGTTCTGATGGATGAGTTAAAATTTGAAACGTGTTTGCACGGGTTGCAAATGACAGTTTCAAATGAAGATAGTATGTGATACAATTAGAAACGTCACAACATGGGTTGTTGATGACGGGTTCGTAATTGTGCCAAATACTTTCGAATTATTAAGCACAACCAATTTACAAGATAATTTTAGTCAAGTGAGATGCCACCCAAATTCACACCCATGTAGAAACATTTTATCGGTGTCGTGCGCCTTAGCGGAGCATCGATGGAATGGGTTCTATATGGGAATGGTAAATTTTGTGGATGTCGTGCGCCTAAGCGGAGCATCTGCACAAATTTAACTCGTTAGTGAAGGTTGGTTGACTCGACCACGATTCTTGGCCTGAGGTCGAGCTGGGGCATCGGAAGGGTAAGCCGTGTGCTTTTGCACATACCCTGACCAAGAGTTACACGGGTTGTGATTGGACGGATGTCCTAGCTAAATAAGTCAATTGGAGCGGTGCGCCTCTTAGCGTACTTCAAATGACAAATAAGGGATCTTGGTTTAAAGATTCTAAAACTTAGAATCAGATGGTTGGTGTTTAATTCGGATCTTCGTAAATTTATTCAACTTTTCTGATTAAATTTACTTTCTTCGTGTAGAAATGGCTAGTAATTCAACAAACTCGTCTAATTTGTCGTTGAGGACTATACTCGAAAAGTATCTGCACTGGGACATGGACAGGAATTTACGACTTGTGTTAAAGTTGGAACGTAGGGAGTACGTCCTTGATAAGGCTATCCCGGTGGAGCCAGCTGCAAACGCAACGAGGGTCGTTAAGGATGCGTACCAGAAATACTTTAGCGAGTCTATCGACGTTGCGTGTGTCATGCTAGGCTGCATGGAGGCGGACCTCCAGAAGCAGTTTATGGAGCTATCCCATGATCTGTTTGCAATGTTTGCACAGATCAAGGATATGTTCAAGGAGAAAGTACGTATTTAAAAATACACTGTTCTCCGAGAACTCATTGCTTGCAAGATGTCAGCAGGCAGCTCCGTAGGTCCACACGTCCTACGTATGAAGGGACATTTCGGTCATATGACTAGTCTCGGAATGACTATGGAGAAAGAAATAGCTGCGGATTTTATTCTGCAATCCCTTCCTCTTGCATATGGTGGGTTCATCATGAACTATCACACGCATGACATGGACAAGACCGCGTCGGAGTTGCACAGCATGCTAGTGACTTCCGAGAAGAGCATAAGGGGCAGTTCGCCCAAAAGTGTTCTTATGGTCAAGAAGGGATCCAACTTCAAAGCTGGTGGTGGCAAGGGTAAAGCCCCAATGCACCTGGCAGGAAAGATTAGACGACCATTTGTTCCTAGACCTTCCTTGCCCGTAAAAGACAAGGGGAAGGCAAAGGAGTCGATCTGTTTCTACTGTCAAAAGCCTGGTCATTGGAAGAAAGACTGTCAGCAGCTGAAGGAGGATCAGAAGAAGGGCGGTGGGGCCGCTACTTCATCAGGTATTCCATTAGAGCTATATCTTTCTACAATAAATACTTGGGTACTAGCCACTGGAGCTGAGTCTCATGTCTGTGCGGATATACAGGTGTTACATAGTAGAAGAGATATGGGGGAAAGCGAGGTGGACCTAAGAGTTGGGAACAACATCAGAGTTGCCGCAACTGCCGTGGGTTCTGTTAACCTTGTTTTGCCTAGTGGGCTTGTAATTGAACTTCATGATGTGTTTTGCGTACCTGTTTTCAGCAGGAATATTATTTCAATATCTCTTCTTGAAAAAGAAGGTTATTATTTTAATATTAAGAACGGGTTTTTTAATATTATGCGCAACAACATGTTTTATGGCAATGCTCACACTGTTGGAGGTTTATACATATTGAATATGCAAAACTCGAGATCCAACATGCTCTATAATATAAATGCTAAGAGGTTTAAAGCTAATGATTTAGACCAAACTCTAATCTGGCATTGTGTCTAAGTCACATAAATGGGAAACGCATCTCAGCGCTTCATAAGCGCGGACTTCTAAGTCAATTCGAATTCCAAATGATTGATAGATACGAAGCTTGTTTGATGGGCAAGATGACTAAAGCGCCCTTCACTGGTTTAGGTGAGAGGGCAGGTGATCTATTGGGTCTAATACATTCAGACGTATGTGGACCAATGAGTACACCAGCCAGAGGAGGTTTAGGCTACTTTATCACATTTACTGATGATTTCAGTAGATATGGTTATGTCTATCTCATGAGACATAAGTCCGAAACTTTTGATAAATTCAAGGAGTTTAGGACTGAAGTAGAAAACCAACTCAGAAAGAGTATCAAGGCACTCCGTTCTGATCGGGGTGGAGAATACTTATCCGAGGAGTTTCTTAGTCATCTTACTGAAGGTGGAATACTATCTCAGTGGACTCCGCCAGGAACACCGCAACTCAATGGTCTGTCCGAGCGGAGGAATCGGACATTGTTGGATATGGTTCGATCGATGATAAGTCTCACTGATCTCCCGATCTCCTTCTGGGGTTACGCTCTGCAAACGGCCGCATTCATAATAAACAGGGCTCCATCGAAAGTAGTGGAAGGGACATCATTCGAGAAATGGTACGGGCGGGAACCCGTTTTGTCCTTCCTGAAAATCTGGGGTTGCGAGGCTTATGTAAAATGGTTGCTTGCAACAAAGCTCGAACCGAGATCGGATAAGTGCACTTTCGTCGGATATCCAAAAGAAACAAAAGGATACTACTTCTACAAACCGAGCGAAAATAAAGTTTTTGTCGCTCGAGGTGGGACATTCTTGGAAAAGGAATTTATTTCCAAGGTAGTCAGTGGGAGGGCTGTTCATCTTGATGAAATTCTAGATGAGATGGTCACTCGGGAACCACTGGACGACCCACTAGAAGAAGTAGAGCCAGAAGTGGTCGTTGAGCAAGAACCAATAGCTACAGTAAATGAGGACGTTCCGAGGCGGTCCGAAAGGATAAGTCATGCACCTATCAGATACGATTTCCTAGTAACTGGAGGTGATGATTTAGTGTTAGTGGACAATTATCTAGCTACCTTTCGAGAGGCCTTGGACGGAACCGACTCTGAGAAATGGGAGGAAGCCATGAGGGAAGAAATGCAATCCATGTCAGATAATCAAGTGTGGGACTTGATGGAACAAACCCCTGACGTAAAAGTCATTGGGTGTAAGTGGATCTTTAAAATAAAGATACACATGGATGGCAAACCTCAGACCTATAAAGCAAGACTGGTAGCAAAGGGTTATAGGCAAGTCCACGGAATTGACTATGAAGAGACCTTTTCTCCAGTAGGTATGGTCAAATCTATCCGCATTCTATTTGCCGTAGCAGCGTATCATAACTATGAGATATGGCAAATGGACGTCAAAACCACCTTCCTCAACGGGAGGTTAGCTGAGGACGTTTATATGTCCCAACCTGAGGGTTTTGAGGATCCAAAGAAAAAGGAAAGATTTGCAAGTTGCTCAAATCAATCTATGGTTTGAAGCAAGCATCTCGGAGTTGGAATCAACGTTTTGATGAAGTCGTGAAACAGTTTGGCTTCATCAAGAACGATGATGAACCTTGCGTATATATAAGGCAGATGGGAGCAAAGTAGTCTTCTTGGTGCTCTATGTTGATGACATACTGCTCATTGGAAACGACGTCCCTACCTTGCTCTTAACAAACACTTCGTTAGGTGAATGTTTCGCAATGAAGGACTTAGGCGAGACCTCTTACATCTTGGGGATCAAGATATATAGAGACCGTGCCAAGCGGGTCTTGGGCTTAAGTCAAAGCACATATATACACAAAGTGCTGAGAAGATTTTCAATGCATAATTCAAATAAAGGACTGCTGCCCATGCGTCATGGCATAAATCTTAGCAAGAAGCAATGTGCTGAGACACCTGCAAAGCTAGCAAGAATGAATGAGATCCCATATGCTTCGGCTATAGGGTCCATAATATATGCCATGATATGTACAAGACTGGATGTCTCGTTATGTTGATGACATACTGCTCATTGGAAACGACGTCCCTACCTTGCTCTTAACAAACACTTGGTTAGGTGAGTGTTTTGCAATGAAGGACAAAGGCGAGGCCTCTTACATCTTGGGCATCAAGATATATAGAGACCGTGCCAAGCGGGTCTTGGGCTTAAGTCAAAGCACCTATATAGACAAAGTGTTGAGAAGATTCTCAATGCAAGATTCAAAGAAAGGATTGCTGCCCATGCGTCATGGCATGAAGCTTAGCAAGAAGCAGTGTGCTGAGACACCTGCATAGCTAGCAAGAATGAATGAGATCCCATATGCTTCGGCTATAGGGTCCATAATGTATGCCATGATATGTACGAGACCGGATGTCTCGTTTGCCTTGAGCTGTACCAGTAGAGATCAATCCAAACCCGGTGAGGCACACTGGATTGCCGTCAAGGCGATTCTCAAATATTTGAGAAAAACCACAGACGCTTTTCTTGTATACGGGGAAGAAATGATGATCTAGTCGTCAAAGGATATGTCGACGCTAGTTTCCAGACAGACCCCGATGACTTTAAGAGTCAGTTGGGATATCTGTTTACGTTGAACTGTAGAGCATTCAGCTGGAAAAGCAAGAAGCAGGACACCATTGCCGACTCTACGACCGAAGCTGAGTACATTGCTGCATCAGAAGCGGCAAAAGAGGCTGTATGGATCAGGAGTTTCATGGCTGGGTTAGGTGTAATTCAAAACCCATCTAACCTAGTAGACTTCTATTGGGACAACACCGGGGCCATTGCGCAAGCTAAGGAACCCAGAGCACATGATAGATCCAAACATGTACTCAAAAAGTATCACATCATCCGCGACATTGTTGCTATAGGTGACGTGAAGATCCACTACGTTGCAACTGATGATAACACAGCCGACCCCTTGACCAAGGCTCTTCCTCAAGCAAAACATGATAAACATGTTAGGTCAATGGGTATAGACTGGGACTTAGATTGGAACTAGGGGCAAGTGGGAGATTGATAGCATTTTGTGCCCTAGTCCAATTGCTAGTAGCCTGTATTATTTATGTGTTGAAGTAATATGTTGAGCAAGATCTTATTTATGACCATTAAAGTAGTAGAACTATAAATCTTTACAGATCACACTTAACGAGTCCCTGGTCAATCTACGCTTCTGTAGAAGCGACCAGTATGAGGATGGTTCTTAATGACGTAGTTCTACTTGTCATAGGGATGAGGGATCCCGGAATCATATCATAGATATCATGAGGTGATTGATATCGGACGACCCGCGTTGAATAGTGTTTTCATAGAGTAAGCCATGAACATATTCAAATGCGATAGCTTGTCACGATATCCTTAGATCGAGGAGTCTTTGTGATCACTATGCAATGTACGTGCGGCTTTAACTTGCGCCTAACATTTTCCGTAACAGGATTGCAATAACGGGCATGATTGGGTGGCGGAACGGGTTGCATGAGTGACACGAAAGACAGCTAAGGGATTTATCCCTCATACTACGGTATGGGAAAGATATCCGTTAAAGGCCTCTTGATCGAGACTGACTGAGAGTAAGAGTATGGCCATACTACGGTACGGGCAAGAGCGATCTTTTGCGCCGATCTACCAACGGTGGCATGAGCCTGAAGGGTCACACGCATTCAAGACGGATAACTTGAGACAAGGAAACCTTAACGTTTCTTGAGGAGCAATACATGGACAAAACTGGAGGTTTTGTGCCATGGGTTCGGTTTGAGAGAATAATTAGCGAATCGAGAAAACTGAGTTTTTTCGTCAATGTCGCGTCGGACTTTGTTTGATAAGTAACGACAAAAAGGGTCGGGCGACTTTTGGACACGGCACGAAATTACATGGGCGAGCCCATTGGGCTCGGCCCAAGAGGTCTCATGGCCGGCCCAAACAAGGGCCCATTTAGGGCCCAATAAGCCCACTTGGCCGACCACTTTGGTGGGCCCAAAGGTGGGGGCCACACAACACCATGCTTAGTTGGTGATTGTGGATTAAGAGGTGAGTGATTTAAGGGGTATGGGGTAAAGCACCTTTAAGCCCATACCAATCACTTTAGACCCATGCTTATGAGTTGGATGATGAATTGAAATATAAAATATTTATTCAGTACACAAAATAATCACACAACTCACAAATCCCTCTCTCTCTCTCTCTCTTGCTTGGCCGGCCACCCTTTCTCTCTCCTCATTCTTGCTCTCTTGTTCTTCATTTAATTGTTCTAGTAGGCAATTAAGTGAATGATCTTCAAGATAATCTCCTTGGTGTGGACTTGCTTTAGAGAAGAAGATCTGAAAGTTCTTCTTTATCGATCCAACAAGACTTAAAGGTAAATATCTTGTGGAATAGATTTTGCCTTGGGATTTAACGGTTTATGTTCTTGGACAAAGGTTTGGAGTAGATCTAGAACGCTCTATAAAACGCTTCCGCTATCTCGATGATCTAGAACGGTTTATAAAACGCTTTATAAAACGGTTTATAACCCTACAGATTCGTGAATCGAAGTACGCTAAGGCACACCGCTCTGACTCACTTATTTAGGTATGACATGCATCCAATTACAACTAATGCAATTGGGTCCAATTACAACCCCTTTCTGACACCTTGACTCGACCCTGGTCGAGAATCGCAGTTAAGTCAACCAATTCAGGTATGCAAAGGCCGATAAAGATGCTCCGCTAAGGCACACGACATCTAGATAGAACTTTAGCAAACTTGTATAGAGCGCACTTTCGAACATGCTCCGCTAAGGCGCACGACATCAACAAAGTGGAGAACACGGTTCATAGACCGGATGAAAGCGATAAATAATTAATTACAATTAATACTCGATTTGTAGACCGGATGAAAGAATAATTACACTTTATCACTAGCAATTCGCAGCCCGCATAAAAGAATAATTACACGTTACAATCTAACGGTTTGCAGACCGTTTTAAAAGCGATAAATAATTAAACACTCTATTGGGCTATCTATGCACCATGCATATCAACTCATCACACAACATGTTATCATACAAGCATGTTGTCAAACAAGATGCATTTTGTGTTTTAATTTTCATGTCCAAATTGCTCGGTCAGGTTTATCGAAACTAGACCTTTTCGAAAAATCGGTTTATCGAAACTACCCGGGCCCAAACCAAGTGGAGCGAAACCCATTTGGGCCGAACCCCTACGCACCGACGCGCTAGGGTTTGGCAACCCTAGCCGTCGGGCCTCCACCACCGGCCTCGGCCAGAATCTGACCACTGCCGGGGCAGGGGCGGGGTGGAAACACGACCGTGACCATCAAATGGCCACGGCCCAGCCCTGCTCCGGCAAGCCAGAGCTCCTGCCCGGTCCCCTTTCCCGGCTCCCCTAGAATCCCGTGTTTCCGGCGACCCGACAAATCCAATTTTTTTTGAAAATATCCAGATTTTATAATATGTTTAAACCTTTATTTTCATGGCATATAAAACCCATAACCAAGAAATAAACAAGTTATAGCAACATGGCAAGCAAAACAACACTGAAATCGATTCAAACGAAGATTTAAGAGGGTAACCGTCCTCTGATACCACTGTAAGGATTTTGGGCTCACCAAAACATCATGGCAGCGGAAGCATAACCCCAAATCTGCCCAAGATCATGAAACAATTAAATCCAAGGGAAAAACCAAATCACAAGATTTTACCTTTCGGTTTGATCGTGAATCTGCCCTGCAGAAAACGCGAGTTTGAAGCTCCATATCTCGAGCTAAAAATCTCCAAATTCTTTTGTTCTTTCTCTATAGTGAAGCCCAGTCAATTCTCTACAACTTTCATGTTTTGTTCTTCACCTAATTCGGATGGCAGAACTACCGTCTGGAGCAAAACAGTTTGGTCGACTGTGTTGGGCAGTGCTAACCGGGTTCTTCGGTTGTTGGCCTTGTAGCTCCCAAACCAGGGCTCTAATGCGAAATTATCATTTCCCAAAACTTATATAAATTTGAGTTTACTTTAATCTGCCGCTGGTTTCAGGGCAAACGTACTTCGGACCAGAGAGATACACCTCACGTAATTTTCGTCGCCAGACATGGATAGAACTTGACAGTTGCTTTGGTTGATCGAATTAAACAAGAAGAACACGTTTGAATCTTCTCTCTTACGGTATCCAAATGGATAGGATGATCAAAGATCCATACATACACGAGAGCACCAAAAACACTTGTGATATTTTGTGAGTTGTGTGTGTTGTGTTGGTGATTGTGTATATGAATTGATGTGTATTGGGTTAAGGGAAAGATGATGATGGTCATTGGGTGGCCTCCTTTAATCACACTTACCCAACAAGATTAGGATAATGTGTATCTAGTCATCATCCACTTAACCAAAGTTAGTGGAGAAAGGGACCCACCCTTTGCTTCACTACTGGGCCTTTGTTGGGCCGGCCACTTAGGCCCTCGTGGCCTGAAGCCCAGTACTTCGGCCATGAGGTCCCGTGCCGCGTCCAACTAACCCCCGAACTTATAGTACAAAGTCTGACGCGACATCGACGAAAGATATAGCATTTCTCGATTCGTGTGTCACATTCAATTACACATATCCATGGCCTAAAACGTCCAGTTTTTCCCATGCCTCTCTCTCAAGTATCGCCGACCTTTCCTTGTCTCTCATAAATCATATCCTATGTGTGTGACCCTATAGGCTCATGCCGGCGTCGGCAGATCGGCGTAAAATTTCATTTTACACGATCCATCATAAGTGGCCTCTAGTAAGACGTTATGATTACCGACGTGCATGATGATCGACGATTCGATTCAACCTCATGTAGTACATGTCTAGATTGATCATAAGGCATAGAGACGTCACCCTTATTTAATCAGTCTTTGTTTCTCGATCTGTGAGATTACTGAATACTGATAACCCGTATCGTTGGCATGGCCACGCTCTCCCTTTAGTTAATCTCTATCAAGTGGCCTAATCAGATACCTCTCTCATACCCTAGTATGAGGGATAAATCCCTTAGCCGCCTTTCGTATCACTCATACAATCCGTCCCCGTGCCAGTCATGTCTGTTATGGTTGTCTTGTTACGGACAATGTTAGGAGCAAGTCAAACGCGGTTCTTTACTGTATAGCAATCAAAAAGACTTCTTGTTCTAAGGATACAACGACAAGCTACCACAATTGAATGTGTTCATGACTGTATCCATGCAACACCATTCAGTGCGGGTCGTCCAATATCACTCACCCGAGTGATATCTATGATCTGATTCCGGGAGCCCTTCCCAATGGCATATATAACTATACCATAAAGAATCAGCCTCATACTTGGTCGCTTCATTGAAGCATATTTGACCAGGGACCATTAAGTGTGATCCGTATAGATATATGGTTCTACTACTTTGGTGGACATATATCAGATCAGACTTAACCTATTACTTCAATACATAAGTAATATAATGCCGATTTTATATATTGCAAACGATGATATATATACAGACATTTACAGACTAATACCATTGGACTAGGGTACAAAAATGCTTACAGCTGCTGCATCTTCATCAGTGCTCCAGTCTTTCTCGAATTTAGAGCCGGTTAGATTACCTTGAGTATTAGTATACTATGGTTCCTCCCAATCATTGATAACAACCTTCCAAGTTTTGCTATCGAGGGATTTCATGAAGGCACACATTCGTGCTTTCCAATAACTATAGTTGGTTCCATCGAGCACCGGTGGTCGATTGATCGATCCTCCTTCCTTTGAGTCCATATTAGCTTAAACAGAATCGTGTAGGAAATCACCTCAGAGTCAGCGTGCCTCCTGTGATACCAATTGAAATTCTATTAAGTATCTGGGACAAGATTTCGAACACAATGTTGTAACGATTGGTTTGACAACTTGCCTGATCACAGTTTATGGACAGTATATAGTAAAGCAGTAAACATAAGACACACAATATGTTTACCCACTTCGGTGACTTCGCACCTACGCCTGGGGGAACAATGCCAATAGAAAGGTTTTCACTATTCGGTAGTCAATACTACAACTTCAACCATCAACTAGCTATCACACAAGCTATTTTCCTAAGCTACTATAGATCTCACTGTGAACAACCTCGACCAGGGACTCCCCCTGTCTTTGAGATCCTCTCAATTCCACCCTTCGAGCAAGCCTATGCTCGGTTTTGTTGTCTTGGGAAATCTTCTCGTGAGTCTTCAATCACGAATCCAAAACCCAATAGATCACAAACACTAAAATCCACTCAAGTTGATGTACGTGATCGACAACGTCCTCTCAATCCGCTAGTCATATACGGTTAATAGCTCTGAGAATTTAAGCACAGAGAAAGGACTGAGTTGTTAAGGGGGTAGCACTTGGTTTTATAGCAATTCTAATTGTCTAATCAGATTCCTATTCCGATTAGAAAATCTTTTCCGCCTTGCGTTTCTGGCAAGTGACAATTTAGCGTTGCCGCCTTTAATAAATCTTGCTGACGTGTCTTTCTTCCAGCTAGAACTTGTCTAATTCATCCATGATCTTATTTCTCTGCGCGCTGAGCTTCTGTGATCTAAAACAGGAAGTATTCGATGTCTTACCTAATCCTGCGAGTATTATGTCACGCCAACTGTGTTGCAACATGTTCTCTGACATCTTGACTTTGCGCTAAAAAATATGCTAATACTAAACGTAGTAACAAAGGGTTGTGTACATATTATTTAATTCCTATCTGTTTGAATCCCAAGTGCTTGTGAATGTCTAAGGCTTCAGCTCATTGTTGGTAATACTATGAATTGGACTATGCCATCCATCTGCATACTTATAATTCTCTTCTAACAGGTTGCATTCACCTCATGCATGTTTATTGTTCTATTTTCAAAAATGCAGTGATGGAGAAAGCAGCCCTTCAGTATTATTGCCTCTATTTTCTTTCTATACTCTTTCTTGTTTCTAATTACTCAAACACATCTATTGTTGTCAATTGTTATTAGTGAATAGACCAATAAGAACTTCAATGTGATGCTGCTTGCTACATATCGTAAGTTACAAATTTGAGTTGCTTTATTAATTAAAGGTTACTATATTTATATTTCATTGTTTTTGGTTCACATGACTTGTATACAATAAGAGGTTTGGCTTTGATATATGTTTAACTCAATGCATTTAGATATATTTCATGAAATTCTCTGTGCTGCATAAACTGCTGCCTTCAAGTTAATGATGCCAGAAGTTTGAATTGCATTTTTTTAATTTCCAACCAGCAACTTCTGAATTATTTCTACACACAGTTGTTACAACTCAAACACTCAAATGATAATTTGTTCCTTGTTTTCTCATTGGATTGCAAGAATTTTTGACCCACATTTTTATTCACTTTTCCATTGGATTTACTTAATATCGTCCAAAAATGCCTTTTTATGATGATGATTAATTTGTAATGATCATTGCTCTCGTGTTTTAGATATTTACTCACTGCATCTTTCTATTTTCCTCCATAGCTATCGATTCGACAGAGTATTTATTAATAAAATTATTCAATTTTAGGATTTTTTTAAATTGTTATTTTACCATTTAAGCATACACTCATGGTCATGTGATTTTGGCAAGAACATGGAATATTTGAAGTATTGTTTTTATTTTATTATTGTTGGACAAAATTGATGAAAATGTCAAAGTTGACATATGTGTTAATTAGTGAATGGGTCAACTTGAACCGTGATTTTGGAACACTTCGACTCTGCCTATAATGATGTCAAACACGTCTACATAATCTAGGATATAAGAGCTTTCCAACGGTATATCATGAGCTCTAAACGGACAAGAGGTGAATGAGAAATTGAATCTCAAACATAACCACTTGAAAAGATGTTGTTGAGAACTTGTTTTGTTTGCACTTGTTGGTGTTTCTTAAAAGTCCCACATTGGAAGTGGATGAACTCTTCACATGGTTTATATACCATCACACTTCCATGGCCTTGTAAGAAATATAAGAAGTAAGACTCTCTCGTACGCAGGAGGGAGGTGCAAATAACTGGGCCAACGAGCGGGTTTCGGACTTGAACATTGGGTGTGCCCGCACGACGCGCGGGTCGCGAATGCTGCAAAAAATTGGTGGGCTGAAAGCACGTGTTTTTGGGATATATTGTTTCGGAATTAAAAACGTAGAAAGAAATTCGTAATAACTTCTTTTCTTTTACTCGTTTAGGTTTTGACCTTCCCTGAGCCGAAATCGGAGCAAAAACTCACCTACCCGACCACCTCTCTCTAGTTCATTCTTCTAAGCAATTTGACCATACGTGGTCAATATTTTCTTAAGGAAAATAGACTACCGTGCCTTGACGTTAATCTTTTCTTCCTTTTTCTGTCCAATACTGAATCACATGTCAAGTGCTACTTATCTGTATTTCTATTGAGATGTTAGATTAATAAAATTATTATATTTCATCTGTTCGTCTAACTCCTTTATACTTCATGTTTGATGTATGCTTCAATTATCAATTTGCCTTTATAGAATAACACTTATCTAACCATTATTTCAATGGTACGATGGATGATCCCATCCCTGCACTGTACCAGTGTGACCATCATATGTTAGCTTCTCTCTGTCACTACCACCTCACGAATGTGCAAAAGACTGATGAAGAGCTCAAAGTAGGCTTTGTGTTACTTCTGACATGTTTATTGAAGTGGATTACTTAGAACCGATCTTGTACACAGTCCACAATAATGCATTTTCTTATGGTAGTTTTTGGTTTTACCACTTTGAGTTACATAAGCATGACCTAGAAGTGCTCCGTTTTCAAGATTTTTTATTTTACAAAAATATTTCAAAAGCAATAATAACCATTATATTGACATTTCTTAAAGGGGCCTTTTTGGCTTGACCAAAACAGACTTTACAATTAAACTCATACGCAAGTGTCACACTCTGAACACCATTTCGAGACGAATAGAAGAAGAAGAAATTATTTTGAATCTCAATCCTTTTATCATACTTTTGAAACCTAGAAATGGAACCTAATTTCCTCCTATGTCACCTTCACAAGAAGCTTTGAAAAACAAAGGTTTTATAAACCCAAAGAGCAGACATTAAGATGTTATCATACATAAATACAGAAAAGGGTGCAAGTGAAAAATGAAAGAAATTTACAAAAATAAAATTCAAATGTAAAAATGTCTTGCAAATAGGCAGATAAGCACTATGAAGAAAGTAATGTTTCAATGGACAGCAACACAAGCACTAATTGGTAATTACAGGCCTTGGGGTTGGAACATTGAAAATAAAAGGTGAATTTCTTTGTATGAAACTCATGATTAAGACGTAGACTAGGGCTTTTCACAAGTATCCACCCGTACAAAATACGGGGAAAGAATCAGCAGAAAACCATACCTTCGAATAGGTACCAAGGGACCAATCTCAGCCACACGATTATATGACCAATGGTGAAGATGGACGCGGTGGCATTGAGACGTAAATAAGTCGAAATTGTAATTTCTTTTCGCCATTTTGCGTTTTCGCCAACATGTGGAGGGGTATGATTTTCATTTCAATTGGTTTTCTGTTCTGTGCTGAGTCGATTTGCGAGAGGAGGCGATTTGCGATTTTGGGAAGGCGATTTGCAATCGATCTATTTTGCGGTAGTAGGCGATTTGGAGAAGGCGATTTCTGTTGGTTTGTTTGTGAGAAGAAGCGATTTGCGAGAGGAAGTGCTTTGGGAAACCCTGGATCTCTGTAGCGTGCCACTGATTTTCTGGCAGTGATGACGAAATTATCGCAGAAGCGGAAGTTCAAGGAGGCTCGTAGCATTGAGAAGAAGAAGACAAAGTAATTATTGCTTAATTTGATTGGAGTTTATTTATCTAAAAGGTGTTCATATTTGTGTAAATGGGTCGCTGTGAACTCTTTTTGGTACATAAACATGAAATGTGTTTACAGAAAATCTGTTTCAGTGTCATTATGGCTTGATTTGATAGGTTTATCCGTTATATGAAAGCCTTTTATGTGTTTAGAACTCGCTTGATTTGTGTAAATGGGTCGCTGTGAACTGTTTTTGGTACATAAACATGAAATGTGTTTACAGAAAATCTATTTCAGTGTCATTATGACGTGGTTTGATAGGTTTTTGCGTTATATAAAAGTCTTTCATATGTTTAGAACTCGCTTGATTTGTGTAAATGGGTCCCTGTGAACTGTTATTGGTAAATAAACATGAAATGTGTTTACCGAAATCCTGTTTCAGTGTCATTATGGCTTGGTTTGATAGGTTTTTGCGTTATATGAAAGACTTTCATATGATTGGAACTCGCTTGATTTGTGTAAATGGGTTGATGTGAACTTTTTTTGGTACATAAACATGAAATGTGTTTACAGAAAACCTGTTTCAGTGTCATTATTGCTTGGTTTGATAGGTTTTTGTGTTATATGAAAGCCTTTCATTTGTTTGGAACTCGTTTGGTTCTTGTGTGAAATTTGTGTGCATATGTCCCTGTTAAATATTTTTTATGGTATAATGAAATGCCTTTCATATTTCTTGATGTGATATATATTTGTTAATGATATTTTGTGTAGGTGAAGTTGAATCTCATTCTGATGACAACCAAATCATTGATTTTGTTATGAAGAAGAGGAGAAATGTTGGAGCATATGTTCGTTTTCCTTTTTCAATTTCTACAGAAGAATGTAATGTGGATGCTTTAATCCCGAAAGAGACAAAAAACAAGGCTAGAACAAAGAAGCCTAGAACAGAGAAGTCTATTGTGAAACCCAAACAGAGCATGAAGAAGTCTTGTGTTATAAAAGAAAAACCAATTGTTGAGTGTATAGACACGGGTTCATCTTCGAAAGGTCTTTTCTGCAGCATGAAGGTTTTTAGTGATAAGAAGAGGAGTGATATTAAGGAGATGGGTTTCGAACGGATTTTACAGGTTGGATTAAGTCGTACTCAAGGTGCTTTTGGGTACTGGATTGTGGAGAATCTCAATCCTTAGTTTGCAACAATTAAACTGGATGGTGACCGTGATTTATTGATTGAAGAAGAAGATATTCAGTGTACCCTTGGTATACCTCGTGGTCATCGCCCTATTTTGGGTCATAAGAAGGTGATGCTCTTTAGTTGTGGAGGTCACAGTCTATGATGAAAAAATCATATGTCTATGATGCCATGGAAAGGCAGAAGGAAGGGGGGATTTTGTTTAAGCAGAACTTTCTCGTCATGTTTAGCACAAGTTTTATAGATTTTGAGTCAAGTAGTTATCCCAACCTGTCATATTTTGGAGCTATAGCAGATGTTGAAGTCGTAAAGGACTTCAATTAATGTTCTTCTATACTTGAAAGTTTGAGAAGAAATAGCTACATTTGGAACTCTCAACTAAAGAATGTCAAACGCATGTACTATGGTCCCCTCACATCTTTGACGGTAAGTCTTCCTTTTTTGTTTTGATAGGTTTTTGTGTATTTGAAAAGTTTTCATATTATAAAATGAATGTGATTGACATAGTATTATTTGTTTTATCTCAGCTTTTTTACTTAGATCGAGTTGATTTTGAGGGGAATGTTTGTGTACCACGTATATTTCCAACCATTACTAGATGGACTGACGAGGTTGCAAAGAATTGTGTGAGAGAGGAGCTGAAACAAGGGGGATTTGGAAAGGGTTCTTTGATATTGGAGAGGGTCGGGATTCCAATGGACGTGCATAATTCACAAGGCAAAAAAGGCTGCAATGAACATAAGGATTTTATTTTGTGTATTATAGTGTGAACTTTATATTCTCTATTGTTTTAGAAGAATTGTTTGAATGTTTTTCTTCCTATGTTGTTCAACTGTTGTATGAAAGGTCTTCATATTTTGAAATATGTTTGATTCGTTTGAATTTTTAGTAAAAATCTTGCTCTGATTTGTTTATGAATTAAAGTGTGTTTAAGAAAACTCGTTGAAATGTAGTTCTTCATTTGTTTGTTTGGTTTTCAGTTTTATGAAAGCCTCTCATATATCACGACACATGATTTTATAAGTGTTTGATGGGATTTCAGTTATATGAAAGGTGTTCATATGATATCATTTGCAGTTTTATGTATTCAGAATCTGATTGAAGAAATCAAATGTGTGAGGACAAAAGTTGTGGAAGATGTTCAAGAGCTTGTTGGACTGTTGTCCCAAGTTGACGTTTCGTTTTGTGGATATAAATCACAACATTACGAGGACAGATCTGCAGAGGATAAAAATCACGAGAACAGATCAGCAGAGGATAAAAATCATAAGGATAGATATGCAGAAGAAAAAAATCACGAGGACAGATCTGTGGAGGGTAAAAATTTTTTAGAAGATGAAATATTTCATAATGATGCGTATTTCAGAACACCATATGTTATTTCTGCTTTGTGACTTGCAAAAGAGACTCTCTCGAGTAATAAGAAGAAAAAGAAAAGTTCTCCAAATTTTTCTTTGGGAGTTGTTGATATATGTACTCCTCTGGAAACACCACATGATGTCTTAAAGGCCATAAGGAAGAATATGGCGATGTCACCAAAAGAATATCTGAAGCTTTGATTGCTGCGCAAGATTGCTTTGTAGAAGATGATGATAACATTTTGTGCCCTAGTCCAATTGCTATTAGCCTGTAAACGTCTATGTACATTATCATCGTTTGTAATATATATAAAACGGCTTTGTATTACTTATGTGTTGAAGTAATATGTTAAGCATGATCTGATTTATGACCACTAAAGTAGTAGAACCACAAATCTGTACGAATCACATTTAACAAGTCCCTGGTCAAAATATGGTTCCTTAGAAGCGACCAGTATGAGGATGGTTCTTAATGACGTAGTTCTACTTGTCATAGGGATGAGGGATCCCGGAATCATATCATAGATATCATGAGGTGATTGATATCTGACGACCTGCTTTGAATAGTATTTTCATAGATTAAGCCATGAACATATTCAAATGCGATACCTTGTCACGATATCCTTAGACCGAGGAGTCTTTGTGATCACTATGCAATGAACGTGCTGCTTTAACTTGCGCCTAACGCTTTCTGTAACATGATTGCAATAACGGGCATGATTGGGTGGCAGAACGGGTTGCATGAGTGACACGAAAGACGGCTAAGGGATTTATCTTTCTCACACTACGGTATGGGAAAGATATCCGTTAAAAGGCCTCTTGATCGAGACTGACTGAGAGTAAGAGCATGGCCATGCCGGTGATACGGGTTATCAGTTCTCAGCCATCTCACATATCAAGTAACAATGATTGATTAAACAAGGGTGACGACTCTATGCCTTGTGATCAATCGAGATATCTAGAGATAATAGGATAGTGACTTGTACGCACAAGGTTAAGTCGAATCATCGATCGTCATGCACCTTGGGTAATCATAACGTCTTACTAGAGACCACTTATGATGGATCGGACAAGAGCGATCTTTTGCGCCGATCTGCCAACGGTGGCATGAGCCTAGAGGGTCACACACATTCAAGACGGATAACTTGAGAAAAGGAAACCTTAACGTTTCTTGAGGAGCAATACATGGACAAAACTGGAGGTTTTGTGCCATGGGTTCAGTTTGAGAGAATAATTAGCGAATCGAGAAAACTGAGTTTTTTTGTCGATGTCGCGTTGGACTTTGTTTGATAAGTAACGAAAAAAAGGGTCGGGCGACTTTTGGACACGACACGAAACCACATGGGCGAGCCCTTGGGCTCGGCCCATGAGGTCTCATGGCCGGCCCAAACAAGGGCCCAATAAGCCCTCTTGGCTGGCCCACATGGTGGGTCCATGTGTGGGGGCCACACAACACCATGCTTAGTTGGTGATTGTGGATTAAGAGGTGAGTGATTTAAGGGGTATGGGTTAAAGCACCTTTAAGCCCATACCAATCACTTTTGACCCATACTTGTGAGTTGGTTGATGAATTGAAATACAAGACATTAATTCTTTAATCAAAATAATCACACAACTCACAATTTTCTCTCTCTCTCTCTCTCTCTCTTGCTTGGCCGGCCACCTTGCTCCTCCTCTTCATCTTGCTCTCTTGTTCTTCATTTAATTGTTCTAGTAGGCAATTAAGTGAAGGATCATCAAGATCATCCCCTTGGTGTGGACTTGCTTTAGAGAAGAAGATCCGAAAGTTCTTCTTTAATCTATTCAACAAAGACTTAAAGGTAAACATCTTGTGGAATAGATTTTGCTTTGGGATTTAATGGTTTATTTTCTTGGACAAGGTTTGGAGTAGATTTTGTTATAATGCTTCCGCTATCTTGACGATCTATAACGCTCCAAAACCCTACAGATGATTTGTAAAAATATGAACCTGGAGATATTGTCGTTAAATTTTTTGGTTTGGAAAGTACTGTGAGGGAGTTGAACTTTAATTTGGATGTTGGATGCTCTAGTGGAAACTCAAGTGATCATAGTATACAAACTGGAATTGCTATGGACAGTGTAACTTATTGTGATTCAGATGCTGCGAAGAATGATTGTGTTATTTGTGAAGATTTATTTAAATTACAACAACATGAAGAAGAAGAAGTTGTACCATTTGGGTATGTGCTATCAAAGTTTTGCAATCAAAGAACCAACTTTCGGTCTGATTTGAGTTGTTGTGAAGAGAAGTTTTACTCGTAGGTTATGGAAAGTGAGGATGATAATAAGTTTTTAAAGGAAGAGATCTCAGGATGTTGTCTCTAGTGTGAGGATTTTCAATCACTCAAATTCTTGAACTATGATGAGAATTATGGAGACCCATATGCTCCAAAGAAAATTTTTCTTTGCCCAGACTATACCGTAAGTACTACTTCACTAGCTCGTGTATGTGTAAATTTTGTTATGTTGGGAATGAATATTAGATGTTAAACTTATTTGTTTTCTTTTGCCGAAAAATGTTTATGCTGATGAATGAGAACATGCACGGGGTGTAAGACGTGCACCTGCGTTCTTTAATGTCAATCACCTAATAAAGAACTCTTTTGTGGTCAGTAACAAACTCTTTAATGTATATGTTTTTAATGATAGTGATTTTAAATCACCTTGCACAGTTTTTGTCTACTTTTGATGTTTGTTACTTGTTGTACTTTGTTTCCTATAGATTATGGTTCTTCTGTGTAATAATACCCATGTTCGGGTGTTATGCTTTGAATTGAAGAAAGGTGTTAAACACATAATTGATAACATGTTTTCAGAAGAGAGTGGTTGTGAACGATTCAATGAAGCACCTTTAAGAATGGTAAGTAAATACATATACAACTTATTTCTTTTTTACTTTACTTTGTTTTATAACTAGTGTTTTGTTATTACATCATGCAGTGCAAATTTATTGTGGATTATTTGGACATGCATAATTCAAGAGTGTCGAAATTATTTCGAAGTGTACAGCCAATGTCATTGAACATCCCTTGGGCGTTCTCAGAAAACTTCGACAATTGTGGAATATTCGCAATGTGGGTGATGGAGAACTACATGGGCAATTTTGAGTGGAAAGCATCATTGGCTACAAACAAATTTGATGTATGTCTATTTTTTAATTTATTTGGTCATATACACATTAAAATGGGTAATGGACAGTGGAAACTATTAAGCATTACATAACTGAAAGAAAATATATTCGCTAATTAGTTCTCCGAGACTCAAAACAATTGTTAGAGTTATGCCCCAGTCCAATATATAAGTGATTTACAGATGTAATGTTTTATCATCTTTCCGAATAAATAAATCGGCATATATTACTAATGTGTTGTAGTAATATATCGAATGTAATTTGATCTATGTCATTATGTGTGTAACCACTAATAGTAGAACAATAGATCAGAAAGATTTACATTTGATGAGTCCCTGATCAGCTAAGTTTCTTTATGAAGCGATCAATATGAGACTAACTCCTTGTGATCATGCTCTACTGATCATGGCAAAGTGCGTGCCGGAGTTATATCATAGATACCATCAGGTCTATGATATCGGACAACCCGATTGTGAGTATGCTGCATAGATCCAGTCATGAGATACTCACATATCGTAGCTTGTCACTATATCCTAAGACCAAGGAGTCTTTGTGTACACTATGTAACGAATACCTAAGTTTGACCTAGTCTAACGTTATCTGTAAAAGGGTAACTATTACGGCTTCGATTGGCTTTGATATTTATTGCACTAGTGAACTCTAAAGGCGTATGAGGGATTTATCACTCATACTTCGGTATCAGAAAGATATCCGTTTAGGCCACTTGATGAGTATGACTGAAAGAATAGCACAGCCGTGCAGGTGATACCTTAGTATCAGTTTTCAGTCATCTCAGATATCATGAAACAGTGATTGATAAATTAGGATGACCATTCTATGCCTATCGATCAATCTGGATATCGGTCTGATAAAAGGATATTGACATGTATGATAACAGGTTAAGTCGAATAATCGATAATCACGAACATTGGGTAATCATAATGTCTTGCTAGAGACCACTTATGATGGAAATGGTAAAATAGTAATTTTACCAGTCTGCCAATTGTTCGTGAGCCTAGAGGGTCACACGCATTAAGCACGATACATGACAAATAATTATGGATGAAAATTGAGAACGATTCGGTAGTTTTCTGGCCTAAGGTTTTAACCAGACGGTTGAAGAAATCAATTCGAGGAAATTGAACCGTTTTGTCTAAACCGAAATTAGAACTCAAGTTAATGGGTTTAATTTGGGTTTTAGTTAAACGGGCTTAAAGCCCATTTAGGGATTCAAGTTATGAATGGGGAAGAAGTGCAAATAGGAGTTTAAGAAGGGTAGATATGCAATTATTAATTTGAAATTTAATTTTATTTCAAATAAAAATTCCAAAATATCTTCCATCTTTTTCTCCAACTATTGGCAACTACTCCCCCTCATTCTCTCCCTCACTTGACCGATCCTCTCTTCCTCCATTTTCCTCCATTGTTGATTTGTCAAGCTTCTCAAGAACATTCATAGCAAAAGTGTGAGAGAAAACCTTCTTCGGTTGTGGTGCTTGTGTGGACCTAATAGAGAAACACTAAGTTTGTGTTTTCATCGATTAATAGAGGTATTTTTCAGATTCAAAAGGTTGATAGCATGTTGAATTTACATTAAGATCCAAGTTTGCATCGATCACCATGGTTACACAACTTCCGCTGCATGAAATTTATCGAATGGAACCCATGGTGATCTCTTTCAGCAATGTGTTTCTTTTCACGTTATATGAAATTGTGTATGGAATTTGTTAATTTTTGTAGTATGTCATTTTCATAATATGTAATTTTTATAGCATGAAACCGGCTGTGATGATTTGTGCATATGTTCAACACAAGAAATAAACGTTGAGTAGCTTTGAAATATTCAAATTAAAAACAAATAGGACAATTTTGATTAATCTACCGCAACTGAAAATGAACATGTGTTAGAAATTGTGACAAGTTTTGTGTTGTATGAAGGGCTTTCAGATTTTATAAAAGTTTGATGGTTCTTGTGAGATTTTGATAAAAGTCTTGCTGTGAATCAAGTGTTAGTTGACACATTTGGATTCCATAAAATAGTTTTTAGAAAACCTGATACAATGTAGTTGCCCTTTGACGAGTTTTGTGTTATATGAACGGTTTTCAAATTTTATAAATGTGTGATTGTTCTTGTGAGATTTTGATAAAAGCCTTGATGTGAATCAACTGTTAGTTGACACATTTGAATATTTTAAAATCCATTTTAGAAAACCACCTTATTCAATGTAGTTGTCCTTCATTGAAGAGTTGATATAATTTCCTAAGCAAAAGAGCGCTTTCATATCAGTTATATGAAAGGATCACAGATTTTGAAATATGTTTGTGATTCCTCTTAAAACCTTACTTTGTTTAGCTTATTAGTTTATAGGCTTGAAGTGTGTTTTTGGAAACCTGTTCCAGTATATATGTCAACTGATTTGTATCGTTTTAAGTTATATGAAAGACTTGCAGATTTTTGAAATGTCTGTGATTCTTGTGAATTACTCTTAAAAACTTTGCTCTGATTAGCTTATGAATTCATAGGGTTCAAGTTTTTTTCAGAAAACCTGTTCAAATGTAATTCTCCACTGTTTTGTTTTGCTTTCAATTATATGAAAGGCTTACAGATTTTGAAATATGTTTGTGATTCTCGTGAATTCCTCTTAAAAACTTTGCTATGATTAGCTTATGAGTTGATAGGGTTCAAGTGTGTTCTTGGAAACCTGTTCCAATGTATATGTCCACTGGTTTGTATCGTTTTAAGTTATATGAAAGGCTTACAGATTTTCAACATTTCGAACATATTTGTAATTATAATACGCCGTAAAAAAAATAGACATCAAACTCCTAATTTTCTTGTATTATGTTCAGAAGAATATAACACTTTGAACATAATTTTCTTGCTCATACTAAATACCAATAACATCTCTAATATCTAAAGTATGAAACATTTTATTACTCAAACTTCTAATTATGAGTTCCTTGCAGCATTTTCCCTTTGCTCATCCCTCTTACGTTTGCCACATGTTGTTGAATTGTGTTCTCCAACTTCTTTACAATATCCACATCTCCGGTAGTTGTCTTTTTTCTTCGTTTCCTTTGTTATTGTCTTCTATCTTTCAACCATTTCCCGTACAACATGTCCTCTATTCTTGCAAACATTTGGAATAAGTACTTTCACCACTAGGGGCTTAGAAATACCTGATATTTCTTCTATTGATATTCTTGTAGAATTGGATGAAGAAGCTGAACTTGTACTTGCAACGTTCGGATGGCTTTTTACTGCTTGTAGAATTGATTCCCGTTGTGTGTGTGTATGTTGTTGTTGGGTTTCCTAGTATCGTGCAAAGAGCTGTCCAGATCTTAATATTGATAATGCCTTCATTCTTGGTTGTGTGCTTCGAGACGCCACCATATTCCCACAGGGCTAGTGATTATGGTGTCTCCCTACACCAACGCTCAGAAATTAATGAACGCGGGATCTCCCTTAAATTTGCAGAATTAAGAGCTGCAAATATGTGTGGACAAATTAGTCCCCATCCTTCAAAATTTTTGCAAGGGCAATGGCAATTATTGGTCTCTAAATCCATGGTCACCTCATACTCTGACTTATCTACAAGTTCGCCAAAAACTATGTGTACATTACAATGTTGTCTCTTGGTAATATCCTTTATTCCATAATCGAAAATGTCGTCCATTATATATTCTTTTACCTTATAGAAAATTGTTCGACTGAAAACATTCCAAGCATGTGTCTCCAAGAGACAAAATGCATTTTCACTAGGACGTGCATTTGCTGCATACTGTGTGACTGTCTTCATATGTTCACTTCTCTGTTTCTTGACAATAGTATTGTATTCTCCCATGAACTGAAACGTACTTAAAACTTTGTGTCTGTCACATCCAAATGTATTGTTCTCGCTTTCAAAACGTGAAGTAGTACGCATTAACATCCCCATCGGCCAATCCCTGAAATATGCTGGTATCTACAATCTACGTAAATCGAACAAGCCTTCAAGATGTTTTAGAGTTTCAGTAGAGCACTCTTCCATTAGTGATTTCCAACATGTGTCAAACTCTTCTGTATTTAGTTTACTCGACCACACAATGGAGCGGAGTTTCCACAGAAATTATGCTGAATTTGGCATATATCGTTGAACCTGTATTAACAAGATGATATTATCTTGAACTTTTTTCGAAAGTGAAAATTGTATATAGAAACATAGACTATGAACATAATTAATAAAATTTATCATCTTCATACTTACGTTACCCTTTGCATGATATGCCACATGCACAATCTGTGCCTTGAGTCGGGGAACAATTAGGCAAGTGCATTCTTTATTGCTGAATCTTGGTCTGTGATAATGCACAATGGTTTTTTTACCTTTAACTGCTCTCTTGAAACAGTTGAACAACCATACAAATGAAGGAATATCTTCATGGGTTAGGAATCCGGCACCAAATGTTATGCTCATCTCATGGTTGTCTATTCCCGTGAATGGACATAATAAAGTGAATAACTTGATAAAAAGAATTTGATACTAATCAAAATCAGAAAACACGTTTCATATAACAGAAACGCTCTGACAGAAACTTGTATGTACAAAACATTTCACACGAATCACACATATTTTCAAATTGTGAAAGACCTTTCATATAACCGAAAACCAACAAACCAGTGAAACAACAGAAACATTTTCAAAACTTAAAGACCTTTCAGATGATTGAAAACCTGTCAAAGTATTGAAAAACTAGATTGAAACAGTTTTTCTAGAAACCATTTCATGAAAATAAAGCGTATAAATTTACAATCGATTCAGATCAAGGTACTCACACATCTATTTCACACAAATCAAGCACATTTGTCAAACGAATCGAATGATGTGAGCAGATAGAGATGTAAACAAAGGAATGGAGGGACATAAATGTGAGTAGATAGACTCACCGGTTTTTCGAATAAATAGAATCGAATGATACGCAATCACCATATCGCTAATAGTTTCTCTTCGAGACTCCATCTATCCAGAACATCCATGTAAGTAAACTGTTCTCATCTTGGTCGAATTCGAAATAAAAGTCATTGTCAATTTCTTTCTCCTTGTAAAGGTCATTGATGACCATCTAGACATCAGTCCCATGAACATACACTTTCAGTTCTCGCTGAAAATCGAGGAAGTCTCTAACAGTGGCACCCACATGCTCTGATCCACCTGCCATGTTGGTAAAAACAGAGAGCGCTTTCATTGGACCAACTGTTGCTTTACCACATTAGAGAACAAATTCCTTGTGCTCTTTGGTCATATTCCAGTTTGATCGCAGATACTCATAGTGGACTTGTAAGTAGAGTGGATGATTATGATCTTCGTTGAATTTCGAGACAAGATGATGCTTGTTGCTTGTTAATTTGAAAATTATGACAGCCTTGCATCCGGTTCTTGTTGTGACACACATGCGTTTTTGTTTTGCAACGTGCTCTTCGTCCCTAACAGTAGCACCCACGTGCTTGATCCATCTATCATGTTGGTAAGAACAGAGTGCGCTTTCGTTGGACCAACTGTTGCTTTACCACATAAGAGAACAAATTTCTTGTGCTCTTTTATCATATTCCAATTTGATCGTAGATACTCATAGTGGACTTGTGAGTAGAGTGAATGATTATGATCTTCGTTGAATTTCAAGACAAGATGATGCTTGTTACTTGTTAATTTGAAAACTATGACAGCCTTGCATCCGGTTCTTGTTGTGACACACATGTGTTATTGTTTTGCAACGTGCTCTTCGTCCCTAACAGTAACACCCACATGCTTTGATCATCCTACCGTGTTAGTAAAAACAGAGTGCGCTTTCGTTGGACCAATTGTTGCTTTACCAGATAAGAGAACAAATTCCTTGTGCTCTTTTGTCATATTCCAGTTTGATTGCAGATACTCATAGTGGACTTGTGAGTAGAGTGTTACGATTATGCCCTAGTCCAATGTAATTCCTCAATTTATATTGTAACAGACATCATTTTTCAATATAGTAAAAGGCATTATATTACTAATATGTTGTAGTAGTATATCTAATGTGATTTAATATATATCATTATGTGTATAACCACTTAAAGTAAAACTATAGATCAGAAAGAATTTCATTCGATAAGTCCCTGATCAGCTAAGCTTCTTCTGAAGCGATCAGTATGAGACTTACTCCTTGTGATCATGCTCTACTGATCATGGCAAAATGCATGCCAGGGTTATATCATAGATATCATCAGGTCGATGATCTCGGACAACCTGGATTGTGAGTATGCAACATAGATCCAATCATGAGATACTCACAGATCGTAGCTTGTCATTATATCCTAAGACCAAAGAGTATTTGTGTACACTATGTAACGAATACCTAAGTTTGAACTAGTCTAATGTTACATGTAAAAGGGTAGCTATAACGGCTTTGATTGGCTTGGATATTAATTGCATTTGTGAACTCGAAAGGCGTCTGAGGGATTTATCACTCATACTCCGGTATGAGAAAGATATCCGTTTAGGCCACTTAATGAGTATGACTGAAGGAATAGCACGGCCGTGCAGGTGATACCTTAGTATTAGTTTTCAGTCATATCAGATATCAAGAAACAGTGATTGATAAATTAGGATGACGATTCTATGCCTATTGATCAATCTGGATATCGGTTTGATAAAAGGACAGTGACATGTACGATAACAGGTTAAGTCAAATAATCGATAATCACGAACGTTAGGTAATCATAATGTCTTGCTAGAGAACACTAATGATGGAAAGGGTAAAATAGTAATTTTACCAGTCTGCTAACGGGTCGTGAGCCTAGAGGGTCACACGCATTAAGCACAATACGTGACAAATAAGCATTGATGGAAATTGGGATAATCCGATTTTCAGTTTAGTCAAATTGAAAACGATTCAGTTGATTTCTGGCCTAGGTTTTTAACCAGGCGGTTGAAGGAATCGAGTTGGGGAAATTGAACCGGTTTAGCTAAAACATAATTAGAACTCAATCATATAGGTTTTAATTTGGATTTAGTTAAACGGGCTTGAATTCCATGTAGGGTATTAATTCATGAATGGGGCAAGAGTGCAATTATGAGTTTAAAGGGGTAATATGTGTAATTATTTATTTGAATTTTAAAATCAGATTTTTTGATATAATTACACAATTTATTACTTCCCTTTTTAGACCATTTTTTCAGCAACCTCTCCCCTATTCCCTCCCTCATTGCCGACCCTCTCAAGTCAATTCCTCCGTAGCTTTTTTTGTTCAATTCTTCTTACATCCATTAGCAAGAGTGTGAGAGAAAACCGACGGTGGTTGTTGTGCTTGTGACTTTGTGTTTTTAATCGATTAACAAGGTAAAATTTACAGATTATAAAAGTTTATAACATGCTGAATTTTTCATTCAGATTCATGTTTGCATTCGATTGCCATGGTTCTATTACACTCCGATGCATGAAATTATTGTTTAGAACCCATGTGAATCCCTTTCAGTGGTATCAGAGGGTGATTGTTATGAAATTAATTCATTGTGTTTAAATCTGGAATTTTATTTTTGTTATTCAGTTCATCGTTTGAATATGCATGAAATTGATTTTGAAAAATTGCAAATTAATGTTTTGGGGCTGTTTCGGGTTAGCCATGGCCGATCCATGGTTAACCAGGGTCGAGACCCTTGGTGGACCATAGAATTCCCTAGGGCAGACCATGGTCGGCACCAAGGGCCGACCAGGTTGTCTACGGGCGACCATGGCAGCCCTGCGGGCAACCAGGGTCTGCCCTAGGGGCGACCATGGCAGCCCTCGCGGGCCACCATGGTCGCTTTTGTGGGCGACCATGGCAGCCCTCGCGGGCGACCTCGGTTGGGCCGATTCTGCTCGACCAAATTCGAGCTGAACCGGCCGGTTCGCGAGAATTTTAAAGCCCTAAAATTTTATTTTTCAGATTTGGTTCGGTTTCGATAAACTAGCGAGAACTGGTTCAAAATTCAATTAATAAATTAAACTGTCCGGTTTCGATAAACCGGAATTTTTCCACACTTAAGAAAGATAAAATTTGGAAAAATTTGTTGTTTGATAAGCATGCTGAGTGATCACATGATCTTTGATAAATGATATTTTCCACATGATGTATAGCTAAGCCCTCTAGACTTGTATTTTAATTTCAGTTTTGCAACCTGAGTGTTGCTAAGTTTTGGGTTGTAGTAAATACGGTCTGCGTGTCGTGATTTATAATTTATTTTATTTAAATTTGTAATCATGAAGACCGACGCAAGAAGCAAGTCAAGAGGAAGACTCGAAATTTGGAGGAGGCTCGAAGCCAGTGGGAATCCACAAGAATGGAGCAAGTCTGGACCTTGAAGACTAAGTCTTTAGGATCAGTTTTGCTAGATTATTAGGAAATTAAGATGGGGTTAGTTATGCATAATTTACCGTTACATTTATATGTATGAATGTATGAATGTATGATAGTTTAATATACAAGTTTATGTATGATTTGCTATCACCCACATGCAAAGATTAAAAACCGTTATTTAATCAGACTTGCATGTAACGTGCTAATGGATCATCTTTGCATGAATTTGCAATTGATGATTCTAGATTAAAATTGTATCGATATACAATCAGACTATTATAATTCACTTAAACGCAAGTAATTACAAGTCAAGCGTGATACCATCCAAGTTTGGGCACTCAAAAGGACTTTGACCCTATGGATGTCGGTACGCCTCCGCGTAACATTCATAAAGAAGAAGTCTAGATGAGATGGGTAGTTATGTGTGCGCCTCCGCGTAGTAGCCACATTAGTTCTATCCATAGTTCAAGCTTGGTAGACTTGCCTACAATTGTCAGCCAGGGCTGACCTAGGGTATCAGTATAGGGTATGCCGTGTACTTACAGTACAAACTCTAGCCAGGAACTACATAGTCTTGTAGATGGATGCATTCCTACCTTGATGCTCTCAATTGGAGCAGTGAGCCTCCGTTCACTTCAATTGAGAGTATGATGGGATCCTGGTTCAGATTCTAAAGCCAGAATCAGAAAGTGTATTATAATTAAATCTCCAACTTCAATTTTAATTAATACTAATTAAAATTTGTTTACTGCGTTGCTATAAAATGGCAAACACGAATCATTCTAGTAACAGCGCGCTTAGGTCACTGATCGTGCATGATAAGCTTAACGGCGTAAGCTTTCTCGATTGGGACCGGAACTTGAGACTCGTTCTCAAGCATGAACGTAAGGATTATATTCTTACCCAGGAACAAGCACCTACTGAACCAGCACTGAACGCCTCAAGGGCGCTAAGGGATACCTACCTGAAATTCCTTAGTGATCGGATCGACGTGCAATGCATCATGATGGGCAGTATGGTGCCTGACTTGCAAAAGCAGTTCTTGGACATTTTCGATGATCCCAAGGCCTTAATGGCAGAGATCGAGAAAATGTTCAAAAAGAAAGAGTGTGTCGAAAGATACGACACTTTCAGTGAACTGATGTCTTGCAAGCTGAAGGCTGGAGCTCCTGTCAGTCCCCATGTCTTTAAGATGAAACGTCTTTTGGAACACTTGACCAGACTTGGTCATCCTTTGGATAGGGAAATGTCTGCAGACTTTGTGCTGCATTCACTTCCAGAGACATCGTGATTTCGTTGGAAATTACAATATGCATGACATGGATAAGACTGTGATAGAGCTTCATGGTATGCTCGTGACTCCTGAAAAGAATCTCAAGGGAAAGTCCAAGGAGGTTCTTATGGTTAACAAGCAAGTGAGCTTCAAGAAAGCCAGCATGGGCAAGGATAAGGCCCCTATTCACCTAGCGGGGAAGATTCGACGACCTAAGGGTCCAGCAGATCCAAAGGCTGTTGAGAATCCTAAGAAGGATGTCGTCTACTTCTATTGCCAAGGACAGGGGCACTGGAATAAGGATTGTAAAGAACACAAACAGTTTCTTAGGAAGAGTAAAGCTTCCACATCTTCAAGATCAGGTATTTTTGTTATTGAGCTCAATCTCAGTTTATCTACTTCAGATTCTTGGGTACTTGATACTGGTGCAGAATCTCACATTTGTGTTAATGTGCAGACTCTGGGAAGTAGAAGAGAAGTGGGTAGGGGCGAGGCTGACCTACGAGTTGGTGACAGCAGTCAAGTCTTAACAACTGCAGTAGGAAACATTAGTCTCAGTTTTCCCAGTGGGCTGGTTTTATTATCAAACAATGTTCATTGTGTACCTGCGTTTCGCAGGAATATTATTTTTGTTTCCTTGCTAGACAAGGAAGGATATTGTTTTTCTATTGATAATGGAATTTTCAATATTTTTAAGAATAATATATTTTATCTCAATGCTTCATTGGTTGGTGGTTTATATATTCTTAATATTCAAAACACTGATACTAGCTCAATTTATAATATAAGTAACAAAAGGGTTAAATCCGATGATTTAAACCATACTGTGATTTGGCACTGCCGTTTAGGCCATATAGGCCAGAAACGCGTCTCAACACTTCACAAGTGTGAACTTCTAAGTCCGTTTGAATTCACTTCAATTGAGAGATGCAAGTCATGCTTTATGGGCAAAATGAAAAAGGCACCTTTTGCCGGTTTAGGTGAAAGGGCATGTGACTTATTACTGATGGGTTTTCACTACTTCGTTACATTT
The DNA here is from genome assembly GCA_963920655.1 of Geranium rotundifolium. NCBI lineage: Eukaryota > Viridiplantae > Streptophyta > Magnoliopsida > Geraniales > Geraniaceae > Geranium > Geranium rotundifolium. Next base: position 21,575,267 of record OY987313.1, on the reverse strand, counting down.
ACTGATGACTTCAGTAGATACATGTACGTCTATCTTATGAGACATAAACCGGAAACCTTTGACAAGTTCAAAGAGTTCTCGAAAGAAGCACAAAACCAGCTTAGTAAGAGTATAAAAGCGCTTCGATCTGACCATGGTGGTGAGTACTTGGACCATGATTTTCACAGTCTTTTAAAGGAGTGTGGGATCCTCTCTGAATTGACTCCGCCTAGAACACCTCAAATGAATTGTGTATCCGAACGGAGAAATCAGAACTTGCTTGACATGGTTCGATCAATGATGAGTCAGGCTGACTTCCCTATATCTTTCTGGGGCTATGCCCTAGCAACGGCCGCATTCATATTGAATCGGGCTCCTACAAAGGCAGTGGAAAGCACTCTATACGAAATATGGAACGGGAAGAAACCCTTATTAGCTTTCCTTAAGATTTGGGGATGTGAAGCTTACGTCAAGTGCTAGGCGATAAGCTGGAACCCAAATCCGATAAGTGTGTCTTTGTGGGGGTACCCCAAGGAAACAAGGGGGTACTATTTCTACAAACCCAGCGAGAACAAGTTTTTTGTTGCTCGAGGAGTGGTATTTTTGGAAAAGGAATTTATTTCAAAAAGTACTAGTGGAAGTGTTGTGCATCTCTTGAAGAAATTCAAGAAGATATGGAACAACCCACTATGTCGGATGTATAAATACAGGAGCCAGAAGAGGTCATTGATCAAGAATCAATCCCCACACCTATTCTAGAGGGTCCAAGAAGGTCTGAGAGATATCTTCAAGCTCCTATTAGATATGGCTTTCTAGCCACTGAAGGAAATGACTTGATATTGGTGGATCAGGATGATCTACATACAAGCTTTGGTCAGTCCAGACTCTGAAAAATGGCAGAACGCCATGAATGAGGAAATGAAATCCATGTCCGAAAACCAAGTCTGGTGCTTGGTGGATCAAACACCTGAGTTAAAACCCATCGGTTGCAATTGGGTCTATAAACTTAAGACCGACATGGATGGAAAACCTCAGACCTATAAAGCTAGACTGGTTGCGAAAGGTTATCGCAAGATCGAAAGTATCGATTATGACGAGACTTTTTCAACAGTAGCTATGGTCAAATCTATCCTGATCATTCTAGCCATAGCAGCATACTAGGACAATGAGATATGGCAGATGGATGTCGAAACCGCCTTCCTTAACGGGAATTTAAAAGAGGATGTGTATATGACACAGCCTGAGGGTTTTGTTGATCCAGAGAATCCCGGAAAGATTTGTAAGCTGCTTAGATCCATTTATGGATTAAAGAAAGCTTCACGGAGTTGGAACCTTCGTTTTGATGAAACCGTAAAGGAATTCGGTTTTATCAAAAACGAAAGTGAACCTTGCGTATATAAGAAAGCGAGTGGGAGTAATATTGTATTCCTAGTGCTATATGTCGATGACATATTAATCATCGGGATTGACATCCCAACCTTGCTTGAGGTTAAAGCTTGCTTAGGGAAATGCTTCTCGATGAAGGACTTAGGTGATGTTGCTTTCATTCTGGGCATCATGATCTACAGAGATCGACCCAAAATAATATTGGGCCTAAGTCAGAGCACTTACATAGATAAGGCGTTGAGAAAATTCTCAATGCTTGATTCTAAGAAGGGATACATACCCGTGCGGCATGACATTAAGCTCAGCAAACAATAGAGTCCTAAGACTCCTGATGAGCTGAGCAAAATGAGTAAGATCCCAAATGCTTCGGCTGTGGGATCCATCATGTATGCCATGATTTGCACGAGACCGGACGTCTCATTCGCACTAAGTTGTACCAGCAGATATCAATCTAACCCAGGCTAGGAGCACTGGATTGTTGTCAAGAGTATCCTTAAATATCTGAGGAGAACTAAAGACGCATTCCTAGTGTATGGTGGGAAGGATGGAGAACTAGCAGTCAAAGGATATGTTGATGCTATTTTTCAGACAGATCCTGATGATTTCAAGTCTCATACGGGATTTGTATTCGTGTTAAATGTGAAAGAGATCACAACGGGTTCCAATCGATAAATATCGTGCAACGGACGTTATGTAACCGTGGTGATCGATATAAGCTTTGGTCTTAATGTAAATTCAAAATGCTACCAACCTTTTGATTCTGAAAAATACCTCTATTAATCAATGAAAACACAAGCGTAGTGTTTCTCTATTAGGTCCAGACAAGCACAACAACCGAAGAAGGTTTTCTCTCACACATTTTCTATGAATGTTCTTGAGAAGCTTGACAAATCAAGAATGGAAGAAAATGGAGGAAGAGAGGATCGGTCAACTGAGGGAGAGAATGAGGGGGAGTAGTTACCAATAGTTGGAGAAAAAGATGGAAGATATTTTAGAATTTTTAATTTGAAATAAAATTGAATTTCAAATTAATAATTGCATATCTACCCTTCTTAAACTCCTATTTGCACTTCTTCCCCATTCATAACTTGAATCCCTAAATGGGCTTTAAGCCCGTTTAACTAAAACCCAAATTAAGCCCATTAACTTGAGTTCTAATTTCGGTTTAGACAAAACGGTTCAATTTCCTCGAATTGATTTCTTCAACCGTCAGGTTAAAACCTTAGGCCAGAAAACTACCGAATCGTTCTCAATTTTTATCCATAATTATTTGTCATGTATCGTGCTTAATGCGTGTGACCCTCTAGGCTCACGAATAGTTGGCAGACTGGTAAAATTACTATTTTACCCTTTCCATCATAAGTGGTCTCTAGCAAGACATTATGATTATCCAACGTTCGTGATTATCGATTATTCGACTTAACCTGTTATCGTACATGTCAATATCCTTTTATCAAACCGATATCCAGATTGATCAATAGACATAGAATGGTCATCCTAATTTATCAATCACTGTTACTTGATATCTGAGATGACTGAAAACTTATACTAAGGTATCACCTGCACGGTCGTGCTATTCCTTCAGTCATACTCATCAAGTGGCCTCAACGGATATCTTTCTGATACCGAAGTATGAGTGATAAATCCCTCAGACGCCTTTCGAGTTCACTAGTGCAATAAATATCAAAGCCAATCGAAACCGTTATAGTTACCCTTTTACAGATAACGTTAGACTAGGTCAAACTTAGGTATTCGTTACATAGTGTACACAAAGACTCCTTGGTCTTAGGAAATAGTGACAAGCTATGATGTGTGAGTATCTCATGACTAGATCTATGCAGCATACTCACAATCGGGTTGTCCGATATCATCGACCTGATGGTATATATGATATAACTTCGGCACGCACTTTGCCATGATCAGTAGAGCATGATCACAAGGAGTTAGTCTCATACTGATCGCTTCATAAAGAAGCTTAGCTGATCAGGGACTCATCAAATGTAATTCTTTCTGATCTATAGTTCTACTATTAGTGGTTATACACATAATGACATAGATCAAATTACATTCGATATACTACTACAACACATTAGTAACATATGCCGATTTATTTATTTGGAAAGATGATAAAACATTACATATGTAGATCACTTATATACTGGACCGGGGCATAACTCTAACAATCTCCCACTTGCCCCTGGTTCCAATTGAAACCGTTATAGTTACCCTTTTACAGATAACGTTAGACTAGGTCAAACTTAGGTATTCGTTACATAGTGTACACAAAGACTCCTTGGTCTTAGGAAATAGTGACAAGCTATGATGTGTGAGTATCTCATGACTAGATCTATGCAGCATACGCACAATCGGGTTGTCCGATATCATCGACCTGATGGTATATATGATATAACTTCGGCACGCACTTTGCCATGATCAGTAGAGCATGATCACAAGGAGTTAGTCTCATACTGATCGCTTCATAAAGAAGCTTAGCTGATCAGGGACTCATCAAATGTAATTCTTTCTGATCTATAGTTCTACTATTAGTGGTTATACACATAATGACATAGATCAAATTACATTCGATATACTACTACAACACATTAGTAACATATACCGATTTATTTATTTGGAAAGATGATAAAACATTACATATGTAGATCACTTATATATTGGACCGGGGCATAACTCTAACAATCTCCCACTTGCCCCTGGTTCCAATTTAAGTTCTGATCTACTCCCATAGACCCTGCATGTTCCTCATGCCTAGGCTACGGTTGAGCCTCTGTCAAGGGATCGGCCATATTATCATTAGTCGAATAGTATTAATCTCCACATCACCTCTATATGTGATAACTCTCACGAGGTGATGCCTGCTGAGTATATGTTTGGATCTGTTGTGGAATTTGGGCTCTTGAGCAATAGCTACGGCACCAGTGTTGTCCCACACCAAGCTTATCGGATCAGACGCTCGCGGCGTTGCATCTTATCCGATCAGAAAGCTTCTAATCCATACGACCTCTTTAGCTGCTTTTGTTGCAGCTATATACTCAGCCTCCGTTGTAGAGTTTGCAATTTTAGCTTGCTTAAAGTTTATCCTCCTGAAAGCGCCACCACTCAACACAAAATATATCCTAACTGAATTTTGAAGTCATTTGGATATGTATGAAAACTAGCATCGACTTTTCGTTTGATTGCTAGTTCTCTATCTATATCCCTTTACACTAGGAATGCATCCTTGGTCCTCCTCAAATATTTGAGAATGACCTTTGACAGCAATCCAGTGTAATCGGCCGGGGTTAGATTGGAATCTGCTGGCACAGCTTAGTGCTGTTAGAGTTATGCCCCAGTCCAATATAAAAGTGATCTACAGATGTAGTGTTTTATTATCTTTCCGAATAAATAAATCGGCATATATTACTAATGTGTTGTAGTAATATATCGAATGTAATTTGATCTATATCATTATGCGTGTAACCACTAATAGTAGAATTATAGATCAGAAAGAATTACATTTGATGAGTCCCTGATCAGCTAAGCTTCTTTATGAAGCGATCAGTATGAGACTAACTCCTTGTGATCATGCTCTACTGATCATGGCAAAGTGCGTGCTGAAGTTATATCATATATACCATCAGGTCGATGATATCGAACAACCCGATTGTGAGTATGCTGCATAGATCCAATCATGAGATACTCACATATCGTAGCTTGTCATTATATCCTAATACCAAGGAGTCTTTGTGTACACTATGTAACGAATACCTAAGTTTAACCTAGTCTAACATTATCTGTAAAAGGGTAACTATAATGGCTTCGATTGGCTTTGATATTGATTGCACTAGTGAACTCGAAAGGCGTCTGAGGGATTTATCACTCATACTTCGGTATGAGAAAGATATCCGTTTAGGCCACTTGATGAGTATGACTGAAGAAAGAGCACGGCCGTGCAGGTGATACCTTAGTATCAGTTTTCAATCATCTTAGATATCAAGAAACAGTGATTGATAAATTAGGATGACCATTCTATGCCTATTGATCAATCTGGATATCGGTTTGCTAAAAGGACAGTGACATGTACGATAACAAGTTAAGTCGAATAATCGATAATCACGAACATTGGATAATCATAATGTCTTGCTAGAGGCCACTTATGATGGAAAGGGTAAAATAGTAATTTTACCAGTCTGCCAATTGCTCGTGAGCCTAGAGGGTCACACGCATTAAGCACGATACATGACAATTAATTATGGATGAAAATTGAGAACGATTCGGTAGATTTCTGGCCTAAGGTTTTAACTAGACGGTTGAAGAAATCAATTCGAGGAAAATGAACCGTTTCGTCTAAACCGAAATTAGAACTCAATTTAATGGGTTTGATTTGGGTTTTGGTTAAACGGGCTTAAAGCCCATTTAGGGATTTAAGTGTTGAATGGGAACAAATGAAAATAGAGGGTTTATGGATATGCAATTTTGATTTGAAAATTTCAATTTTATTTTTTTCAAATTAAAATTCCAATTTTTCCATAACTTCCTCTAATTTTCAGCAACCACTCCCATCTTCCTCCCCCCTTCTAGGCCGACTTCTCTCTCTCTTCTTCCTCCATTGTTGTCAAGCTTCTCTCAAAAATTCATAGCAAAAGTTTGAGTGAAAACCTTCTTCGGTTGTGGTGCTTGTGTGGACTTAATAGAGAAACACTACGCTTGTGTTTTCATCAATTAGAAGAGGTAATTTTCAGATTCAGAAGGTATATATAATATGTTGAATTTACATTAAGATCATAGCTTGCATCGATCACCACGGTTACATAACGTCCGCTGCATGATATTTATCGATTGGAACCCGTGGTGATCTCTTTCAGTGGTATCGGAGCCATGGTGGTTGTGTATTCTTCTACATGTTTAAATCTGATTTTTTTTGGTTTATATGTGTTCATCACCTTAGCATGCATGTGAATCAATTCCTTTTTTCAGATTTCATTGATTTTGGAAAATTGGAAAATAATTTTTTTTTTGGTGTTTCGGGTTAGCCATGGCCGAGCTATGGCTGACCAGGTCGAGACCCTTGGTGGACCATGGAATGACCTAGGGCAGACCATGGTCAGCACCAAGGGCCGACGAGGGTCGCCTACGGGCGACCATGGCAGCCCTCGCGGGCGACCACGGTCTACCCATGCGGGCGACCATGGCAGCCCGTGAGGGCCACCATGGTTGCCTCTCGGGCGACCAGGGTCTGCCCTAGGGGTGACCATGGCTGCCCTCGCGGGCTACCATGGTCGTTCCCGTGGCCGACCACGGTCAGCCTCGCGGGCGACCTCGGCAGCCCTCACGAGCCACCATGGTTGCCTCTGCGGGCGACCTCGGTTGAGCCGGTTCGGCTCGACCAGACTCGAGCTGAACTGGTTGGTTAGCGAGAATATTTTGAAACCCTGAAAAATTAATTTTAGATTTGGTTCAGTTTCGATAAACCAGCGAGAACCGGTTCAAAATTCAATTAATCAGTTAAACCCTCCGGTTTCGATAAACCGGAATTTTCCACACTTAAAAAAGATAAAATTTGGAAAATTTATTTGTTTGATAAGCATGTTGATTGTATACATGATCTTTGATAACATGATGTTTTCCACATGATGCTAGTTAAGCCCATTAGATTTGCATTTTAATTTCAGTTTTGCAACCTGCGTGTTGCTTAATTTTGGGTTGTAGTAAATACGGCCTGCGTGTCGTGATTTTTATTTCATTTTATTTATTTAAATTTGTAATCACGAAGACCGACACAAGAATCAAGTCAAGAGGAAGACTCGGATTGGAGGAGGCTCGAAGCCAGTGGGAGTTCACAAGAATGGAGCAAGTTTGGATCTTGAAGACCATGTCTTTAGGATCATTATTGCTAGATTCTTAAGAACTTAAGATGGGCTTAGCTATGCATATATTATCGTTACATTTATATGTTTGAATGTATGAATGTATGATAGTTTAAATATACAAGTTTATGTATGATTTGCTATCACCCACATGCAAAGATTAAAATCGGAATTTAATCAGACTCGCATGTAACCGGCTAAGGGATTATCTTTGCATAGATTTGCAATTGATGATTTCAGATTAAGATTGTATCGATATACAATCAGACTTTTATAATTCACTTAAACGCAAATAATTACAAGTCAAGCGTGATACCATCCAAGTTTGAGCACTCAAAAGGGCTTTGACCCTATGGATGTCGGTACACCTCCGCGTAACATTCATAGAGAAAAAGTCTGGATGAGATGGGTAGTTCTGTGTGGATGCGTGCGCCTCCGCGTAGTAGTCACATTACTTCTATCCATAGTTCAAGCTTGGTAGGCTTGTCTACGATTGTCAGGTAGGGATGACCTAGGGTATCAGTATAGGGTATGCCGTGTACTTTTAGTACCGACCCTAGCCAGGAATTACATGGTTTTGTAAATGGATGTATTCCTACCTTGATGCTCTCAATTGGAGCAGTGAGCCTCCGTTCACTTCAATTGAGGGTATGATAGGATCCTGGTTCAGATTCTAATGTTAGAATCAGACATGTGTTTTATAATTGAGTGAAAACCTTCTTCGGTTGTGGTGCTTGTGTGGCCTTAATAGAGAAACACTACGCTTGTGTTTTCATCGATTAGAAGAGGTAATTTTCAGATTCAAAAAGGTATATATAACATGTTGAATTTACATTAAGATCATAGCTTGCATCGATCACCACGGTTACATAACGTCCGCTGCATGATATTTATCGATTGGAACCCGTGGTGATCTCTTTCAAGTGCAACCGAGACTTTCAGTCTCGATGGATCCCACAGGCGAAGCATAAGAAATCTTACTCATCATGCTCAGCTTATCAGGAGTTCTAGGACTCTTTAGCTTGCTGAGCTTAATGCCATGACGCATGGGTATGTATCCTTTCTTAGAATCAAGCATTGAGAGTCTTCTCAACACTTTACCTATGTACATGTTCTGACTTAGCAACATGTTCTTACTTAAGCCCAAAATCCTTTTGGAATGATCTGTAGAGATCTTGATGCCTACATTAAATGTAGCATCACCTAAGTCCTTCATCGATAAGTACTTCCCTAACCAAGCTTTGGTGGCAAGGTCGGGATGTCATTCCCGATGAATAAATACCAAGAATACAATATTACTCTCATTCGCTGTCTTATGTACGCAAGGCTCACTTTTGTTTTTGATGAAGCCGAGTTCCCTTACAACTTTATCAAAATGAAGGTTCCAACTCCCTGAAGCTTGCTTAAATCCATAAATGGATCTTTACGGCTTACATATCTTTCCGGGATTCTTTGGATCTACAAAACCCACAGGTCGTGTGATATACATGCCCTCTAGTAAGTTCCTGCTAAGGAAGGGGTTTTGACATCCATCTGCCATAGTTATGGCTAATAATAATCCGGATTAAACTGACCATTGCTACTGGTGAAAAGATGTCATCGTAATCCATGTATTGAATCTGACGATAACCTTTTACAACCATCCTAGCCATATTGGTCTAAGGACTTCCATCCATGTCGGTCTTGATCCTATAGACCCACTTAGAACCGATGGGTTTTATCCCAGGGGTTTGATCCACCAAGCACCCGACGTGATTTTCATACATGGATTTCATTTCCTCACTCATGGCGTTCTGCCATTTTTCGGAGTCTGGACTGGTCAAAGCTTGTCTGAAGGTTTCTGGATCATCCTGATCCACCAATATCAAGTCATTTCTATCAGTGGATGTGAAGCCATATCTGTCTGGAACATGACGAGATCTTTCATACCTCCTTAGACCATCTGGAATTTCTGTAGGGATTGATTCTTCATCTGCGACCATCTAAGGCTCCCGTACTTCTACATCTTGCATTACAGGCTCTCGAATTGCTTCAGGCTGTTCCGTATCCTCTCGAATTTCTTCGAGATGCACGGGACTCCCACTAGCTATTTCGGAAGTAAAACATTTCTCCAAAAATACCTCTATTCGAGCAACAAAAAACTTTTTACTCACTGGGTATGTAGAAGTTGTATCTCTTAGTTTCTTAAGGATACCTTACGAAGTCACATTTGTCTGATTTGGATGCCTGCATCTCTGCTACCCAAATCCTTTAGGAAAAACATACTAGGATGTTTCCCACACCATATATGACTATGGCCCATTTCTTATTTGTCTACTACGCGAAGGCGCACACATCCAAATAGAACTGACCATCTCATCCCGCTCCCATCCCAATGAATACTACGCGGAGGCGCACGCATCCACAGTAACGGGAGACGTAATGAGTGTCATGTGGTGTACCTTCTGTGACCCTGGTCCAGCTCTTATTTGGCTACTACGCGGAGGCGCACACATCCAAATAGAACTGATTACCTAATTTAGCTCGCATCCCAATGAATACTATGCGGAGGCGCACGCATCCACAGTAATGGGAGACAGAATGACTGTCACAAGGTGTACTTGTAGAGTTTTGGAGCGTTCTAGATTGTCGAGATAGCGGTAGCATTATAATAAAATCTAATCCAAACCTTTGTCCAAGAACATAAACCGTTAAATCCCAAGGCAAAATCTATTCCACAAGATGTTTACCTTTAAGTTTTGTTGAATCGATTAAAGAAGAACTTTCGGATCTTCTTCTCTAAAGCAAGTCCACACCAAGGAGATGATCTTGAAGATCTTTCACTTAATTGCCTACTAGAACAATTAAATGAAGAACAAGAGAGCAAGATTGAGGAGAGAGAGAGAGAGGTGGCCGGCCACTAGAGAGAGAAGAGAGAGTCTTGTGAGTTGTTTGATTATTTTGATTAATGAATGAATGTTAGATATTTCAATTCATCATCCAACTCATAAGCATAGGTCAAAAGTGATTGGTATGGGCTTAAAGGTGTTTTAACCCATACCCCTTAAATCACTCACCTCTTAATCCACAATCACCAACTAAGCATGGTGTTGTATGGCACCCACACATGGACCCACCATGTGGGCCGGCCAAGAGGGCTTATTGGGCCCTTAATGGGCCCTTGTTTGGGCCGGTCATGAGACCTCATGGGCCGAGCCCAATGGGCTCACCCATGTTATTTCGTGTCGTGTCCAAAAACACCCGACCCTTTTTGTCGGTACTTATCAAACAAAGTCCGATGCGATATCGACGAAAAAACTCAGTTTTCTCGATTTGCTAATTATCCTCTCAAACCGAACTCATGGCACAAAACCTCCAGTTTTGTCCATGTATTGCTCCTCAAGAAACGTTAAGGTTTCCTTGTCTCAAGTTATCCGTCTTGAATGTGTGTGACCCTTCAGGCTCATGCCACCGTTGGTAGATCGGCACAAAAGATCGCTCTTGCCCGATCCATCATAAGGGGCCTCTAGTAAGATGTTATGATTACCCAAGGTGCATGACGATCGATGATTCGACTTAACCTTGTGTGTACAAGTCACTATCCTATTATCTCTAGATATCCCGATCGACCACAAGGCATAGAATCGTCACCCTTGTTTAATCAATCATTGTTACTTGATATGTGAGATGGCTGAGAACTGATAACCCGTATCACCGGCATGGTCATGCTCTTAATCTCAGTCAGTTTCAATCAAGAGGCCTTTTAACGGATATCTTTCTCATACTGTAGTATGAGGGATAAATTCCTTAGCCGTCTTTCGTGTCACTCATGCAACCCGTTCCGCCACCCAATCATGCCCTTTATTGCAATCCTGTTACAGAAAGCGTTAGGCGCAAGTTCAAGCAGCACGTACATTGCATAGTGATCACAAAGACTCCTCGGTCTAGGATATCGTGACAAGCTATCACATTTGAATATGTTCATGGCTTAATCTATGAAAACACTATTCAAAGCAGGTCGTCCGATATCAATCATCTCATGATTCCGGGATCCCTCATCCCTATGACAAGTAGAACTACGTCATTAAGAACCATCCTCATACTGGTCGCTTCTATAGAAGCGTAGATTGATCAGGGACTCGTTAAGTGTGATCCGTACAGATTTATGGTTCTACTACTTTAGTGGTCATAAATCAGATCATGCTCAACATATTACTTCAACACATCAGTAATATAAAGTCGTTATATATATATATTACAAACGATGATAATGTACATAGACGTTTACAGGCTACTGGCAATTGGACTAGGGCACAAAATGCTATCAATCTCCCACTTGCCCCTAGTTCGAATCTAAATCCCAGTCTATACCCATTGACCTAACATGTTTATCATGTTTTGCTTGTGGAAGAGCCTTGGTCAAGGGGTCAGCTGTGTTATCATCAGTTGCAACGTAGTGGATCTTCACGTCACCTCTAGCAACAATGTCGCAGATGATGTGATACTTTCTGAGTACATGTTTTGATCTGTCATGTGCCATGGGTTCCTTAGCTTGCGCAATGGCCCCGGTGTTGTCACAATATAAGTCTACTAGGTCAGATGGGTTTTGAATTAGACCTAACCCAGCCATGAAACTCCTGATCCATACAGCCTCTTTTGCCGCTTCCGATGCAGCAATGTACTCAGCTTCGGTCTTAGAGTCGGCAATGGTGTCCTGCTTCTTACTTTTCCAACTGAATGCTCCACCGTTCAACGTAAACACATATCCCAACTGACTTTTAAAGTCATCGGGATCTGTCTGGAAACTAGCGTCGACATATCCTTTGACGACTAGATCATTATTTCTTCCCCCGTATACAAGAAAAGCGTCTTTGTTTTTTTTCAAATATTTGAGAATCGCCTTGACGGGAATCCAGTGTGCTTCATCGGGTTTGGATTGATGTCTACTGGTACAGCTTAGGGAAAACGAGACATCCGGTCTCGTACATATCATGGCATACATTATGGACCCTATAGCCAAAGCAAATGGGATCTCATTCATTCTTGCTAGCTCTGCAGGTGTCTCAGCACACTGCTTCTTGCTAAGCTTCATGCCATGACGCATGGGCAGCAATCCTTTCTTTGAATCTTGCATTGAGAATCGTCTCAACACTTTGTCTATGTAGGTGCTTTGACTTAAGCCCAAGACCCGCTTGGCACGGTCTCTATATATCTTGATCCCCAAGATGTAAGAGGCCTGGCGTAAGTCCTTCATTGCGAAACATTCACCTAACCAAGTCTTTGTTAAGAGCAAGGTAGGGACGTCGTTTCCAATGAGCAGTATGTCATCAACATAAAGCACCAAGAAGACTACTTTGCTCCAATCTGTCTTTTTATATACGCAAGGTTCATCGTCGTTCTTGATGAAGCCAAACTGTTTCACAATTTCATCAAAACGCTGATTCCAACTCCGAGATGCTTGCTTCAAACCATAGATTGATTTGAGCAACTTGGAAATCTTTCCTTTATTCTTTGCATCCTCAAAACCCTCAGGCTGGGACATATAAACGTCCTCAGCTAACCTCCCGTTGAGGAAGGCGGTTTTGACGTCCATTTGCCATATCTCATAGTTATGATACGCTGCTACGGCGAGTAGAATGCGGATAGATTTGACCATAGCTACTGGAGAAAAGGTCTCTTCATAGTCAATTCCGTGGATTTGCCTATAACCTTTTGCTACCAGTCTTGCTTTATAGGTCTGAGGTTTGCCATCCATGTCTATCTTTATTTTA